>LPNX010917718.1:570003-593563 GCA_001517045.1 Pseudotsuga menziesii | reverse complement strand
TATTGATAAAATCGCCTTCAAATTTTCCTTTATATTGGAGAGATTCGCCCAATTTTTATACATATAAATCTAGGGGGGGTTCTTAAAATCATCCCTGCTCGGGATCCTCCTCTTACAAGGGAGTTAAGCACGAGGCAATGTGAGCGGTTATTGATTGGGATGACCCCTGCTCATAACTGAGTAGCACCAAAGATATTTCTAGGATTATATTCATATCTGGGGGCTCTTTCGAGAGTTTCGGGCTTTGCTGCCCTGCCCATACGGTCAATCCCGCCTGCGACTGTCCGCCTGAGCATTGATTATATTGAGGTGACCTTAGTTGCATTACCTAGGTTATCGAGGGGGTACTTCACAGAGGTTATTCTGTAGGTGTCCTGGCGAGGTAGGTGTCAAACAGCACAGTCGCTATATGCATTGAAGCTAAGGACCACTATAATTGGTTACGAACCTCCGCTTGTTGTGTATGGGAGTTTCAAGCCTCTCTTAGGTAGTGACATACCTACTTCATTCGGGAGCTCACATATCCTACCCTTGTTTGCCCGTGATTTGGCTTTACATTTTATAGGTGTATGCTCTGTGCATGCTAGCTTGCCTAGGGTTTGCGTAATTAGATCGAGTCTTTTTCATTTTTGAGTCATTGTGGATTCAGGCACGGCAATTCCCCGTTCTCATCATTTAGTAGGACTTTCACCTTCCACGTCTCCTCCTCCTTTGGGAGAGAGAAACAAACAGTTCGGGCGGACTACTTCTCACGTTGATTCACACACAATGGGAGATCACGAGGACGAGATTCCTAAGATGTCTTCTCCACCTCATGAGGTTGGGGATGCATATTCTACTCCCATATATGATCCTTTGTCGGAAATACCTTCACATTATGGTTATGATCCCTCATTCATAGGTCGTCGGTATTGGTTTCTAGGCGACGAGACTCATCATGAACCCACAAGCACTAGTCATGTTCGTTATGGCATGCCTGATATCCCTACACACGATCTAGCACATCATGTTGAGTCAGAAGTTGAACCTAGCATTATGCCTGGGGGCACTCCTATTCCTTTCCATGCGGACATATTTGGGAGCACTAATCACATTGCACCTTCCATCCCGGTGGTGGAAGCTACCTAACATGTCCGTCCTAGACCTAGTGTTAGTAGTCATATGCAGATACCAGAACCGAGACGAGTGACCATAGGGAACACCACTTACATCCCTTCACATGTCCCTTCATCCTCAAACCCTACTCCTTCAAATGCATTTTTGACAACCCTTCCTCCCCCTCATTTACGTGGTCCTTCAGGATGGAATATCGCTACTAGCCATGTTCGTACTGTGACTGCTCGTACAGTAGTATCTCAGAGTCAAATACCTCCCATTATCTTGGGAGGTCATATTCCTATTTCTGGATCATCTCATGGTCCATCGCAAGGATTTCCCCATATCCCTAACTATGGAGCTTCTAATGGGACATCCCATGGGACACCTTATGGAGCTTCTCATGAATAGTCTTATGGACCCTAGTGTGGACAGAACTATCAACCCTATGGGTACGGGTATCAACAACCTGCTTACTCATCAAATTATGGATTTGTAGCACCACATAGTCAAGGTACACCACATCATAATACTTCCATGCATCCCTACACGGGTCAAATGGGAGGAGGATATTATGGCCAAGGCCATGGTATTTATAGCAATCAGCCTTACATGAACCAGAACTATCAGGGAGCGTGGCATAGACTGGCTCAAACTAGGCTCCCTTTTCTTGCAATGTTGAACTTACCTGACTTATCGAGACTTATGAATGATCCGGTATCTCATGACCCAGCCTGGCCAGCCGTCCCTAACAAGCTTCCTTCAAACATTCCCAAGTTCGATGGAAAAGTTGGAGAAGATCCTAGTGAGCATGTCACTACTTTTCACCTTTGGTGCTCTTCCAATTCCTTACATGATGACTCAATCCGTTTAAGGCTATTTCAACGCACCCTCACCGGGCCTGCAGTGAAATGGTATATAGAGTTACCAAGGGGGGCATTCGTTTTATTCGATGACCTTGCCATGACTTTCCTCAATCACTTTCAGCTACCCGTGCGTTACGAGGTTGGTACAGAACTCTTGTCGACATTTCGACAAGACAAAGCCACACATATCTTGAATCATATTCAAGAGTGGCATAGATGGAAGCGGTTGATTAAAGCCTTTATACCACCGGAATTTCTCCTTGAGTGGTTCCTCAAGTCATTGTTGCCTTACATCGCGAAGGATGTTTCTACATCCGAAGTCCAAAATCTGGGAACAAGCAATATTTAGGGCACAAGAGTTGGATTTGATCTATGCTCATTCCGGAATTTTGTATGAGATTATACCTAACGCTCCGCGATCTAGTTTCAATCCCAAGATCAAGCCTGGACCACATGCCGATGGCATCGTGGGTTGTACAAGTGCCAAACCTGCGGATTCGGTTGTGAAACAAATGAGCCAGTTGTCTATTAGTCAAGCCACTTCGAGACAAGCCACGGCTTCATCTCAACCCACCCAAACGATGAGTGTACTTTCTGTGCAATCATCGAACCAAAAGGGAAACCAGCAACCCAGAAGGAATAAGAACCTAAACTTGGAAAAGAACCTGGACCTTGGAAAAGAACCTGCTCCACCTGAGAGCCTTTTGCATATTGAAAACCCTATGGATAAACCTTAAATTGCACCTCACATTCCTAAGGGATTCCTAAAGCATTCGGGGCACAATCCTAATTCCCAAGCCGCCCAGAACTATTCCATTGTTGAGGATTTGGGCCAAACTCCTTGTGCGATGTCTGTGCTTGAAGTACTTCAGAGTTGTCCTCCGCAAAGGAAATCCTTTCTTTCTTCTCTTGGGGTTAATGATGATAAATATTCTTTCATTACCAAATTTGAAACCATGGGACTATAGCCTCGCTTGCCTTACTACGTGTCTCTTTTGATTCATGTAGAGTGTCTTAATATGAAAGTCAAACGCACTGTGATTGATGAAGGTGCTGCTGCTTTCGTGATGTCTTTGTCATGTTGGAAGGGTTTGGGTTCTCCTGAGTTGTCTCAATCCGCTACTATGTTGACTTCCTTTGATGGTAGATCATTTCGTCCACATGGGATTCTTCCTTCTCTTAAATTCCAATTGGGAGGGAAGACCGTCGCAATCAAGGTCGAGGTGGTTGATGTTACTGTAATTATAACTTCGGAATGTATTCACTTGTATTTCTCATCTATTGTAACCCGATGTTTATTCTGAGATGTTCTTGTGTCATGTCATGCCTCGATGTTCCAATCGGGAGAATCAATAATGTAAACAAGTCATGTCAAGTCATTGTGGGTAACCCTCCTATTGTCTAAGGGTTAAAGTCCCCGCAGTTATGGGGCACTAGGGTTATTAGACTCTCCTAGTGAGGTCCGCCCTAGTAGGGTTTTAGTCATGTCAAGATTAGTATAAATAGAGAGTTGGACTCTCTATTTAGAACACGTCTCATACACACTCAAGTGTAGCGCATAGTTGAGGAAGATAAAGACATTGGGCGCAAGACGAAAGAGCTTACTGTTGTTGGGAGATTGTCTTATTGTTTTGGGTTTCACTTTGGTGTTGATTCTATCTCAGAGGAAGTTGCGGGGTTTTCTCCATTTTTGTTTTCCCCAAGGAAAAACACCGTGTTCATTATCTATTGTGTTTGATTGATGTGCTTGTTGTTCTCTCAGTTAAAGATCCTAATGATATGCTAGCTTACTGTTGAAAAACTAACATGGTATCAGAGCTAACCTGAGAAGAAGACACTGTGCAGCTGCGGGAACTAGGGCTTCCTATTTTGTGGATCTCTCTCCACAGATTTTCAGCAAAAGTAGGGTGGAACAACTCTCCTCCCTAGGGTGCATCTTTCTGTCGAAGCAGAATCCAATTCTGAGGTTTTTCAGATTTGGACCCAACACTGTTGTCGAAAATTAGAGCTTTTTACAGAAGTGGAATTTTTCAGTGAGCCCAGGCCTGGATTGATGTCCTCCCCAAAATTGAAGTTAGATATCAATTTCAAATCATTTGGTTGGGCAGAACTCCAGAAAATCAAAACCCTAATCTGCTCCTGAACCAGTACTGCAGGATTTCAGCTTCAAGTCCAGATCCGACATCTTGACCTGGTAAGATCTAAATCCTTTATATTTCCATTTGAGGTTCTTAGTTAAGATGTCTCATCATACCAAGCTTGATGAAAATCTTGAGGGAGCTGATAACTTCCGAGCTTGGAAGTATAGGATCTCCCTGGTCCTGGAAGAAAATGAGATGGACTCCTATATCGAGGAGGAGGTTCCAGTTCCAGAGGGACATGAGGCCAAGGCCTTACATAAGAAGAAGTTGGTTATGGCAAAGAGGATTATTGTAGATTCTATCAAGAATCACCTCATTCCACAGGTGTCCTCCCTCAAGACACCTAAAGCCATGTTTGATGCCCTAACCAAACTATTTGAAGGGAAGAACATCAATTGGAAGATGACTCTAAGGAACCAGTTGAAGAATGTCAAGATCCAGAATGAGGATACCATCCAGTCATACTTCACAAGGGTCTCCCAGATCAAAGAACAACTAGAAGCTATAGATGAAGAAGTGGAGAATGCAGAAATTGTGATGACAACATTGAATGGCCTCCCTAGGTCATGGGATTCTTTCATCCAAGGAATCTGTGCTAGGAAGAAGTTGGTCAAGTTCAGCAGACTGTGGGAAGAATGCTCTCAAGAAGAAGCTCAGATAGCAGCTCAAGAAGAAAAGATGGGAAATGAAGATCAAGCTTTCACAGTACACTCCAAGAAAGGAAGAAGGGAAAAGCATCATCACTAAGGTAATCATTCTTATCAGAAAGGTTCATCTAAACTCAAATGTTATACATGTGATGAAATAGGACACTTTGCTAGAAACTGTCCCATGAATAAGAATGAATCCTAGAAGAAGAGGAAATCCAAAAGAAAACATCATGCTCACACTACTGAGGATGATCATCCTCCAAGGAAGAGAGTAAAGCAAGAAAGTGAAGACTCTTCAAGTGAAGATGAATATGTTCTGATTTTCGCACTCACGGGAACTGTCACTCATGGAAGCAAAGATTGGCTTATTGACAATGGGGCTTCCAAACACATGACAAGTTTCAAGGAATCCTTTGAGAAACTATCCGAACATAATTCACCCCATAAAGTGAAACTTGGGGATGACTACCAATATCCCATAAAAGGTAGTGGTGAATCCTCCTACAAGCTAGACTCTGGAAAGTCTATAAAATGAAGGATGTTCTATCTGTACCAGGATATTCTATCCATATCGGCATTGGATGAAAAAGGCATGAGGGTTGCATTCATAGATGGTCGAGAGGAAAGACTATTACCGATGCAATAGTGATTGGAGAACAAGAATGAGGTTTATACAAGCTGAAGGGCCATACAGAACAAGCTATGGTCCATGACACAGTAGAGCCAAATGAACTATGGCATAGAAGGCTTGCACATGTGCATTACAGAGCACTACCACTTGCAAGCAAAGCTGTTGAATGTCTTCCAGAAATTCAAGCAAAACATGAAGGAGTTTGAAAAGGATGTGCGAAAGGGAAGAATACAAAGAAGACATTTCCAAGTAGCGAGAGCAAGGCAAAAGGAATCTTGGAAATCATCCACTATGATGTATGCAGACCAATGTCATCAAGTTCACTAAGCGGGTTTGTATACTTTGTTTCTTTCATTGATGACTTTTCTAGGAAGACATGGATTTACTTCATGAAGAACAAAGATGAAGTGTTCAATGAGTTCAAGGAATTCAAAGCCTTGATCGAGAACCACACAAAAAATAAGATCAAGACCTTTCGATCAGATAACGGTAGAGAATTCACATCAAATGAATTCAAATACTTATGCAAAGAATCAAGGATTAAGAGGGAGTTGTCCACTCCTTACAATCCACAACAGAATGGGGTTGCAAAAAGGAAGAATAGAACTATCATGGAAGCTGCAAGAGCAATGCTTCATGATCAGGATCTTCCTATGCATCTATGGGAAGAAGCAGCTAGAACAGATGTGTATGTATAGAACTGTACTCGACACAGAGTACTTGAGAACAAGACTCCTGAAGAAGTCTTCTCCGGTAAGAAACCAGAATTCAGTCATCTCAGAATATTCAGTTGTCCAGTGTACATACATATACCAAAAGAAAAGAGAACAAAACTAGATCCTTCAGGAAACAAGGGTATATTTGTGGGATACTCTGAAAGCCCGAAGGCTTAAAGAATATACTTCCCAGGTTACAAGAAGATCGATATCAGCAAGGATGTAACATTTGATGAAGACACAGCTTACAACAAATCCAAGAAGAGACCTGTTGAAGAACCTGAAGAATCAGAAGCTCCTAGAATTCATGATACAACCATGAATGAAGAAATTCAAGAAGAAGATCGAGAATTTGAAGAACCACAAAGATCTATAGATCCACCTCAGGAGAAGAATCCTCACAAGAGGAAACTTGCTTGGGTACGAGAAATTATCCAAGGTACAGAAAGATATGGGGCTCCAAAAGAGAATCACAGAGAAAGAAAGAGAACCAGATCTTGCTCCGGAAATGTAGCCTTACTATGTGATGTTATCGATAAAGAACCTTCCAGTTATGTAGAAGCGGCAGAACGAAAAGAATGGAAGGATGTGATGATCGAAGAATATCAATCAATCATGAAGAACGATGTTTAGGATGTTGTCCCAAGACCAGAAGGGAAGTCAGTTGTAACTTCCAAATGGATCTACAAGATCAAGCATGCTGCGGACGGTAGCATAGAGAAATATAAGGCAAGATTTGTGGCTCGTGGCTTCTCACAGAAAGAAGGAATATATTATGAAGAAACCTTTGCTCATGTAGCCAGATACACTTCCATTAGATCGGTACTTGCTTTGGCTACAGTAATGAAATGGAAGATACACCAAATGGATGTCAATATTGCTTTCTTGAATGGTGTAGTAGAAGAAGAAGTGTATGTAGAACAGCCACTCAGTTTTGAGACACATGACAGGGAGTCTCATGTGTGCAGACTAAAGAAATCCCTTTACGGTTTGAAACAAACACCCAGGACATGGTACGCCAGAATTCACAGCTTTCTATCCAGTTTAGGCTTTACCAAGAGTAAAGCAAATTCCAACCTTTACTACAAGGTTGAAGATGGCAACCCAGTGATGCTTCTACTGTATGTAGATGATCTGTTTGTAACAGGTATGGATGGTTTGATTGCTAATATGAAGAGAAAGCTTGCTGCCAAGTTCAAAATGAAGGACTTGGGAATGATGCACTATTTTCTAGGCATGGAGGTGTGGCAGAATGCAGATGGAATCTCCCTCGGATAAGGGAAGTATGCAATAGAGATCCTGAAGAGGTTCAATATGATGGACTGCAAGGCTATGGCCACACCTATGGAATCAAACCTGAAGCTATTGAGTGATGCTTCATCAGAGATGGTTGATGCTACGATGTATCATTAGATGATTGGGTCCTTGATGTATCTGATGAACACGAGACCAGATATTTGCTTTGTTGTGAACACCTTGAGCCAGTTCTTGACAGATCTGAGACATGTTCACTTGATTGCTGCAAAGCATATTTTGAGGAACCTGAGGGGTAGAATTGATTATGGGATCAAGTAAGAGGTGAATCAGAAGATTAACCTAGAGGTTTATGTTGATTCAGATTGGGCAGGCAGTGCCATTGATAGGAAGAGCACTTCAGGGTGTTGCTTCAGTATGGGATCAGGTGTGATCTCTTGGTTTAGCAGGAAGCAATATTGTGTGGCACTGAGTACAGCTGAAGCAGAGTATGTCGCAGCTTATTCAGCTAGTTATGAGGTAGTATGGCTGAGGAAGCTACTGTCTGATTTATTTGATCTCCAGATGGATGCTACTTGTATACATTGTGACAACCAAAGTTGCGTGAAGTTGTCACAGAATCCAGTGTTCCATGACAAGTCTAAGCATATCAAGATCAAGTATCACTATATCAAGGATATGGTGCAGAGGGAAGTAGTGAAGATCCATTATGTTGTGATGGAGGAACAGATAACTGATGTGTTGATGAAGCCATTGGCTAGGGTGAAGTTTGAGTACTTCCGGGAGAAGCTTAGTGTTCTCCAGACCGAGATTTCCTCCAAGGGAAAGTGATGAGTCCTAGAGCCATTATGTCATGGTGAGAGGATTGGCTCCTTCCATGGTCAGATGTAAGGGCTGAGCCATTCTGTCATGGTGAGAGTATTGGTTCCTTCCATGTCAGATATGAGTGCTAAGATCCATAGCCATTCTGACGAGTAGGTCAGATGAAAGGGCTGAGCCATTCTGTCATTGTGAGGATTGGTTCCTCCCATGTCAGATATGAGTGCTGAGCCATTCTGAGGTGACTGTAGGATTGGTTCCTACATGATCAGAAGAAAGCATTGAATGCCACTCTGGGAATAGAGGCACCTGGTCAGTTACCAGGTAGCTCAGTATGGGATTGGGGGCCATTCTGATATGACTATAGGATTGGTTCCTACTTAATCAGATGTGAGTGCATGCCCTTCTGAACATGCACGTTGGATTGGTTCCTTGCATGTGTCAGATGTAAGTGCAGAGCCCTTCTAAACATGCATGTTGGATTGGTTGCTTGCATGTGTCAGATGTAAGTGCAGAGCCCTTCTGAACATGCATGTTGGATTGGTTCCTCGCATGTGTCAGATGTAAGTGCGGAGCCTTTTTGAACATGTATGTTGGATTGGTTCCTCACATGTGTCAAATATAAGTGTTGAGCCTTTTTTAACATGCATGTTGGATTGGTTCCTCGCATGTGTCAAATGTGAGTGCTAGGCCTTTCTGACAGGGTTGTGGGATTGGTTCTCACATGGTCAGATGTGAGTGTTGGGCGTGCCTTTCTTATATGATTATAGGATTTGTTCCTACATGATTAGATGTAAGTGTTGGGTGAAGACCTACATGGTGTCTAGGCCTACATCCAGCATGAAAAAGGGTTGGCTCTGTAGAACTTCCTATGACGAGAAGAATCATGAGATAGCACTTGTGAAGATTCAGTATTGATGAGCCAGCAGAGATGATCCAGATCGAGTGATGATCTAGATCCAGAAATGATGCTACAGAGATGATCCAGATCGAGTGATGATCCAAATCCAGAGACGAAGATACCTTGAAGACAAAGAAGACTTGAAGACAAAGATGACTTGAAGATGCAGATGACGAGAAGACCCAAATAAGAAGACCAGTGATGAAAATTGTGTCGAGAGAATACCTTCCTAGTTAAGAGGGAGTGTTAATGTAATTGTAACTTCGGAATGTATTCACTTGTATTTCTCATCTATTGTAACCCGATGTTTATTCCAGGATGTTCTTGTGTCATGTCATGCCCTGATGTTCCGATCGAGAGAATCAATAATGTAAACAAGTCATGTCAAGTCATTATGGGTAACCCTCCTATTGTCTAAGGGTTAAAGTCCCTGCAGTTTTAGGGCACTAGGGTTATTAGACTCTCCTAGTGAGGTTGGCCCTAGTAGGGTTTTAGTCATGTCAGGATTAGTATAAATAGAGAGTTGGAATCTCTATTTAGAACACATATCATACACACTCAAGTGTAGCACATAGTTGAGGAAGAAAAAGACACTAGGGCAAGAGGAAAGAGCTTACTGCTGTTGGGAGATTTTCTTACTGTTTTGGGTTTCACTTTGGTGCTGATTCTATCTCAGAAGAAGTTGCGGGGTTTTCTCCATTTATGGTTTCCCTGAGGAAAAACACTGTGTTCATTGTCTATTATGTTTGATTGATGTGCTTGTTGTTCTCTCAGTTAAAGATCCTATTGATATGCTAGCTTAATGTTGAAAAACTAACAGCTGATGCGCCCTTGACTACAATCTTTTGCTGGGTTGGAATTGGATGTATAGTATGCAAATCATAGCCTCTTCTCTATTTCGATTAGTATGCTTTCCATTTAATGGGAATATAATTACGATTGATCAGACATCATTCTGTAATCCGAGTGTTAGTGCATCATCGAGAACTTCTATCCTGATTATCGATCATTCTCAACTAGCAACTAGGAGTGTGGGTGTAGGTATGTATCCATCTCTTATGGGGACCTTTAGCTGTCTTACGCCCGTTCTTATGATTGGATCTAGTTTTGGTGGGGCTTTGTCTTCATTGAATTTGGTGTCTTTTCGCACTACCCATATGGAATATCCTTGGATTCTTCCTTCATTGAGTCCTGCGAATGGACCTGTCGAAACGGATGTGTCGTTGCCTGCAGCGATGATAGCATATCAAGCAAATCTTGATTGTGTTGCAGAGCCTAGTCCTTCCTCTTCGTGGACGGAGGAGGAGGACCCGTATGTGCTGCCTGCATGGGCAATTGAGTCCTCTCATGCACATGATTGCCTTGACGATGTTTTTCCATCAGATGAAGCCATTATTGAGGCCATGTCTAGGGTTGAGCCACCTTGGGAAAAGTTACATCATAGATCATATTTTCTTCCCGAGCTTCACCGTATGGAGCATGAGGACTTTAGGGAGATTCTTGGCGAGAATATTGGTAGTCCTGTGGTTCCATTGAGCTCTCCTGGTCAGATGGCTAATGGGAACATGGTGAATTTATCACCTACTATTCCTCTCAATATTTCTCGCGATCCTGGCAAAGTTGAGAACGTCTACATTGGGATGGATTGTTTCCCTAATGAAATCAAGGAGTATATCGAGCTATTTAAAGAGTTTCATGACATCTTTGCTTGGTCATACGAGGAAATGCCAGGTATCGACCCTCGTATTATCGAACATGAGATTAATACCTATCTGAATGCGAAGCCCGTTTGACAACATTTGCGTGCGGTGAATCCTAAAAAAGCACCCGCTATTAAGGTTGAGATAGAGAAGTTGTTAAGAGCCGGTTTTATCTATCCCGTTCCCTTGACAAAGTGGGTTTCAAATCTCGTTCTAGTTGATAAGAAGAAGGGAGCGATCCATATATGCACTGATTTTCGTGATTTAAATCGTGCTTGTCCTAAGGATAACTTTCCCACACCATTTATTGATCAAATTTTGGATGAGTGTGCGGGAAGCGAGGTATTCTCCTTCATGGATGGTTTTTTCGGATGTAATCAGATTCAGATCAAACCCGAGGATCGACATAAAAATGCATTTATTTGTCCTTGGGGTACTTTTGCATATCGAAAGATGCCTTTCGGTCTTAAAAATGCCAGAGATACATTTCAGTGGGCTATGACCTTAATTTTTCATGATCTTAAAATGATTATCGAAGTGTATTTGGATTATCTTGCTGCTCATTCTCGTCTGAGAGTGCGTCATCCATACCATTTGAGATTAGTATTCGAAAGATGCCACTATTACCAGGTTAGGTTAAATCCTCATAAGTGCATCTTTTACATGATTGTTGGTCGCTTGCTAGGGTTCATTGTATCCAAGGAGGGTATAAGAGTCGATCCCTTAAAGGTTGAGGCAATACTTCAATTGTCTCCACCACGTAATATTAGACATTTTCAGTGTTTGCAAGGCATGGAAAATTTCTTGCGGAGATTCATGGTTAATTTTACCAATTTGACTAAAGGCTTTATGCGTCTTTTAAACAAGGACACTACTTTTTGCTAGGATGAGCGAGCCCATGAGTCCTTTGATGCTCTTAAGTGAGCCTTAGCATCAGCCCCCGTGCTTAGTCCACCTGACTATAGCCATGATTTTTTTATTTATGTGGCCGCGTCCATGGAGAAGGTTGGTATGGTTTTGGTTCAGGAGGATGAGGAGCTCCATGAGAATGTCATATATTATTTGAGTCGGAACCTTATTAATGTGGAAATCTGTTATCCTCATGTGAAGAAACTTGCCTTGGCCACTGTTCATGCAGTTCAGAGATTGAGACATTACATTCTCCTTCGCCAGAACTTGGTGGTAGCTCATGTCAATCCATTTCAGTTCGTCCTCACTAGAAGGATGATCGGGGGAAAACACAATAAGGGGATTGTTATTTTGCAAGAATTCGATCTCAGATTCATTTCAGCAAAATCAAAGAAATCATTGATCTTGCGGAGCTCATTTCTGATTTTCCAAGTCTGGAGGAGGAGGAGATTTATGAGGATATGTTTATCGATGAGCATATTTTCCTTATCTCAACTTTGGACCCATGGTATGGGGATATCATTGTATATTTGCAAACGTTGAAGGTCCCTACTCACCTTTCACGGGATGAGCGACGACGATTACGTCATGTAGCTAAGAACTACCTTATAATGGATAACACTTTGCACTGTCATGGGGTAGATTCCATTTTACGTCGTTGTTTAACCCATGATGAGGCTGAGGTTGTGCTGAATGATTTCCATGGAGGGGCTTGTGGTGGTCATTTATCTGGGCTTTCTACACCCCAAAAAATCTTGAGAGCGGGATATTTTTGGCCGTCGATCTTCAAATATTGTGTTAATGCAATCAAGAAGTGTCACCCTTGCCAAGTGTTTGCACACAATATGCACTCACAGCCTGCCCTGTTACATCTGATTATCACCACCATTCCCTTCACCAAGTGGGGGCTTGACTTCATGGATTGCAACCCAGCTTTGGCTGGGGGGCATCATCACATTATAGTGCCTGTCGATTATTTCACGAAATGGGCAGAGGTTATGCCCACGATTAAATACGATGGTGAGACAGCCATGCATTTCATTTTCAACCAAATTATTACTCGGTTCGACATTCCGAAAGAGCTTGTCACTGACCATGGTAGGCACTTTCAAAATAAAATGATGGAAGAGTTGGCTTCGAAGTTAGGGTATGAGCAGAAACACTCCTCTTCTTATTACCCTGAGGCGAATGGACAGGTTGAAGCAGTGAATAAATAACTTAAGTCCATTCTCCAACGAACCATCGTGCAAAACAAGATGAATTGGCATGTCATGTTATATCCTGTTTTGTGGGCCTATAGAACCGTGGTTAATACTGCCACCAGTTTCTCTCCATATCAACTCGTACATGGGGTGGAGTCTGTCTTGCCGGTTGAATGTGAAATCCCTTCATTGAAGCTAGCTATAGAGCTTTTACCAGACACTTTCGCAATGGAGGAATGTTTGGTCCACTTAGAGCAGCTTGATGAGCAGCGTTGAGATGCCTTAGTGGCTTTAGAAGTAAATAAGCATCATGTTAAGGTCCAATATGATAAGTCTGTCCATCCGAGAAAGTTTAGTGAAGGTGATTTGGTCCTCTTATGGGATCAAGCTAAAGAACCCTTGGGGGCAGGGAAGTTTAATCCCATGTGGCATGGTCCTTACGTAGTCAAACATGTGTTAGAGAAGGGTGCCTATGAGCTGGTAGATTATGAAGGGACAGCCTTGGCAGAGCCTAGAAATGGGCTCTATCTTAAAAAATACTATGCATGATATTCATCCAAGGATGATTATTGTATATTATTGTACAATTTTTTGCATAGTTAGGTTTTCTTATGGTGATCGGGTTTGTTGATTAGCTTTCATTTCTTATGGCAAGTGTCGATGGAGTCTTCCACTTACATAGGATTCGCTGATGGTGCTAGCCATCACACTCAAAACTCAACTTCAGCTACTTGGGTGATTTATACTCCTACAGGTTAGGTATTGTCTTCAGGAGGCCTATGTTTACGACCTTCTTCGAACAATGTTGCTGAATATAGTGTCGTTATCGAGTTATTGTGGGATGCCATTTCACATGGTGTTCTCTCTTGAGGTATGTCTTGATTCGCAGTTAGTGGTTTCACATATTAGTGGCTTGTATTGTATTATGGATCTGACATTATTACGAAGATTCTTACGTGTGAGATTGCTAGAATGACAATTTGAGAACATAACATACATACATGTTTCAAGAATTTTTAATCAAGTTGCTGACTCATATGCTAACTATGTGTTAGATTGGCATTTGTTTCATAGACCATAAGCACATCACAAACATACATTTTTACACACATGTAAATAAATAAAATATATCATCATAAAAGTTTTTCATTTAACATCCAAAATGTGACGTCATAATACATAAGTGTCATAATACAAAATTGGGGCTTCTGAGCCACCAAAATATAATACACGGTAGTACAAAATGAAATACCCTCAGGTCTCTAAGCCTGAGGAGGAGGAGGGGGGTTTTGATCATGGTAGCACACCACGGCTCTAGATATTCGTCGAAATAATCGAACCCATGCCCGTGGTACACCAACCAACTGGCGTTGCATGGCCTCAGGAAATTCCTCGACTTGTGCCATGGGTACCCTATGTGTCAAGTGCACAAAGTTTGTATGGATGCTTTGGAGCGTCCGCTCTGCATCCGCACCCATGATGTCATCTCCTCTTCCCCTCCATCCATGATGAGGGAAACCGTTAGGTCACCGTGGTCCAACATCTGCATACACATGACAGATTGTCACTATGTGTCGTCACACCAAAACATGTCTTTTGAGTCAATATATCAAAAAACACAAAAAATTTAATAATTCAAAAAACTTAAAAAGATGGTTTGAGATTCATTACCTATGTCACCATATGCCGCTCCTGATGGTAGGGGCATGTTCGGATCTCCCCGAAAATCTATCCATGCATAGGGGTAGTCATCAATGGCAATGATCTGCCACCGTCACCATGGAAAGAAGTCTGCTGGGTAGGGGTTAGACACCCTACCTCCACCCAGTCTGTGCATAACATTTGCCCAACATCGTTGGGCTATATCTCGAACTTTGTGTGGAGGAATGTCCACTCTAGGGCTTAGCCCCGGTACACGCTCAAAGAAGAACGTGCTCAGTATGCTACCAAAACTGAAGTTTCTCACCCTGCCCATCTTGTATTCACTGAGCTGTTGCTTCATGTTACTCAACAGCGCAGTGCTCTAGTCATACATTGTGAGTCTCATACACTCCACCACATAGAACATCAATGACCGCGAGGCCTGGTGGAGTGAAGCTGGACCAGCTATCCTGCCGAGTGCCAATAGTATGGCCTTCAGTCCCAGCACCTGGATCGAGTTTGTCAGGATTTGACTCCCAACTTTTTTCATGTCCAAAAAGCAGTATATCACAATGTACTCATCAATAGTTAGGCCACCTCCAGGCCCACGAGATCATAGGTTTACCACCACTCCTCGTCAGGATAATCCAGTAATAAAGTATATGTCCTCAATCTCTATACTGAGAGATATCCCGTCAATGTGAAAAGACTATGAGTCTAGATCCCAGTAATCCACTAGCATCTGCAGGAGTCTTGGTTTGGCCCTCAGGCTGCCAAGACACCAAAACTTATACAAACCGCATGTATGTAGAGCTTGTTGGGCCATTAAGTCACCTTGAATAGCCTATTCTACATCACCATGTTCCCTCTCCCTCCATTCTAGAACCATCCTACACATAAAACATGACTTTTGGTCATTATTTACCTTAAAAATAATTATTCATGGTCGCATACGTGACTGTCTGCAAAACAGCCGCGTATGTACACGGTTTTGGGAGGTTTTTCCGCGTATGGCGAGCACTATACGCGGAAAAAACCCTGATATCTGCATGGGCCGAAACACCTACTTTAGATTGGCCTAGAAAATAAAATCGACCATGGAAACTTAAAAAATTTGCATGAAATGGGAAGAGGAGGACATGAGGAGTTACCTGGAACAAACGGTGTCAAATTTCGCCAGACGATGCTCCCGAAATCTGCGTTGGAAGTTTTGAGCTCAAATGGGTAAAAATTTCAAATGATATGGAATTTTTGAATTTTTTACTATTTATAGAAATTTTTGAAATTTTTTACCCACTTTCTATAGTTTTTTACCGTTTCTTACCATTTTGGACTAATTTGATGATGTAGGAGTCCATTTTGAGCGCAGTTTGACCGTGGTTTTGACCCATTAGTGCTGATTTTAGGTATTATGTATAAACTGGCATATAGGTTAGGTTTCACATCCGTTTGAATTTTGCATGACCTTATGACCGTTTCATTATAACCTTAGGTATGAACCCATTCTATCTTGTCACGGAACCTCCTTGTTGCTTTTAGAAGTGACATGATGTGAATGATAGACCTTGACCATACATGGGTGCCCTAGTTAGCTCCAATTTTGTAGTTGGTGCCCATGTCGACATTTTTCCTTTAGGATGTGGGAGTCCTTTGTATAGTATCACCATGACTTTGCACAAGAGCCTCATACTCCTCTTGATCTTTTTGCTGGCCTTTTTCCCCTGGACTCCCTTTTGTCAAGTTGTAATTGCATTATCATGAGTTTTGCTTGCCTTATTGAGCCTTATGCCGGCTTCCCTGACTTTGATTATCAGCCATATAGCCCGAGCTTGTCTCATGTCTAGACAAGCAGAGCCATTTTACATATCTTTTGTAGCTTGATTCCCCATTTTTTACCGGGAGGGGATTTTCCCCCGAGTGTCGTTATCCTACACATGTTTCCTTGCATTAAGCATAGGTACATTTCATTGCTTGGAACTAGTCTGTTTGCCCCTTGACACTTGTCTCCTCCTAGTCTGTAACTATAAAGCACTTTTATTCTTTTTCAAGCTTTTAAAATATTTGAAAAAGTACAACAAAAAAATCAAAAAAAGAAAAAGCCCGACAGGAAAAGATGTTATCTTTGGCAGCAGTTGAGTCATGTCACCTTTAAACAGAGTACTATATATCACATCAGTTGGTTGGGTTAATAGTTTGACTTTAGGAGCTGTACTCGTTTCTCTGAGTCTATCTCCACCGACTGGTTAAGCTTCCAGTCCCTATGGAGCCTCTTTCGATGCCTCCTATGTCGCAGAGATGTCCCAGTTTTGTATATTGAGTCTATGATGCCTACATTCAGTCACCATTTTCCTTTATGCTCTTATTCAAAGGAATTTGAAACCTGAGTCGGTCGTTCCTCAGTTCTCTTGACTTTGCATGTCAGCCATTCCCAGTACTGATACTAGTTCGTGCACATTATGATTGAGTCCTTCCACATTATACAACTTTGATGAGTACCTCATGTTGGATGATGAGAGATGCCTTAATTCCTTCCTTCTAGCGGATTTCATCCCATCAACTTCAGATCATTTATTCTGGGATAGGAATCTAGAGTCATTTTGAGTGCCTTCAGACTTGCAATCATCAGTGGTAGGTTCTCTCGCCATCGACAGTTTTGGGAATACATCAATTTCCCCTGATCGATGGATTCTTTCAAGTGTTTGACCTCAACACATTTATTCACACTTGTTAGTTTGCACTCTAGTACCTTGATTCCCATTTTCATTATCGGTGGGTGATCTCGTGTATTTTACCGGTATACATCAATGACCGGTAATCAGATGATGGACTACTATGTTTGACCTCGACACCTCTATTCACATAGTAGGACATGTACTCGTAGCAGATTATGTAGGAGATCTTCCATATTGGTGGCATTTCATATATGCTACCTCCTTGATCGTGCCAATGTTCATGAGATTTTAGCTCTCGTGACTTGATTCTAGTGTATGTCAGATATCTTCAGCCATTATGGAGATCTTGATCCATTGTATATCTTCAGCTTTCATGGAGATCATGATCCTTTATATATCTTCATCATCGAGATTCTGATCTATCTATATTGTACGTGGTGATGACCACACATGTCATATTTTCTATCATGGCTATTCATGGCCATTGTACTCTTATATATCTGGGACTATTGTATGTACTTGCAGTCATGTGCATAGTTTGATTATTGTATTATACTGTTGGGTGGTTGGTTCTTCCACCTGGTTCTTCAGCACTCCACTTTTGGGATGGACTTATAATGTATTTCGGCCATCATATCACCCCTCTGACCTCACACATTAGGGGGAATCTACTACAGCTAATTTTACGACACATGGTGGATCACACATTTATGGCCTTCCATGTCCCTCTGCAAACTCTTTGGACCCCATGGACCATTTTTATACCTTTGATGTTTCCAAGATCATCCCTAAAAACATGCATTATTTTCCATACACGACTTTTAAATCTATTCTCGTGTATATACGCAGATATGACCCTCAAACCCGCATACATTGGGATGTGTGCAAAATGCCAAATAGTTTTGGAGTTTTCCTTGATGTGGAGCTGAGTCACTTGTCTCTTGGCCTTCTATATGCCTTGAGATCACTCAAATTCAACCTTCCATTACCACATTGAAGCACTATATAAGGAACCCTTTGGATATATTGAAAGAGGAGGAATTGAAGAGTAAGAAAACTATAGTCCATTGTTGTTGGAGCTTATACTTGAGTCTGCATCCCTTTGTCCCTTTGCTAAAAGAGCAATTCCCTCTAAATCCTGAGTCTTTCTTCTTGCTTTCAGGTTCTCTGCTTCTAAATCTTCAACTCTTTTTGTCAGCTCCTCATTCTACTGTGTCAGCTCTTGAATAGTTTGTTTTAGTTCTGTAAACCGGCTTTGAGTCTGTCTTTTTCTTCTTAAAGCCTCCTTAGAAACAATGATCAATTCCTGATAGTGATTATTTACTTCTTCTAGACCTTCTCTTATTTTTCTATTTGCAGTCACCAATCCTTCATTTGTGTCCTGCAGATACTCAATCTGATATTTGTACTGTTTAGTATTCCTCTGCAAATTTTCATTTTCAGAGTCAATGCATTTCCCTTCTAATGATGGATGCATTCCTTCTGGCATCCAAGGGATTTTTAGCTTCCTGAAGATCTCTTCATCTTCTTCCATATGCTCTATCAAGGTCACAAGGATTTCTGAATACTCTTTAGCTTTAATACTGCATTGGACTGATTGCTCAGCAACCTCTCCTTTCTCTACACAAAAGCTCTTTAAATCATTTTGATGCTAGTCTAAAATCATCTTCTTTCGAACCTCCTTGAATATTTCTGAGATCTTGGTTTCAGTGAAAACTGGTTTATTTTCTGAAACTATTTGCTTTTTACCCTTCATAACTTGTTTATTTTGACCTTCATAGTCTTCTAACTCTTCCTGAGATGAAGAGATTTTAATTAATGTAGTCTTCTTTTCAACTAGCTTAGGGTTTAACAGTTTCTTCATATTTAAATTGAGTTTGTTCTTTGACCTAGTCTTGGGCCTCCAAGATGTTCCAATTTCTCCAAACATTTTTAAAGCTTTCCCATGATGTTTAATAGAAGCTAGTTGGACAACTTTCCTTTTCCTCCCTTGTGGCATAGCCTCGTCTTCAGAATGTGTATGTATATCCTATTTGGTAGGAACCCTATTTTCGTCAGATAATGACCTTTCTCATCTTCAGAGAGTATTATATTAGGAACTTGTTCCTGCTCTTTTACATCTTCCTCTACACCTTGGTTCAATTCTATAGGAAAAGCATCGTTCTACAGGCTCGATTTCCATCACTTCTGACTCTGAAACTTTGTTTTCCTTAATATTGATTTGTTGTTCAATTTCAATGTTTTTATCTTCTTAGTTCATAGATATTCCTAGTTCACTATGTTCTTCATTCTTGACTGTGACTTTCTTTTGAAGCTAAATTCTAACCCTTATTCAACTGTCTCTTCTGAGACTGCTCTTCCTTCTCTATTTGAAAACCTGACCAAAATAGGAAATAGTCCCATGTTTTCTCCTGCTTTCGAAGTATAGTATTTATGACTAGTTTTATAAGCCCATGATGAAACACAGATTGTTTGGTGTGATCCTGATACTCCCTCACCCTGCTAGACATCTTTTGTAAACTTTTAAAGAAGAATAATGGGAGATTCATTTTGGCTTCATGGCTGAGATGTTGCAAAAACCTAACATGATACTTGAAAACAAATGCAAATCTCCCTTCACAAGTGATATAAATCTACAGGATTTTGATTGGCTCTATCCATTCTGGTTTAAATTTCTGAATAGGTACTCCCTTTCCTCAATCTACTACTGCATCTGGAAGTAAGTATTTGTGTGCATTAAAGGTGAAAGGAACTTTTTTAAACCAGTATTCACCCTCATCTAAGATCCCTATAACTTCTGCTAACAATTCTCTAGTCAACTTAAACTTCAAAGTATCAAAAGTCACCATATCTTTATCCAAACATTGAGCAAATTTATACGAGACTTCTGAATGATATCCCTCAATTCTTTCAAAAAAACTTAACCACCCTACCTCTAAAAACAGTTTTGCACAATCTGGAAAAGTCTGAACCCAGCTCATGTCTAAAGGTTCAGCTCTATTGGTTTTACCACTTCTTTTCATTTTGAATGACTGTCAAATTGCTTCTTCAGCAAAACAAACCCTAATTCTATTCAAATCTTGACAATTTGACAGACAATGCTATATTGGGAAACCAAAAAACCCAAACTAGACTCTATCACTTAAACTGATAAATGCCTTAATTCCATTGATAGAGAATTTGACATTAAGTATGAATTAGGTTTACATACTAATAATCTTCATTCAATTCCATCATTAATCCTTTGCTTAGTAAAAACCCAAATACATGTACTTTGATATCAATTCGCAGCCTACCTGTCAAAGTGATGAATCCAGGTGCTAGAATTGTGCTTTCTTCACTATCAGATGTCCAATTTCATTCCTCAATCCTCTTTGACCACTACGATAACTCCAAACGATCGCCCTTCAAAAGCCCTAATTTTTCGACCTGTTTCAATATTTAATTACACACTGCTAACACTTCGCCATGAACTCATCTGATCTACGTGCACTTCAGGGGATACGAAATTCAAGGCGAATTTGTCTCATCCTGTTTAATCATCATTATTCCATCACTCTGCAACAGACCACAACAACTCGCCCTCATGATGATTTGCTTGAAGAATTAACACCTGTCACAATGATCATTCTAGAGGAAACATGTATCAAATCCATCAACCAAGTATGAACGACCTCTCATATGTGAGAATTTTAAAAAAATTGAACCAAGAATGATGATTTTCGAACTGCGCGGTTTTCTTGTAGCACATGTGTGTAATTTTTTCAGGCTTGCACTACAAGAAAGTTTGCATTAATGATTTTCAAAAATATAACAACTAGCAATGATTTAACTTTGGTAAAATGATCTAGATCAAAACTTTATGATATTTTTAGGACCTTTTTAATTCATATAAACATTCTATAAGCCCCCTAACTGTGAATTTCGATAAATAAAATCAAAATTGAAAAATAAAACTAAGAAATCAAATAAACATGAAAATTAAAGAAAAAAGATTCAAACTATCCCAAGAAACAAAATTTTCTAGGAGAAATGAACAAAACCAAGTTTCAAAACATAAACAAATGCATTAAAAATGAAAAACAAAAAGCTCTAACATCTGGCTCCTGTTGCGGGATGAAGTCCTCCCTGTGAGGCTTCAAGAACTTGTAGATCAGTGCCTTCTGTGTTATAATTGCAACTACCTGCTACTTTGCAAAAATTCCATTGGGTCATGGAGTCTTTATTCTGTTATTCACCCCGGTATATACATTGAAAGTCCAATACTTACCTCACAAGCTGTAAAAATGTTTGAGGAATAGTCCATTAACGGGATTAGACAATTCCTCACCATCCAAAGTCTGTAGCGCAAAAGTATTGTTTTCTAGAATCTTTGATACTATGAAAGGACCAAACCAAATATTATCAAACTTGCCATTCTTTCCTTTCTGCTCCTTTCTAGCATCCCACCTCAAGACCATATCTCCATTTGAAAAGGTATTCTCCTTGATTTTTCTGTCAAACCTTTCTTTAACCTTTGCCCTGTATAGCTGAGCTTTTTCCTCTACTGTTTCACGTTTCTGCTGTAATTCTATCAGTGCATAAATTCTTCTTGGAATATCACTGAGTTCCTCTTGAATATCCTGAAGAAATTTCATCACCGGAATACCAAGTTGGACAGGAAACACTACATCAGTACCATAAACCAATTGAAAAGGAGAGGTTCTGATGGCCTTTTTTATTGTTATTATGTCTGTCCACAATGCATATTTTAACATAGAGTCCCAAGATCATTTATTCTGCTTTAATAACTTCTTGATACTCTGAATAATACTCTTATTAGTTGACTCAGCTAACCCATTTCCCTAAGAATAATAAGGTGTTGAGTGTTTCAAAATAATCCCATTCTTTTCACAGAATGCCACCATAGCTTTAGATTTAAAATCTTGAGCATTATTAGTCAATAATTTCCTAGGACATCCAAACCTGCTAAGAATATTTTCCTGAATAAACTCTATGATTACCTTATCTGTTGCATTTCTCGTGGGAATGGCTTCTACCCATTTAGTAAAGAAATCTGTAGCAGTCAAAATCCATTTATGATGCCCTGAAGAGGAATGATTTATCTCTCCTATGAAGTCCAAACCCCACTTCTGAAATGGGGCATTTACTGCAATTGACTTTAATGGTAATGACAACAACTTTTGCTTACCAACAAACTTCTGACAAGGGATACATGCTCTTACTAGCTGATATACATCCGAGAATAAAGAAGGCCAATAGTATCCAACTCTTAGAATTTTATAAGTTGTTTCCTTCCAATACTTTTGTCCCCCACAAGCACCTTCGTGTGATTCAGTTATTACTTCTTCAATTTCTGGCTTATCCAAACATCTAAGTAAAATACCTCTTGGATCTTTCCAAAACAGCTGATGTTCTATCAAACAATCTTTAGTAGTTTTCAATTTTAATGACCTGGCAGCTTTCTTGTCTAGATGTTCTGGACATTGTCAATACAAAAGAAAATGTACAATATCTGCATACCAGGGATGATTTTAAGAACCCCCCCTAGAATTATATGTATTAAAATTGGGTGAATCTCTCCGATATATAGGGAAATTTGAAGGCAATTTTATCAACAATATAATATGTACATATAATTTTTTTGGCGAATCTTTCATTCTATTATAGAATCTTGTAAAATATTGGCGAATATTTCACTAAATTATAAGATATTCTAAAATCTTGGAGAATATTTCACTGAGTTATAAAATATTGTATAAAGCTGGTGAATCATTCATCATATTATAAAACCTTATAACCTCTTGGTAATTTTTTTTCTAGGAAGAGTCAGTTTCTGATTATGTAGATTACTAAGGTAGTGCAATAGAAGAGAATATACCAGAGCTTGACTCTCTCGACTCGTAGATCCTCAAATGAACAAATGCATGAATGAGGAGAGGGGGGATTTATTTTTACATTTCACAAGCAGTATTGGGTCCCTCATAACTGGATGTGTTAATGAAACACAACTACACTAACTAGATTTAGTGCAAGTGGAGACTCCACTTTTTATCTTGTCCCTTAATGGTCCAACGGAAATGTGGGGACCTGAATCTTGACAAACTGATAAACTCATAGAATCATACATTATGCTCGATCTTGGCCTCCACTAGCCAATGATGGTCATGGAGGCTAATACAATTATCCATTGTAATTATGCCAATTGATTATTGCATTAGATGAATGTTGGTCTTGTGCCAATAGGTATCCTATGATCAATGCATAGGAACCTAGTGCATAGACCATTCTTCTCTTCGCTTAGATATGTAGAGCTCGTTTATTTTTTTGAATAACAATAAGTATTTACAAAGAAAATATAAA
>LPNX010917718.1:553032-568305 GCA_001517045.1 Pseudotsuga menziesii | reverse complement strand
TTTTCCCGTAGCACTTCGCTACCACTGAGCTTAGTCCATAATCTTGTAATTGCACCATATACTTTACTATCCGACGGAGAAAATTGGTCCCACATTGTTTTACCAAAGCATTGAGATTGATCTGCCATTTTTTATTTATCTAAAATACCTTGAATATGTTCTCCTTGTATCTCAGCCTCTCGACAAAAATGGCTCTGCAAAATCTTGATTTTCTTTATAAAGTCAGCTTCTAAATTTTTTTCATTTTGACTATGGTCCCAATATTGAGGGTATACGATAGACATGGCCTCCAACAATTCATCTCGAGGAAACCGTTCTCTTACCTCTAATGATAGTGATTTTGCAATTTCTTTCAAGTTGTCTCTAACTGAAATTACAACATCGTGAAATCGTTCTCTTGAGACGGAGCACTGTTTGGTGGATCTTCCTATCTTTTCATTATAATAAAAGGGAACCATATGCCCACGAACTGCCATACATAGCATCCCTTTTTCATCAAACTTCCAAAAAAATTCATCATTTTCTATATTGATAATCTTCCTCCAATTTGTAAATGCTAAATCTGTAAAAGAATCTTCCATAATATACAAATTATCCTTGAATGTGTTATTAGGGTCTAGGTCAAAGAGGCTTGGGAGCCATACCATTGGATTTGTACAACTACTGGGAACCTAACAAAAGGCCTCTAGTACTATTATTTCAAAGAGGAGAATCATGCCTGCCAAAAGGCCTCTGTTACTACTCTTTCAAAGAGGAGAATCATGCCTGACAAAAGGACTCTGCTAGTTCTCTTTCAAAGAGGAGAATCATACATCTTAAGTGGCCATGCGTGGGCCCTAGATGTCTTGGAATACCCATGTGGTAGTATCTAGATGGAGTGATTATTTTCCAGTTAATGAAGATGCTCAGCATTATTGTTCTATATAGATTTACTTCCCATTCCTCCTTATGCAATAGTGGGACCCAACTTCCTCTAGCATATTCTTGACTCCCTTTGGGCAATTTATTTGCCACAAGCCCTAGTATTTATTTAACCCTCGACCTCAAAAACATGTCTCCATTTGAGTTATCTTGTCTCAGGGCCTTTGTGAGCGCATTTTTATCAAAGTAAACCCAAAAATCATCCATCAAGTCATTCGGTATATCAACCTTCTAAATACTTGTTTTCATTGCCAAAGTCCTAAATGTAGGATTCGGGATTATCCCTTGCTAACCAAAGTTGCCTCTTCTGATACCCCACGATTGCTACTCTAACTTCCCTGACCCAAAAGGATTTGACCTCTATTGAAGGTAGAGAATGGATGTAATAGGTAAAAGAGGGAAACGAAGGCAATTTGGCTCCCAAGGGTTCACTTGATAGCTTGGTCATTTTTGGGTCCACTCCATCCAAGCCTATAGACACAACCATGAATAAGGAACCTGTTGGCTCCACTCATGCTACTTCCTCCCGTGAGGGAGTAGCTAAAGGGCCCGGTCTCTCCTCCTTTGAGGCTCAATAAGCAATTCAATGATGGTGTTGAAGATGGGAAGAGAAGACCTAAGAAAAATACCCTAGATAGGTGGGTAATGCAGGTAATGAAGGAAAATAATTTTGTCACTAAAACATCTTACCAAGTGTTAAGCAGTAAGCAGGGGAAGGAGATGGACATCTTTGTGGAAATTTCTCAAATAAGGTTGTATCAAGGAATGTGAGGGGTCTTCTAGACCCAGTCAGGAAAACCATGGTTCATAGAGTTCACTTGTTAGTTTAGAATTTGAATATTTTGTATTTGCAAGAAGTGAAAGTGATTGTTTTTATATTAAATGATACCTTGGATTATATTTGTCTTGGTGCAGCTATGTTTCAACTTGCATGAGGAAGGGTGAGGGGGGCAACAACTCTTATCTCTTCTAAATTATCGTCTTGTATAATTAATCATGGCATTGACCCCTCTACTAGATTGGCATTGAATTTGAATATTTTGTGTTTGCAAGAAGTGAAAGTGATTGTTTTTATATTAAATGATACCTTGGATTATATTTTTCTTTGTGCAGCTATGTTTCAACTTGCAAGAGGAAGGGTGTAGAAGGATCAAGTTGACGAAGTCGACTTGAACGAAGACCGACTTAGTCGATCAGCCGGTCGGCCGACTTAGTCGGCCGACCGACGAACGAAGACCGACTTAGTCGATCAGCCGACTAAGTCGGTCGGCCGACTAAGTCGGTCGGCCGACTAAGTCGGTCGGCCGACTAACTAGAAAGATTAGTTGGCTAACTAACAGTCGTGTCGGTTCACCGAACCGACAGGTAGTTATTTTGTAACTGTTTGTAACTTGTATATATTAGGCTGTTGAGCCAAGCAAGAACGCAGTTCAGTTCTCTGCCTTGTATGAACTCATTACATTAATATAATATGTTTTCCTATCTGTTCTTGTCTCTTGTATTTGATTTATAGTTATGTATGTTTAGTATGTATTATTGGTAACCTTATGTGATCTGTGAGATTACAACATTGGTTTCGTTACCGGTAGTACATGTCTAAAATATATGCTCACATATGATACCAGAGCAAGAGATCAAGGACTGGTGGGACCGTAAAGTTGCGAACTACTTGCAAAATTACGCAAGACAAAACAGATTAACAATCGCTGAAGCTAGATCCAGATTTTTCACAGAGACACATGAAAAATTCGTCGAGTCTGTGCCACAACTGTTGAAGCAACTTCTGGATGAGAAGACCGGACGCGACTAAAGAACAGCAGTTGCTAGATAAAATGTTCCGAGGGGGACGAACAAATCTGTCGGAGTGGTTTGAGAAAATCGCCGACGACTTCTGTGAGGAGCAAGCAGTTGAAGACAGAACGTCGGTAGAAACTGTCAAAGCGAATTCTACACAGATTTCACCGAACAATTCTTGTGCTCCTTGCCGACCTTGCTGTTCAAATTCTTGATAGAGAACGGAGTAGGCCACATCGTCGAACCTAGACCACCACTGTGCGAACAGCCACCAAACACCAACTGGGCGAAAAAGAAGAGGAAGTGGGAGAAATTAATTGCAAAAAGGGAGTGGGAATACTTCCTAAGCAAGTGATTTGAACTATCCGGACTTTCTAAAAAGCGTCGGGTAGGCTATGGGGGGGTAGTTGGTCTTGTATCGGAGGTAGAGTATAGTGGATCCTAGTCGACCTAAGGAGGATAGACATCACCAGTGATGAAAAGTCGACCGTAGAAGACTTCAAGAAAATAGTACTGTACGGAAGTATGTCGGGCATTCAGAAACAAGAAAGGGACGAAAGACAGCAGAGAAGGGAAGCAAGACGCGGAAGAGCCGACGAGCTACGCAGAGAACAAAACCCTAGGGAGACCGACCGTGAAGAGAATCCACCAGAGTCGGGTCATGACCGATAGGAAGAGGGCGTAGAACAAGAGGTGTCCCCTACGGAGGAAGAAGTATGGATAGAGCAGCCAGAAGCTCTCCAATTAATAGCTCCCGGTGAAGGAACGACCCTTTCCCCATTAAATCCACATACCAGAATACAGACTATTGTCGAAGACGACCTCCGACTAAGAGCTGGTGACTATAGTATCTGGAGTCGACTAGGCAATGATACGTACACCAGACAACATCTTGTCATATGCCGACCATTCTAAGGGAACTGGGTGATGATTCAAGCGGCGCCCTCCCTCTGAAGTGTCCACTTGCTCTTACCGACACATGAAGGAGCACCCCCCCCACCCACCAAATACAGCTTTTGAAGAAATTGAACACGCAGACCTGTGCACACAAAGTTTCAGTGGACCATCGACAGTAGAAATCCACAACAACCCACTGTACGTCGAAGACAAATCGACCACCGATGGAGGCACAAGTTCCATCGACCAAAATTCCGCAGGAGCGACTACATCAACAATCCCACCACTTTCACCACCACCCACACCTCCAACCCCACCAACTTCTGAGAGCAGTGAAAGTGACTCAGACATGGGTCATGGATAAGCTCACATTCCTCTCTACGAGGGGGATGAAGACCCCAGATGACATTGGTTCATCTGTGAGTCGATCTGGGAAGCAAACCAAGTGACGGATGAAGACCGACAGATGGCTCAGTTCGCAGGAGCCTTACGGAAAAGGGCCCTGACCTGGTACATGACCTTTTCGGAAAGGTAACCCAGAGCAACAAAAGTTGAGATTAAAGCACAGTTCTTATCCTTTTTCAAGACCCCAGACGCTAAGCACCTGGCCGCCAAAAAGCTCAAGACAACACAGCAAAAGCCAGGGGAGACAGTCCGCGACTACAACAAACGCTGGAAGGACATATTAAGCCAATTAGATTATGTTATTGATGAGCAACTACTAATTTAATGGTTCCTTGCAGGATTATCACAAAAAGTATGCCGACACATCAGTCTGGAAACGTTCAAGACATATGAAGATGCACTGACCAAAGCTCTGCAGGTGGAAATGGACGAAGACATAACTGCCTATCCGACAGACCACAGACTGGAGGAACAGCTCGAGAATGTACAGAAGTCTTTGAAAGAACTGACCCTCAAAAATCAAGAAATCTGGTGTACTAAATGTTCGACGACCGGACACTCGAAAGATAATTGTCGACACGAATACAGCCGACAAGACGTCCGCTTTGTGCAAACTAAAGTATTTTGTGACATTTTCCAGGAGGCCGGAGATCATTCTACGAAAGAATGTTCGTTTAACATGAAGAACGCAAAAGCTTCCTGGTGCGCCATCTGTGATACAAAAAGTCACAATACGGCCGACTGTCAATTAAACCTGAAAAACCGATAGAACTATCAGGCGGTCTACCAGACGAATGCAGTGGCGCAAAGCAATGAGCAAAATAATACTAATGACCAGAATGGGCAACGATACGAAGGCCAACGATATGAGCACCGGTACGACAATCGACGATAAGGGTTTGGAGGAAGAGGTCGATTCGTCGGGAATCGCGACATACGACCGCATTAATCTACCGAGTGCTTCATCTACTATAAAGAAGGGCACCGATGCGCAGACTATCCGTACAAGGACAGAACTGACCTTAAATTATGTACACATTATGGAGTAGGTGATCACTCTCCGGAGGATTGTCCTACCATGTTAGAAAAAATCAATAATAAGAAAAATGTTAATGTCTTGTCTTGTGTACAAAAGCATGATGTATTAACTACTAAAAATCTGCATATTGTCACTCGCCAAGGCACAAAAACAGGGCTTGATAACCCCCAAATTAGTAAAATTAAAAACACAAATGGTTATCCAGATCCTCTGAAGGAAAAACAAACCTATCAAGAAGCCACCCACATATTTCAAGACATTGCACAGCAAGAAGACATTATTACCAGTCGACTTAGCACGACACAGCAATTAACTCATCTCATCCAAACAGACAAATCCGTAGCCCAGTTCATTGATTTATTACACGAAATAAAAAGCACTAAATTTGGAAAACAAACTAAGAACATTTGCAGCCTAAATAAAAAAGACAAAAACGATATCGACCGACTTGTCGACCTGGAAATCGAAGGTTATCACGTCCGACAAGTGGTGCTCGATTTCGGGTCTCAGGTAAATATCATGACCAGGGATACATGGGAAAAGATGCATCGACCTCGACTCTATGAGTCAGGCATTTACCTAAAACTCACCGACCAAGGCCTCATTGAACCCATTGGGGTTTGGAAAGATGTCGACACGACCATCAAAGGAATCTCGACTAAGGTTGATTTTGAAATCATCGACTCAAAAGAAGGATCTAGCTCCTTCCCAGCGCTAGTTGGTCGACCTTGGGGATGAAAGATGAAGCCTCCATATCCTTAGACAAAGAACGAATTAAGTTAAAAGGAAATGGTCAAAAAATCATTGTACCCATTAATCCTTCCCAAGGAGCACCTTGGACCGAACCGATTGATGAGGAAGTCGATGTCCGACAACTTTACCAGATCCATAACAATACGGACTATACCGAGCCAAACATCTATGGGGAGCTTCACTTATGTAACCAAGACTCAATTGGTTATAATTCAGATGCTGAATTATATGACTGGGAAATGGAAAATTATGAAACACAAGCAAGAGGGTGCTGGACTATACAAAAAGTACAGAAAAAACACACCCGACAGTGCTTCATTGTATCAATTATCCCCAAAGTCTTTGAAAAAAAATCAAGGAACAACCTACATTACAGCCAACCAACTTACATAATACCCAACTGCCCAGGTATAAGGAAAGAGAATCCCCAATCATGCATCTTGAACAAGTATCTAAAAATATTGGAGAACATGGCAGACTTCAAAGCTTAGTGGAAACATTTACAGGTCAAGCAGCTAGATGGTGGAACACCCATCAGACAAAATTGCAGACTTGGACAACTGCTTCAACTTTCTTTGTCAAACGATTTGGTGGAAAAAATTTAACCTAGGAAGCTCAAATCCCTATCTTTGTCCAAGGCCAAGACCCAGAAGAACACATCAAGCTTTGTGAAAAGGAGTGGAGATGGCTTGGATACAAAGATGAGCGAGCCTAGCCACATTTGTTCCCTTCAACCCTAACCGACTTGCCTAATAAATGGTATAAGATGGAGGAAGCTAGAGGAGAAACCTTCTTTTGGCATGAACTTAAATAAAATTTTATTAAGGACTTCTAGTTCATACCTCAAAACGAAAAATTGGCTGGGACAGCACACCAAATCAAACAGTTTCTTCAACCGATAGAAAAACAACCCGTCCAAGACCATCGACAAATCAAGGACTGTAACAAGATACAAGCTAAATCAAAATCACAATCGACACGTTTACACTTAGAAAATGAACACATAGAAGGTAAGAGCTTTAGATGGAAGACCGACCACATTGAAACAACCAAACAGATCTACTCAATCTTGAAAGTCGAGACCACCGACAAACCAGACCTTGACAGAATGACTGCAGTCGACTTTCCGGCTACATTCTCACAGTTCAAAGAAGGAAGTCGGCCGATCAATGAAGCTAAAGCACTAGAGTGGCTGGATCCCAAAGTGAAAACTAAGGAGGTCGACATTTCAAATGACGGCCGTCCAAAAATAGATAAGATTGGTGACTACTGGAACAAACACCAAACCACCGAAATCATAAACTTACTTAGAGAATTCCAAGATGTCTTTGCAAGGGACTACAAAGACTTAAAAGGGTTAGTACAGGAAATGGGAGAAATGAAAATAGATACTAAACCTGATGTCCGACCTGTCAAGAAACGACCTTACAAACTAGCTCATAAGTATAAGGAGATCGTTAAGAAGGAAATAGACAACATGTTAGCAGCAGGGATCATTTACCCTATCGACCAGTCGAAATGGGAAAGTCCCATGGTCGTACAGCCCAAGAAACATGACCCGACCAGGTTAAGAATTTGTGTCAACTTTAGGGAGCTCAACAAAGTCACACTCACAGATCCATTCCCCACCCCCTTTGCTGATGAAATCCTGAATGAAGTTGCAGGCCATGAATGTTATTCATTTACAGATGGATTTTTAGGATATAATCAAGTACCCATAGCAAAAGAGGATCAAAAGAAAACAACATTTGTCTGTGAATTTGGCTCTTTTACTTACAGAGTTATGCCTTTCGGGCTAAAGAATGCACCTGCAGTATTTTCCCAAATTGTTGTCAAGACCTTCCAAGAATATATCTATAAGACCATGGCAGTATACTTCGACGATTGGACTATATACTCCACTTTAAAAGATCACTGCACATGGCTCCGACTTATGCTGGAGAGATGTCGACAAATTCAACTCTCCCTGAACATCAAGAAGTGTATCTTTATGAATCCCATAGGCATACTCTTAGGACATATTGTCTGTAAGGAAGTTATCAAGGTCGACTTCGCCAAGATTAAAATTATCCTCGACCTGAAGCCCCCAATAAACCCTAAACAAGTTCAGGTGTTACTTGGCCATACAGGCTACTATAGGAAGTTCATACGACACTATTTAGACATGACCTACCCTCTAGAAGAATTACTAAAGGAAGACCAATAATTTAAGTGGACAGAAGAATGCCAGATCTCCTTCGACAAACTGAAAAGAAAACTGGTCGAAGCCCCCATACTCAAATTTCCAAACTGGTCGACCAAATTTCATGTGCATATCGATGCATCAGGAATTGCAATTGGAGCAATCTTGACTCCTACCAGGGGACGATGGTATGGATTACCCTATAGTATACTGCAGTCGAAAATTAAATAAGGCTAAGAGGAACTATTCGACCACTGAAAGAGAAGCCCTAGGTATGGTCTTTGCACTCCAAAAGTATCGACATTACCTATTAGCCAACCCTTTCATATTTTATACCGACCATCAAGCTTTGAAGTACCTTTTTAATAAACCCCTTCATCATGGAAGAATTTTTCTATGGCTACTTCTTTTTCAAGAATTTGAGTTTGAAGTAGTGGTCCGACCAGGAAAGCTAAATGTCGGACCCGACCACCTATCACGTATAGACACAGGAGAGGAACCGACCGGAGTCGATGACAACTTGCCGGATGCACATCTATTCCGCATAGAAGCAGTCCCTGAATAAATAGAAGAAATATCTTAGTTCCTAGAGATAGGTCAGGCACCAGAAGGTCTGAACACCAAGAAAAAACAAATCTTAGCTATGAAAGTTGCACCCTACAGCCTCATCAATGGATTTCTGTATAAAATGGGGTTAGACGACATTCTCAGAAGATGTGTACTCGACCATGAGAGAGAACCAATCATGCATGAAGCACACTATGGACCTACAGGAGGACATTTCCAAGAAGACACCACTGCAAAGAAGATCCAACAATCAGGATTATGGTGGCCGACAATCCATAAAGATTGCAAAAACTTCGTTAGTCGATGTGACAGATGTCAACGACTTGGTTGACCTCTGCCGAGCACAGAAATTCCCTTGATATCTGTAAACCCTAGCCTCACATTTGAAATTTGGGCTATAGACTTCATAGGACCATTCCCTATCCCAGCCAAATGATCAGGTGCAAGATATATTATCACGACAGTGCAATATGTCACCAAATGGGCAGAAGCTGAACCTGTCGATACTTGTTCAAGTGAGGTAGCTGCTAAGTTCATCTATGAAAACATTATCACTAGATTTGGATGCCCACTGACATTGATCAGCAACCAAGGGTCACACTTCATCAATCAAACCATTAAAAATTTGACCGACCAATTTCACATCGACCACTGACGCAGCACCGCATATCACCCTCAGTCGAACGGCGCGATTGAAGCTTTCAACAAAACACTAACAAAAGGGTTAACCAAAATATGTAGTACCGACAAAGATGACTGGGATGAGAAAATCCCTGCGGTTCTCTGGGCATATAGGACAGCATATAAGCGGTCGACCGATCAAACCCCCTTTCGACTAGTCTACGGGCAAGAAGCAATCGTCCCCCTACATTTCCGACAGCAGCCACCTATTATGGCACAAATACTACATGTTGATGTCTAACAAGCCAGAAAGGACCAACTATTTCAACTCAGTAAGCTAGAAGAACATAGACTCATGGCTATCCAACACTAGGAAATTCACAAACAACAACAGAAAGCATGGCACGACCGTAACATCAAAAACAAAAACCTCTCGGTCGGCGACCTTGCTTTACTTTATAATAGTCGAGTCAAAGGAAAACCCAAGAAATTACACACAGAATGGATGGGACCTTACGTTGTCGAAGAAATACATCCCAACGGTTCAGTCCGACTGAAGACATTACAGGGCCAAGTATTTTGGAAGCTCGTTAATGGAGCCCGACTTAAACGTTACATAAAAAAAAATCAAATAACGACCTTAACCGTCAATTAAAACCCATAAAACGATAGAAAAATTCCAAAACAAAATAATACATCCGACACAACAAGCCATGACAGCAACTCACTACTTCGACAACCGACATCACCACCATCGACCATCTTCATCGACCAGTCAGGCTGACCATTTTCACCAACGACACCGACCATCGACTTCAAAAGTCCCATCACGCATTGATGGCCTCGAGCGCCGAAACAGATCCTCCATTAAGTCGCGCTCAAGTATTGCAGCTGGACTGTCAAGTCCGCCATTAATACACCCATTTCGACACTCAACCACACCCACGCCTATAAATAATGGACAGTCGAAGGTTCATTCACCACACCAATTACCCTCAGAGCACCCACAATCTCATCGACCAAAGACCAAGAACCCTGTCAAAACCCCAACCAGTCCGACGCAATGGCACCCAAACTAACCAGAGCCGCGACCAAGGCAAAGGAGCTGCAAGCGGAGGACACCCCCTTGATTAGCCGCTTAAAGAACATCAAAAACGCAAAGGTACAGGAGGGCCCATTCTAGAAACTTTGGACAGAGATCCAAGAGTGGGCCTATGTCGACAACAGAATGACCCAGGCCGCTAAGAAAATTCGGAAGAGCACCATCTTCAACTACCCTAACGCACCACTGATGGCAAGCTTCGATGGGACGAAAGAAGCAGCTGTTAAATTCATTATCAGTCGTTACCACAATAGTCGATTCTACTTTGACCAGCCGATTGACATCACCGGGGATGTTATCTCCAAGCTTACGGGTCTGTCCAACCAAGGCAGCCCTGTACCTATTGGGATCAAAGACGGGTTAGTCCAAGAACTTACGGGCTCACTGTCGGGAAAGAATTCCAAAGGATTGATGATCAGACAGATTGCGACAAGGACGCCACAAATCATGGCTAAAATCATAGCAATCACCCTTACATTGGCAGGTCGGGGCAGCGACCTTAAACTAGAGATGCTGGAAGCTGTCAACACAATCGCGACCGACGGTCAGATCTACCGATGGGGAGATTATGTTGCCGACATGATCAAAACCATCTGCAAACGTTGTCAAGAGACGGGAGGTATCATCAAATTCCCATCCCTTATTCTCTGGATTATCATGTATCATTTTTGTCTGGCAGGTAGTCCAATCTTCCAGGAGCCGACCAAGTTCGAAATGAACCACTTTAAACCCTTTTCACAAAAAGGAACCCTGCATGAGCTGGCACAGGGGAAAGTCTTCTTGGAAAACTGGTTCCAGCAGTTGAAGGTTCGCACGACAAGGTGGAGGGTTCCCCAGAACATCCGACGAAATCTCCCTGCTGAGTCTCATATACAGTTAGAACTTGATCATACATCAGTATGGTACATGCGAGGTCAGGACCCCAAAGCCCTGGACGTCGACTATTATCCGACGGTCGACCATATTTTTTGAGAGTTGACCCAACAAGCGCAGACAAAGATACCAATTCCAGAGGCTGCCAAACAGGTCGACTTCTCCATCATAGAGCCACTCACCAACCAGGAAAAAGAAGAAGACTACGAGCTCAACTTATACATCAGCACATTTGTGTCGGAGGCTACCCCGGTCGTGCCCACTAGTCGGGTACACATCACTATCAAACCTTCGACTGCAAAGGTAGTCGACCCCCAGCCGACAGAACAACAACAACCAATAGTACAACCACAGCAATAGACAACCCCTCCGGCTCCAGCAATCGTCGACCCCACTCAAGTACCGACAGGTGAAGTCGAAGGCGACGACCCGGAATATGCTTTATCCAGAAGCATCATTAAGAAACTGGCTAAGGAGATAGCTATCGCTAGGAAAAGAATCAAGGCCCAAAAACTACAACAAGGTAAGGGTAAGCGCAAGCTTATTCTGGCTGACTCGTCCGACGATGAGGAGGAACTAACAGCCACAGCCGTCGACGTTGTTGAGGATGCCCGTGCAAATAAAGTATCAGTTGAAATTCAGTTTCAACGATATCTGGACGCAGGAGCTCCGGAGGGTCGGCCAAAGAAAGCAAAAACGACACCGACACTTGAAAATGTGGTCAACCTTGTGTCGACCCCTCCCCCCCATCCCCGACAACCATAGTTGAGGAGCAAGCACAAGTATAGCAGGTAGACAGTCCCCATGATGAATATCAAAGCGCCATCCCGGAGGCACTCAAAGCCAAGGTCGACCATGACGCTGAGCTTAAAGCTTTCTTCATGACACTTCCTACACTGTTTAAGTCGGCCTAGAAAATATAAACAAAAGCTCCTCTCTATGCAAGCAAAAATCCCCATGCAACTGTTACGACGAAATTCATTCGAGACCAACAAGGTGACGTAATAGGAGCATCAAAGTCTATCACGGAGCCAATCAACCCCAATGACCTACCCACTACACCGCCAAAAGATGATATTTCTTCCGACCAAAGCTCACAACACACCCCGACCAATCCCTCGACCCCTGTCCATACCCCCACTCCATCACCAACACCTCCATCATCAAAACCTCCCTCACCACCACCACCACCATCAAACCACCCAACACCACCAGAAGCACAGCCAAACCCTTCACAACCACCGTCATCTTCACCGCCGGAAGTGGTCAGACCACCCCCCCAACCTAGAAAAACCCTCGACCTCCATTCCACCAACCACAGACCCAACCTCAACTGCTGCAGATACCCAAGAGCAACAAACAGACAAACAGAAGAAAAAGAAAGAGCATCATAGAACATCTGGTCTCCGGATTAGCCTAAGGGATGCAAGTTCCTTGGACGACACAGAGGTCGGCCAACTCCTTCTACATCGGTCGGCCGACTAACTAGAAAGATTAGTCGGCTAACTAACAGTCGTGTCGGTTCACCGAACCGACAGGTAGTTATTTTGTAACTGTTTGTAACTTGTATATATTAGGCTATTGAGCCAAGCAAGAACGCAGTTCAGTTCTCCGCTTTGTATGAACTCATTACATTAATATAATCTGTTTTCCTATCTGTTCTTGTCTCTTGTATCTGATTTATAGTTATGTATGTTTAGTATGTATTATTGGTAACCTTATTTGATCTATGAGATTACAACAAAAGGTGAGGGGGGAAACAACTCTTATCTCTCCTAAGTTATCGTCTTGTATAATTGATCATGGCATTGACCCCTCTACTAGATTGGTGCAGGTGCTCCTTTTTCTTAATGGTAGGGTCCTTGTTCTTGCCATTGTATACCCCTATTGAAGCAAAGAACATTACAATTTTGTGGGGCTAGCTAGCTAAGTACCTCTCAGAATTTGATTGGATTTATATGGTGACAATAACAATGTGGACTCTCATGATGATAAAATTGGGGTTAACCTTGTATGAATGCCCTAACAGGAATGTACAACATGGAATGGTGTTAAGGCTAGACTTAGACACTACTACCCCAACAAGCACTAAAAAGGAGACTCACCCAAGTTGTGGTTCACTTGGTCCAGTATTAGGGTCAGCTCTGATAAAGTTATGAAATGGCTTGACATAGTCATGCCTTTGGAACATAACACTTTGTTTTCCTCTTACGATGGTGGCAGACTAGCGCAAGTGCTAGGAAAAGTTACTCGTTCTGACCTCCAAGCCATTGTGTTCTGGATATCTTAGGGACCAACTAAGATGAGATTGTCAAATTCTATGTACTCGCTTAACATCTCCCATTTGCAACAACCAGCTAGGATCTAAGTCATTATGTGGATTTTGACTCTACTACCCAGACCGCAGGGAGAGGACAAGTTCAATTGAAAAGTGGAACAATGCCATAAAGGTAAAATTACAACATTGTTGTGAGCGTTTGGTTGCTAGCTAGTAGTGGTGCAGTACTAATGCCACAAAACAGCTAAGGAAGAATTCAAAGAAGACTCTCAAGGACTTTAATTCATTTCCTATGGCGCAACTCTAATATTGTGAGTCACCAAGCTCAAGCACTTCTTGAAGGTGGATGATATTTAGCAAGGCTAGCATGCTCAAATTCACTTTCGACTCCATTGGCTTAAAACTAAGGACCATCCCACTAAGGCCTTGTACAAAATGCTTGTTATTAAGGAGGCTTTTGGAAGGATTGGAGCCCTAAAGAAGTCGCTAGGGAGGATAACTAGCCAAGAGGGGACTGAGTGCAAATTTGTTGAGCATTACCATATAGTTTTTTAGCTCCAAGATATAAATTATAGATGCATAGTGGGTGGCCATGCAAACATGCATTGACCTTGTCCCTTGTAAAGTTTCCCTGAAGCAAGAAAGAATATATTACTAGGAGTTGACCTTACCGAAATTAACCAAACCTTTGATGGTGATGCTTGATTATAAGTCTCCTAGGATGGATTATTTCCCATGTGAATTTTAAATCCACCTTGGATTTTGTTGGGCCCAACCTACTTAATGTGGATTCTGGACTAGGGGGTAGTCTAAAAAAGGTCTCTGGCATCTCATTAATAGAGGCTTTATCAAATTGATCCCCAATGCTACTGCCCTAGAACTAATTATAACTTGTAATCCAATCTCTCCTCAAAATCCACATGAGATTGTTCAGCACAATCTATTTAGTGCTTAGTGTTTACCAAGAGATTGTTCGGCATAATCTGCTTTAGTGTTTACCAAGAGTCGTGTAGTTGTATGTAAATTTATGTTTAGATCGCATATTTATTAGTTTGATATTTTTCCTCGGATCTATATAAATCTTAATTGATTATTTATTTTAGAAATCTTGATTTCTTGACATATATAGAAGTCGAAAAATAACTGGTAGTTGTATGTCTATTTGTGTTTATTTTAAGAGAGTGATGATAACCTTGTGGGATGCCTCATGACTCATATGATGTTGTGATTATTTTACGTGGATCTATTTGGATATTTTGATTGGGATCTCTCTAATGTTATTTAGTTAATTTAGTTCATATGTACTAGTTCTATATATATAATTATTAAAGTGAGACTTGTTAACAATACCTAGATTTGTGTTTTAAGTATAACAATATGAAGTCTTTGTGGGAAGCCTTTTGTGTCTATTTATCGTATCTATAATTTGCTTGAAGAATAAATAATTTTCTTTATATCTACATATATCTATATATTTAATGTTGGGACATTCTGTATCATATTTGTATTGTTTACAATATAAATTTCTTGATTTATTTATAGGGAAGTAATTGTTATTTCTCCATTTTTGCGCATGTACAAATCAACTATGAACATAGTATAAGCAAGAATGATATAAAACAGGTAAAAAGAAAAATTAACATATTGTATAATAGAATTTTACAAAAATTCCTTCATACTGTAATTATCGAAACAAAAGTAGTGGAGAATTTTAGTAAGGAACCTCTGACCACTCTTGGGAAAACTAAACTCAATATGTCGTTCCTACCAACCAACTCCTAGAGGAGCCAAACTTATTTCCTCCAGAACCAACGAGCATGTTTGTTGAACCATAAGGGAAA
>LPNX010917718.1:506398-552064 GCA_001517045.1 Pseudotsuga menziesii | reverse complement strand
TGAAGCTAATCTATATCCTAATTTGGGATCCTAAACAAAATGTAATCACATTAAAAAGGTATTTAGAATTTGAAACTTTTAAATATACTAAAATATTTATAGCATACATCCAAATTCAACCATAATCCAATAAATTAACCTGTCATTGCAGGTCACCTTAAAATGTCCAATAAAATAAAAATCCTAGACATGGGAGGTCATCTTAAAATAATAATATAATAGAAAACAAGAAATGACCACACTTTCCATTGCACTTTGAATTTTACAAAAAACCATTAAGCATTTTTTCTAAATAAATCTTCACTAGTGGATCCAATAAACAAGGTGACCCACATATAAATAGAACTTATAAATTTACAAAGAATTGCAATTTATTGAAAAAATAAATAAAAATTTACCCTAGTAAAAATTAAATTTATGAACCAAAATTTAAAGAAATCAAGATATCCTATTACATAAACATATATATTGAAGGGTATTGTGATAATGTTTACAGACCAGCTTCAAACCCTCACCTTTCTGGTGTGGATAATCCTTCCTGGTTTTCTATTCGAATACGATACCGTTGGCTGATCTCTAATGTGAGCTTGAGTCTGTGATACCATAGCTTCTGTAAGAAACCATAGCTTCTATTCGAATATGATACCATAGCTTCTGTAAGAAACAACAAGAGCGAGTAGTAGTATGTGAATTTCAGAATAACCTAATTCAAAATGTGAATTTTCAAGAGGGAACTGAAAATGTTGAACATATTTCAAAAGACTTACGAAACAGTAATTAAAGGAGACAAAAAAAACTGCCTCCCATAGTCTTCTTTATGAATGGCATTATTGAATATGGCTCTAGCGCCAGCTTAGACAGATGGAAACAAAATTTGTGCCAAAAAGAAGCCACGAGCCATGAGGTCTTTTTAAGAAGAAGCCACGACTTTCTTGGGTTTTTTTGCCCACTGCGATTGTGAATTTTAAAATAAACTAATTCTCAATATCAACGATATGTGTGCCCAGTTGTAAAGAAGAATTAAAACTTTTAACATATTTCAATAGAGTTATGGAAAGAATAATTAAAAGAAGAACAAAAAAATACTACCTCAAATTAGTCTTCGTTATTGATGCTATTATTGAAGATGGTTGTATCACCAACGTGGATGTGACAACGACCACTGCACATGCCTGGCTTCCAGACAAAGGATGAATCCTAGAAAATCCAGATCGTGGACCTAAGAAGCGATGTGATGGATTGTCCGGACCAGAATTGTGCTCGACCCAGACAGACGAATGTCCGAACCAGAATTGTGCTCGAGCCACAAGATTGGCCAAACCCGAGTATCCTTTAAACATGCTCGAACCAGGAGAACCAGAATTTCCTTTAAACTTGCCTAAATGAGAATTCTATTCAACCGGACCCAGTCTTGAAGAAGAGCCTGTTAAATCGTTGAAAGAAGCCACAAGGCCTTTAAACTTGCTCGACCCCGCTTTGAAGAAGAGCTTGTTCAATCACGCAACTGGGATGGAGATCAAAGTCGTAACTGGTTTCAACTAAAATTCTCGGGGAGAAGATGACGCGGAGGACCGCCATTGATGGATACAAAAACACTAGAAACGTAAGAGGATTGAAATCTCTTACAAATACATTACGACCACAAACATGAAAGGGATAGAAACGAATTCAAAAGTATTGGAAACCTTGGCGGATACAAAAGGATGCCAACGTCGACATGACAATGGCCTCTACAGCTACCGTGGCTTCGAGACCGAGGATTAATCCTAGAAAATCCAGATCCTAGACATAAGAAGGAGGGATGAGCTGGAAATAGAATATGTATTCTTCTATGTCCGTTGTGCTCGACCCACCCACAAGATTGTGCAAACCAAAATTGAATTTATTAAAATCAGCGAACAAAACCCTGTTCAATTACGCAACTGGGAATACGATGACATGGAGGGGCCATCATGGTCTAATTCAAAAAGCATCAAAACATAACACAATACAAAAGCAGTATACAAAAATCCAGAAAAACTAGCACTATACAAAAGCCATATACAAAAAGCCCTAAAACCATATACAAAAAGCAAGATACAAAAAGCCATATACAAAAATCCCTAAAACCTAGCACTATACAAAAAGCTTGGTATCGCAACAAGAACTTATAAATTTACAAAGAATTGCAATTTATTGAAAAAATAAATTAAAATTTACCCTAGTAAAAATTAAATTTATGAACCAAAATTTAAAATCCCATCAAGTTGTGGTCTAGCAACAAGGTTGAGTGCTCACAGCAACTAACCTGTAAAAAGCTTGCAAATAAAAGAAGATTCAAGAAACTAACCTGTAAAAATCCTGCACAGTGCAGATAGAAGAAACTTTCTGAAATTGCTTCCCACGAATCCACTTAACCTAAGAGCCACTGTAAAGACCGATTTGCAATAGAAATCAAGATTGATGTTAAGCCTGAGTCCTGACTCTTGCACCATTATATAGGTAAAAAACTTCCTCACTTGACTAAATTTATGGACCAAATCTAGTGAAAAAACTTCCCCAATTGATTAAATCTCCACATTTTACTCAAATAATTGTCCACAAATCCAAATCCAGGACGAACTATGTCCAATTTACCCCAATCGAGGTGGAAGTAATACTAGTTTACAAAAATATTCATAAATCCCAATGAATAGGAAATTTTTAATGGTATTATCCATAAATCCTGGGCGAAATGCCAATTTTTCAAACTATTATCCATAAATCCGGCGAACAATCTTCATTTCTCCTCCCTATCGAAAAAAATTGGGTGAATTTGGGCAAATATCTCTTGGCAGACGGAAAAATTCAGGCGAATGTGGGCAAAAATAAATAATTTCGTGGGCTAATATTCTTTTTCTAGATTTTCCCTAAATCGGGATGAATGCGATTTACCTTGGCATAGCTATATACAAAATAAATAATGGGTGAATATATTAAATAAAATAATAACATTTTAATATAAAAATTCGCCCACCTTTTTTTTGGTAACCCTTAAAATTCGCCATTGGGCTATAATTCGCCCCTAAAATCATCCCTGCTGCATACTATGTGGATTCCGCATAGTGCTCCATAATCTTTTCTTTCTCCTGCTCTGCTTGAAATTCTTTCTGTGCTGGTTGTTCTGCCATGAGATGTAGACCTAAAGCTTGGAAATTTGAATCAGCTAACAATTTAGCCAAACCTTGTCCCTTTAATAGCTTTGTAGGTCTAATGCCCACATCATATTCCATTATTTTTGCAATCCACTTCCCTCTTTTTCCCTCACTGTCAAGTTGAGTCAAAACATCCTTAATGGCAGCATTAGGAACATAAGCAATAACCTCGGAATGCAAAACACAAATTCTGAAAAACTTCAATGCTTTAACCAATAAGTAAGCCTGCTTCTCTAAAGTGTTGTATTTTAGCTCTGAGTCTCTGAGAGTCTTGCTGAAAAATGCAATTGGCTATTCAAGACCATCCTTATTCTTCTGTAATAAAACAACAGCCAATTTATCCTCAGATGCAAAAGAAAAAGTTAAAAATTCCTTTGTGAAATCAGGACTTACTAATACTGGTGCTTCTGTAAGAGCCATCTTAATCTTTGCAAATGAGTTTTTTGCTTCTGCAGCCCACTTGACCTCCTGATCCTTCTTCAACATAGTTGTAATTTGTTTGATGGTTTCAGCAAAATTTGGTATGAACCAACGCAGAAAATTAATTTTACCAATAAAAGATTGTACATCCTTCTTGCTCCTTGGTAAACTTATTTTCAGAATTGCTTTCACCCTTTCTGGATCAATCCTTATGCCATCAGCTAAAACTAAATGACCCAATAACTTACCTTCTTGTACAGCAAAATGTGATTTTTTTTATTGAGAGATAAACCATATTTTCTGCATTTAAGAAAAGATTGTTTTAAGTGTTTTAGATGCTCATCATCAGATTGTTAAAAGACTGTAATATCATCTAATTAAATCACTACAAACTTATCTCTTTCCTCTACAAAGAATATGTCCATAGCTCTTTGAAAAGTAGCTCCAGCATTCATTAATCCAAAAGGCATTTTATCGTACATGAAAGTACCCCAAGGAGTAGTAAAAGCTGTCTTTTCTTTATCATCAGGGTGCATGGCAATTTGATTATATCCTGAAAAACCAGCAACCATAGAAATTCTTTGTGCACCAACTACCTTCTTCAATATTTGTTCTATTTTTGGCAAAGGGTAATTATCCTTCAATGAAGACCTATTTATATTTCGAAAATCAACACACAGTCTAATTTCACCATTATTTTTCCTGACAGGAACTAAATTGGCTACCCATGAAGAATATCTGAGAAGAAATATAATCTTAGCATCTAACAACTTTTTAACTTCCTTTTCTATAATGGGAAACAAAGCAAGATTGATCCTCCTTAATTTCTATCTAAAAGGTTTAACATTTGGTTTTAATGGTACTTTATGTTGTATAATACTTGTATCATATGTCTTCAAATATTCATATGACCAAGCAAAAACATCAACATACTCTTTTGAAAACTTGATGTATATGTTTCTCTGCTTTGTTGTGAGTGCCTTTGAAATCTTCACCATTTTGGGATGTTCATGGGTGCCAATATTATAGTCCATTACATTTTCTTCTGAAGATTGTACAACTGGTTTTAAAGGGTGTATCATCCTTTTAAAATATCCTCTCTAAAGGCACCAGACCCTTAAGAATGAAATTACTTTTAACCTCAATACTCTTGTGACCTGCAATCTCATTTTCTGCAATACCCTCTACGTGTTCAATTTCATCATCTTGCTCTTGGTCAATTACAGAATTGGAAAACTCACCTGTCAGCTCTAAAAATGTTTTTATCTCAAAATTGTCTTCAAAGACTCTCCATTGCTTTATATTATCAGGAATAGAAGATCTGTACCTAACTTCAATAGGATACTCCAGCTGTGTTGTTTTGGGAATCCTGAAATGTGTGGTTGCTAGGGCAAGAGAATCAATAGTTTGGTTATGATCCTTAGGAATATAAGTGATATTAAAAGCCACAAAGTAATTGTCTATCATATCCCATACTTCATGGCAGTACACTTTCAGCAAATCTTGTTTTACTTGATAGTTGTTCCTTACTTGTTGAACAACCAACTCGGAGTCGCCATACACATAAATCTGCCTAAATCTTTTGCATCTTTCAAACCTAACAACAAAGCTTCATATTCTGCAGTATTATTGGTGGTAATAAATTCCAATTTATACATTAACCTTACTGCTTCACCACCAGGAAATATTAGAAGAACCCCTACTCCAGCACCTTCTTTGGATGATGATCCATTGAAATACATTTTCCAATGTTCATCTTCTTGTTCCCTAGTGCATTTGACTGATTTTTCTTTTTCAACTTGTAATAAGCTAACAACATCATTATCGTCACTAAAATGTAACATACAAGTACCCAAATCTTTTTCAACAGCATACAATGGATGATTTGTAGGATTTTTGTCATCCGTCACAATATAAGAAAACTGTAATTCTCTATACAACCTTCTGTTTTCACCTCCAAAGATAGGAATGGTTGCATATGTTAAGTCCATCTGTAGAGTTCCACCAACCTTCTTGGCTCAAGATCTAGAGAGGAGCAATCCAAACTTAGGTGTAATGTTTGCTACTACTACATCCATAATCACACTCTTCATTGGTAGATGAGCTAAACTAACCACCATATCCTTTATCACTCCTAAACATTTTATAGTTCATGAATCAAAAGCATGCAATTCATGATAAGGTTTTGTTATGCTCAAACCTAAAGCCTCCATGACAGCTTTTGGCATTAGGTTACGAGATGCTCCTGAATCCAAAAGGCAATTATGTATCATCCGCTCATGAATGGTTAGTGTGATGTAAAAAGGAGGAGATGCACTTGCCTCATTTTCAGTTTTTTTTGCCAAAGCTAACCCAATAAATTTTTTAGGAATTTCCTCTTGTAAATTCACTGTGTCAGAGGGAAGTTGACTGTTTGATGAACCAATCATTTTCAAAACTGAATTTTTGTAAGAAGAATTCTTCATCAACTCAATGAAAGGCATAGGGATTTTGATTTTGCATAATTCATTTTCAAGATTGAAATTCTGCATATTTTTTTTTCCTTGGAAAAAATTCATAATTTTATTTCGAAGTTGGAACAAAATTACATCTGCACATGTAAGAGGATCACTAAGGATCCCTCTACATTGTCACATATCTGTCTCATATTATCCTAACCAAAAAAATTACAAACTGTCCCATCCTGAATCAACTAGATACAGTACATTCATATATTTGCTGTCTCAGAAAACAATTCCAAACATAAATATATATAAAATCAGCTCGAAAGGATATCAAAACCATATCTGTGTAAACAAAATCTAGAATGAATATCCAAATCATATAATCATTGTCTCAAAATAAACAGACCCAGATAGTATATACTCGATACATATATGGAGTCCAAATCAGTGTATACAGGTCAAAAACTGTGCCAAAACCCAATGTTGATCCTGGCCAATAAAGTCCCAGGCTGTAAAAAAAACTCTATCACGGACTGAAATATATAAAAGCAATCAGCTTGATACATAAAAGGATATAAAATCCAAATTAGTATAAACCAAAATCAGTGTAGACAGGACACAAACTGAGCCAAAAACCAATGCTGATCCTGGCCGATAAAGTCCCAGCCTGTAAAAGAACTCTGTCACGGACTGAAATATATATAAGCAATCAGCTCGATACATAAAAGGATATCAAACCCAAATCAGTATAAACCAAAATTTGGAATGAATATCCAATTCATATATATGCTGTCTCAAAATAAACTGTCCCAGATAATATATATAAAGCATATCAGCTCGATACATAAATGAAGATCAAAACCAAATCAGCGAAAATGACAGGTCACAAAAACTGAGCCAAAGCTCAATGCTGATCCAAAACTGCATCATGAAACGGCCGATGATAATAGCTGAAAGCCCCCTCGTGAGAGTGAACAGTTATCCTTCAGATGCCAATATCTAAATTCCACTGCGTCGCTTCCTTGGATAACCGATCAGCCACCCCATTCTGTTCCCTATAGACATGAGTAAAAGAAATATGATTAAACTGATGTTTTATGTGGATCACCTCCTCCAGAATAGGTAAAAGTATCATCACATGGCACTGAACAGTCTCTTTTGCCCATTCAATAACTAGCATAGAGTCACCGAAGACCTGTAAAGACAAACAACCCTGTTCCAAAGCATATAAAAGCAGAAGCCTGAGTGTCATTAATTCAGCATAATTGTTTGATCCCCGTCCTAATCCAGCCGAGAAATGAAAATAATGAGACTCATATTTGTAAAGTACTCCACCCCCACCACATCTCAATTGTCGAGCTTGTGAACCTCCATCAAAGTAGCCCCAAGGGAGAGCTTTGTCAATCAGTTCCACCCGCACAGGCCTATGCCTGAGAATCTTCTCAGGTTCCCTAAAATGATGAATAATTGCAACAATTTGAGCCACAACAGACTCCATCGGGATTCGACAGTCCTGAAAAATAATCTTGTTCCGTGATATCCAAATCCCCCAAGCGATGATACAAGGAACAGCTCGAAGAGAGTTTTGACCCGACCACCAGCTTTGAAATGCTTGGAGAGCAGAATCTCCCTGCCACCCCCCTATGATACCCATCTGTTTACACACTTCAGTCCATATAATTTGTGAATAACTACAATGAACAAAAAGATGATGAATAGTTTCCTCAGCCTTCCGACACATCGCACAAAAGCCTGGGCCTTCAAGAAATCTCTTTTGCAAAATATCCCATGTTGGAACTTTATTTTCCAAAATAGCCCAGAAGAGTAACTTTGCCTTACCCGAACATTTAATCTTCCACAGCTGTTTCCACCACCAAACTAATTCTTGGTTATGAACCAACACATTGAGCTGAATATAACCATGTTTAGGAGTATAACACCCTGAAGGATGATAATCCCAAACCAATTTATCATCCTGATTAGTCAATCTGATATTTGAAACCCTTAACTACCTAATATAACCCTCCCATACCGCCTGCAGATCATCATGAATATCAAGTCTCTGAGCACTGATCCATCCTTGATGCCATAACGAAGAATTTTCCTGATCCTCAATATCAGCAATAAAAAGACACCCTCTTGCTTCCAAGTGTAATCTCAGCTCCTCAGGAAGGACACGATCCCTCCCACAGCCTACCCAAGGATCAATCCCAATACGAACCAATCTCCCATCACCTATTCTCCACACCAAACCAGAGCCAACCAGATCAAAGTGCTTTACCACAGCTTTCCAGACCACTGAGCAATTAGTCCGAGATTTATCTGCCAACCGAATCCACTCAATGAGAGTCAAAGGAGCAATATATTTATGATACACCACACGAGTCCAGAGACTCTGTGTATGAATAATTCTCCATGAGACTTTCACTCCTAATGCCTTTGCAAAAAGGAAAATATTTTTTAACCCCCACCCTCCCAAAGCTTTTGGAACAGCAATTTTCTCCCACCTCACCCATACCATAGCCCTATGATCATTCTTACCTCTCCACAGAAAATAAAAACACAGCCTGCGAATCTGTTCAAGAATCCCCTTAGGCATCCATGCAAGAGACATCCAGTAGACGGGTATCGCTTCCAAAACAGATTTTATCAGCAGTCTCCCAGCCCGAAAGAGCCATTTTTTACTCCAACTTTGAAGTCTTTTTTCCAATTTTTTCAATAACCAGTGCCAATCTGCCTTCGGGTAAGAGTTCGGTTTTAAGAAAAACCCCAGATACTTTATCCCAACTTCCAAATCCATAATTCTAAAAGGCAAACGAAGAGCAATTCTGTCTGTCTCCTACTCAGATAAGTTCGAGCAAGATATTGTGGATTTTTCAATATTTACCACCATGCCCGTAGTAGCTTGAACAAGAGTAAGTCCTTCAGACACCTTATCAATATCCTGTCTCGACCCATTAGTGAAAATCATAATATCATCAACAAAAAGGAGATGTGTAATATACAAAACCTGGGAAATGGCAATGCCACAAAAAGTCCCTTCCACTTTTGAAGCCAAAATAAAGCGACTGAGACCTTCAACAAGAAGAAGAAACAATAGGGGAGATAGAGGACACCCTTGTCGAAGACCCCTTCCCGCATGGAAGAAAGGGCTAGCAGCTCCATTAATGAGTACTACAAAACTCACCGTACTAATACAAGCCATAATCCATCTTACAAATTCATAACAAAATCCTAGGTGTGTAAGCAGCATTCTAAGGTAAAACCAACTTACCCGATCGTAAGCCTTTGAGAGATCAATCTTGATCACAGCACCTTTCTGTTTCTGAACTTTCAAGGTATGAAGGCCTTCCTGAGCAACTCCAATGGCCTCATGAATTTGACGGCCCTCCAGGAACCCAAATTGCTCACTAGAAATATGTTGGGACAAAACAGATTTGAGTCTCTTTGCAATAACCTTAGAGATGATCTTATATATACAATTGCAAAGTGAGATGGGCCTATAATCCTCAAAACTTGCAGGTTTATCCACTTTTGGGATAAGAGCAATAAAAGTAGTATTGAGCGGGCCATGAATAAACCCAGCCTTACGAGATTCCTCAACAACTGACAAGAGCTCCTCACCGAAGAAATCAAAGAAACCCGAGAAGAATTCAACAGGCCAACCATCAAGCCCCGGGCTTTTATCTTTTTGAAACGAGTGAAGTACCCGAGACAGCTCCTCCATCGAAACTTCCCCCATCAACATCCTATTTTCCTCCTCATCCACAAATCGGGGAAAGAGCTGTGCCACCCGAATGACCTCAGCAATAGTAGTTCCAGGTTGTGCAGAGAATAAATTCCCAAAATATCTCACACCCAAATCAGCCATCCCATCGAAGCTGGACACCAGTTCCCCTTCTGCCGAAGGCAACTCCCATATAGAATTGGAAAATTTTCTCCCCTTAGCAAATGCTTGAATTTTTTTTGTATTCTCATCACCACACTGAAGCCAAATTCCTCTGCTCTTTAACCTCCACATTTCTTCTCGCTCACAGAGAATCACATTCCGCTGCTTTTCCAAAGTAAGGAGTTTATCCTTAGTCTGATCATCCAAAAACCCCATCCCCGGACTGTGAAGCAACCCGTCTATAGCCAACTCACATTCCCTCAAGTTCATATCATCATTCACCCTCTTAGCATGAGCCCAAGAGATAGTAGCATTCTTTATGTGATTCATATTTTGGTAAAAATGGACCCCAGCATGCTCCAAAGAGTTTTGAGGACAAGGATTCCACATCTCCTTAACCAAATATTGAAAACCCTCATCCTTCAACCAGCTGGAATTAAATTTGAATGAACTTGGGGGCTTCCTCCGACGACCCCGCAATTCCATAAAAATGAAGCAATGATCAGAAATCCCTCCTGTCCCCGCCCATTGCCGAACAAGATCCACCCCAAGAGCCAATGATTCAGCCACCAAAAACCTATCCAATCTCTTGGCTACCCTTTGATCCCCTGCCCTCTTATTTCTCCAGGTAGGGACAATCTTGACCGGGAGTATGTCTAGAAGGTCCTTCCTCGCAAAAGCTTAAATGAAAAAGTTGGCCAAAACATTCGAAACAGCTCTAGGTCCCCAGACCTCAGAGGCACCCAGTGAAAGATTAAAGTCTCCCCCCAATATTACATCAGTGTCTTCGGAAAGGTCCAAATTGAACAAAGAATCCCAATAGCTAGCTCTGTTCAAATATGGCCCATAGATGTTAAGGATCGTGAGATTCTTCCCAAGCTCAGAATCCCACACTGCCAACCCCACACCAGAAGAAAATCCCCAAGAACAATCACACCTACAGCTTTGAACCTTCCACCCCGAGGCCAGGCCTCCAGAGCGGCCCCTTGCATCCACAGCCACAAACTTCCAACCAGAAAGCAAGGTTTCTAAAACCCTTACAACCTCCTCACTACACCCCAAAGTTTCCTGCAACAGAATAACATCCGGCTGATTTAACTCCACCAGCCTTCGAAGAGACAATTTTTTGAGGGAACTCGCCAACCCCCGACAATTAAAAGACATAACTTTCATATGGGAGACCCCGCCTGGGCTTTCACTACTCTAAGTGCCCATTCAATTGAAGATTATGTCCCCATCCCTAAATCCGCCTTTGCCCGATCTTGTGCTTTGGACAAAAGAGATTTTCTGCCACGACCTTTCCCCACCACACGCAAGGACAACTTAGGAAGACCTTCCCCCCCCCCCGACCCCTCAAAGGATATCTCCCTACTTCTAAGGGCATATCTGATACTTCTTCCCTCAGAGCTGGTAGAAATATTTGTAGAAACAATGGAAGGGGAGAAAACACAATCAGACGACGGCAACGGACAAGGGGTAACTGGACAGTGGAAAACCAGGCTGGCTAAAGGAGAACCAATAGACAACCCCCCCCCCCATATCATCAGAGACAGTAAAAAGAGAAACAACAAGAGAAGGGATAATAGACATACCCAAGGGATTCGAAGATGAACTCCCTCGAATATTGGCCTACACTTAAGTCTTCCTGGAGCCAACCTGAGATGAAGAAAACAAAGCATTTACCCTAGCCCCCAGCCTGTCAACGAACAGTCCCCCAGGAACCTTCGTGCCATTGTCCACCTCGCGCATAAGCATGTTTGATGAAGGAGGGATATGTCTGGAAGCATCCCGGACCTCTGGTACTATACCCACCGCCCTTCCTTCCAATGGCCCTGAATTCCATGCCCCCACATCAGCAGAAACCCCCATCTCCTTAGGAGCATCAATCCCATCTATATTATCTTCAATCCTCGGTTTGTTGGCCCTAAAAGGAAGCGGACAAACGGCCACCAAATGTCCATATGAGTGACAGCGATGACATCTAAACAGCACACCCACATAGTCGAGAATTTGCACAAAATCCCCATCCTTCGTCTGAACATTAATCTCAGAGGAGAGTCCCAAACGCAGGTCGATCTTTACCAAGATTTTGGCCACCGAATACTTACCAGTCTCCAAAAAGGATAAATCAGCACATACATATTCACCCAAAAAATTCCCAATAGCAGCAAAGCGATTCTCATTCCATAAGTGCATAGGAAAACCTGGAAGTTTTACCCACAGAGGTTCCTTGTTAATCTTCTCCTTTTGTGAATCAAAAAAAGGTGTCCATCGTTGCAATATAATAGGAACCCCATGCATAGACCACTGCCGCCCCATGACAACATCAACCTCCCTTTTGCTGTGCAGGATTAAAGAAAACCACCCTTTAGTCAATACCCTAACTTCAGGAGCTGCATCCAACAAATGTGTCCACTGCTCGGCCACCCGCCTCCGGAGAAAACCACGGCCAAAAAGTTTGCCACGCACATGCCCAACCACTGCTGTCATGGACATATCCTCGGCCTCTTCCATCGAAACATCAACCCCCAGTACCAGCTTATCCCTACGCTTCCTATCTTTAACAACCTTTGGACCTTTTTGAGATCCCACCTTTGCTGACCCCCCATGCTTAGGGGCTAACAAAGATTCAGCCCCAGGAAACAGTTCATGGCTGCCCAGAGCAGCCGCCACCTGACCACTGGAATAAATGGCCACCCTAGGAATCTCCCTACCTCCAGTACCCAGAGAGGAATCAAGCCCCCGACCAGCTTTCGACACTACCAAATCCCCCACTGAGAAAGAGCCGAAATCACCTTCCAAACCCTGATGCTGAATACCACCTCCAAGAAAAGATGAAAGACCCTCAACAGGGAGCTCCGATGAAATAGCAGGGAAGTTTGTAAAGAAACCAGTCTGAGGGGAGAGAGTACGTCCGAGAAGACCAGCGAGTTCAGGCCGGTCTACACCCAAACCCTCAGAGGTCTTGAAAAGAGCTAAATCCGCCTCCAATCCCTCCGAACCCACAGAATTGGGAACTAAAATCTTGTGGTTTGAAAGCCTTACAAAATCATTCCCTGCCAGCCCCACTTCATCCACGTGCCCAGAAAAGACCCCTGGCCCCCTCCCTGACAGCAGAGGTCCAGATGTCCCCTGTCGATCCAAATCACCAGAGAAACCCCCAACAACGAAAATATCTCTTTCATTGACCCCATCCAAAGTGTAATCCACCTCCTCCTCCATACCTCCCCACCAAACCACCCCAAAACCTTACAATCCACAAACCCAAACCCCAAAATAACCAAAACCCACCTCCAAACCACCAATAAAAAACCCACAGTCGCCACACCTAAACTATGCCACCACAAACCCGAGCTCCAAGACAAAAGATCAGGTACCCGTCGCAAGCCATCTCCTAGAAACGCGTGGTCAACAAAAACCTCGAAGCCTTCTTCGATTCCACCATAAACCACTCTTCCGTCAGTCAACCAAATTCACCTTGATCTATTCTGTGCAAATCTGTGAAAATGGGTTCGAGCGAGGGTTTCTGTAGATAAACACGTTCTCAGCAGAAAAACCATGGCGACATTCCTTTACACCGCAAAATGCCACCATTAATTGAAGAGTACGTTAAAATCGCTCCAAGAATCAACCCTTTAAAAGCCTTTCTATTACTATATGGTGAAAATTTAGGTTTTTCTGCATATTTTTATTCACCTCTTCAACTTCAATAATCTTCTTTTGTTTATCCCAATTTTGTTTTTTCTCTAATACTGGATCAGACTGCTGTTTAGGAGGCAAAACTACCTTTTTCTTAGGATTTTGAACCACTTGTTTTGGCCCTGATCTTAAATTTAAGGTTTTATTTGGATCAGTCTGATATGTATCAGCAGTTACAACAGTCACTTCAAGATCTAAATCATTTTTTGTTTCAAACACATTTGCATCATAATATTCTGAGTTAAAAAAATCCTCCTCAGTCACAAAACCTTCAGTCAATTGTTCACATAAATAATTCATATCATGATCTGGATCCTCAAAGAACTCTTCTTCTTCTATTTCTCCTTCATCAATTACATTATTCTGAAGTGGTGGTGGCTCCTTTTGATCCTCAGTTTCTCTCATTTCTCGTTGTATATCATTGTTTCTTCTTTCTCTTGGAATGAAACGAGGTGCAAACTGTCTCCTGAATTGATTTGGATTATTAGGGTTTCTGTCTCCATCTTGAACAGGTTTATTTGATTTTTTCTCTAATTCCAACTTGATGTTATGATTTTCACTAGCTTGGCCATCTCATCAATTTTACCTTTTTCAGAGTGGGATGTTGAAACCCCTGGAGCTGCCTCTTTCTTACCCTTCCTGTCATATATCTGTTGAGTTGAGTTTCCCTTCCGTCTATTAGAAGCTAATATATTAGACTCCACTTCTAATGCTGACTACTGCATGTTAAGTAAAGTAACAGGTCTTCTTTCTCTCAAGAGTAGGGAAAATTCATGATCAAAAGCATTAGCATAAGTGAGTTTTGTAGAAGTTTCAGAAGGTTTTATCTCTGCAGGAATTCTGCTATACATCTTATTGAACCTCTTCGAAAAATCAGCTACGGTTTCATCTTTCTTTCTTCTAAGAGCTCCAAACTTAGTAATGTAATATGTGTGATCCTTAGTATCACCCCACTATCTCATGAAAATATCCTGAAGCTCTTCTATTATAGTAATAGAATTTGCAGGTAACTCTCTGAACCATTTTCTGACCTCTCCATCAAGACTCTGTATGAACATCCTCATCCACACATCCTTTGCCTCGATATTTTGATTATCTACATAGCTGAGAAATGCATCCCAATGCTCCTCATTTGTGGTCTCACCTTGTCCATTAAACCTAGGTAAGTATTTTTGGTAATCTCCCCCAAGGAGAGCATTTAAGGGCTGAGGCAAAACTAGAGGTGCATACCTAGCTGCCACCATTCGGTCCATCATATCTAATGGTTGATTTTGGGCTGCCATCTTTAAGTTGACTGGCTTAGATGATGGAAAGAATTGACTAGAACTTGGCTGAAAAGGAGTTTTACCAACTTTGAGGTGAAATAAAGGGATTTTTCCAGGATATAAAGTCTTCGCTTTCTTGAAAGATTGAGGATTAGTAAAAACCTGAAAATTACTAACAGGGATTGTAGGCTTCAACCAAGATGAATCTTGTTCCTCTTCCTTAAGAACAGAAAAAGGTGATGATATGTCTAGTTGATCAGGGTTACATAGGGCTGGAGATGACTGAGACCTTTTGATTTTCCTAGCTGTTTTCAAAATCTGTTCTAGGTATGAAACACCCAGTTGTAAAGGTGAACTAGGTCTACTTCCTGTCCCAATTATTTTAGTAGCCACTGTGAAATATTTGGTGAAATGTAGTCTTCTAAAATTTACCGGTTTAAGTCCACCTCTCAAAACCAGTTAAATGATGAGTAACCCAAGGAAAGTATGCTTTCAGCTTCGTCCCCAGCAACGGCGCCAAAGATGTTAGTGCCAGAAATTGTTCTCAGACTACAGAAGAACAAGCCGACACAATCTCATACAACATAATAAAACAAGATAGGTTTTTTTTAGGGTTTTGGTTGTACAGTTTGTAAACAAGGGGGTAAAAACTTCACAAGGCTAAAGCAAACACTAAATCATGCACAATTTAAGGACTGAGATGCATAAAATATAAAACATAAACCAGATACAATAATCACAGCATTAAATTCCATCCACAATTAACAAGCACTTCATGAATAATAACCTTAAACAAGAAATGAATATATCAACTGAGTGATTAGACAAATTAGAAATGGAGTGATTAGACAAATTAGAAATGGAATCAACCAATAGACTAAAAAGGGCTTATAGTTGCATATATTTCATAATTCAGTCATCAAAAACACATAAGAGTTTTTACACTTAGCTCATAAACCACAGCTTGATAGCCTCCCCTTGCAACAAAAATCGAACCCCCGGTCCTTTCCTGAACTTACATTTATCTTGTTTTTTAAAAAACAGTTCCATAACTGAACAAACTACCTTTAGGTCATCTATCGAATTGTTCAATAAAAATATCATTATACAAAAATGAAATAACTTTTACAAACTAACTAATAACTACTTTTCTTAAAGTACTTTTACAAATCCTTTGCTGCCTCTGCTAAAAGAGCAATTCCTTCTAAAGCCTGAGTCTTTCTTCTTTCTTTCAAGTTCTCTGCTTCTAAATCTTCAACTCTTTTTGTCAGCTCCTCATTCTGCTATGTCAGCTCTTGAATATTTTATTTTAGTTCTGTAAACTGGCTTTGAGTCTGTCTTTTTCTTCTTAAAGCCTCCTTAGAAACAGTGATCAATTCCTGATAGTGATTATTTACTTCTTCTAGATCTTCTCTTAGTTTTCTGTTTGCAGTCACCAATCCTTCATTTGTCTCCTACAGATACTCAATATGATATTTGTACTGTTTGATATTCCTATACAAATTTTCATTTTCAGAGTCAATGCATTTCCCTTCTAATGCTGGATGCATTCCTTCTAGCATCCAAGGGATTTTCAGCTTCTCGAAGATCTCTTCATCTTATTCCATATGCTCTGTCAAGGTCACAGGGATTTCTGAATACTCTTTGGCTTTAATAGTGCATTGGACTGATTGCTCAACAACCTCTCCTTTCTCTACACAAGAGCTCTTTAAATCATTTTGATGCTGGTCTAAAATCATCTTCTTTCCGACCTCCTTGAATATTTCTGAGATCTTGGTTTCAGTGAAAACTGGTTTATTTTCTGAAACTATTTGCTTTTTAACCTTCATAACTTCTTTATTTTGACCTTCATAGTCTTCTAACTCTTCTTGAGATGAAGAGCTTTCAATTACTGTAATCTTCTTTTCAGCTAGCTTAGGGTTTAATAGTTTCTTCATATTTAAACTGAGTTTGTTCTTTGACCTAGTCTTGGGCCTCCAAGCTATTCCAATTTCTCCTAACATTTTTAAAGCTTTCCCTTGATGTTTAATAGAAGCTAGTTGGACAACTTTCCTTTTCCTCCCTCGTGACATAGCCTCATCTTCAGAATGTGTATGTATATCCTATTTGGTAGGAACCCTATCTTCGTCAGATAATGACCTTTTCTCATCTTCAGAGAGTACTGTAATAGGAACTTGTTCCTACTCTTTTAAATCTTCCTCTACACCTCGGTTCAATTCTACAGGAAAAGCATCTTTTATAGGCTCGATTTCCTTCACTTCTGACTCTGAAACTTTGTTTTCCTCAATATTGATTTGTTGTTCAATTTCAACGTTTTTACCTTCTTAGTTCATAGATTTTCCTGGTTCACTATGTTCTTCATTCTTGATTGTGACTTTCTTTTTAAGCTTTTTGACCAAATTTTGACCCTTATTCAACTGTCTCTTCTGAGACTGCTCTTCCTTCTCTGTTTGAAAACCAGACCAAAATAGGAAATAGTCCCATGTTTTCTCCTACTTTCGAAGTATAGTATTTATGACTAGTTTTATAAGCCCATGATGAAACACAGATTGTATGGTGTGATCCTGATGCTCCCTCACCCTGCTAGACATCTTTTGTAAACTTTTCAAGAAGAAGAATGGGAGATTCATTTTGGCTTCATGGCTGAGATGTTGCAAAACCTAAAATGATACTTGAAAACAAATGCAAATCTCCCTTCACAAGTGATATAACTCTGCAAGATTTTGATTGGCTCTATCCATCCTGGTTTAAATTTCTGAATAGGTACTCCCTTTCCCCAATCTACTACTACATCTAGAAGTAAGTATTTGTGTGCATTAAAGGTGAAAGGAACTTTTTTAAACCAATATTCACCCTCATCTAAGATCCCTCTGGCTTATGCTAACAATTCTCTGGTCAACTTAAACTTCAAAGTATCAAAAGTCACCATATCTTTATCCAAACATTGAGCAAATTTATAGGAGACTTCTGAATGATATCCCTCAATTCTTTCAAAAAAACTTAATCACCCTGCCNAACTTCAAAGTATCAAAAGTCACCATATCTTTATCCAAACATTGAGCAAATTTATAGGAGACTTCTGAATGATATCCCTCAATTCTTTCAAAAAAACTTAATCCCCCTGCCTCTAAAAATAGTTTTGCACAATCTGGAAAAGTCTGAACCCAGCTCATGTCTGAAGGTTCAGCTCTATTGGTTTTACCACTTCTTTTCATTTTGAATGACTGTCAAATTGCTTCTTCAGCAAAACAAACCCTAATTATATTCAAATCTTGACAATTTGACAGACAATGCTATATTGGGAAACCAAAAACCCCAAACTGGACTCTTTCACTTAAACTGATAAATGCCTTAATTCCATTGACAGACAATTCGACATTAAGTTTACATACTAATAATCTTCTTTCAATTCCATCATTAATCCTTTGCTTAGTAAAAACCCAAATACATGGACTTTGATATCAATTCACAACCTACCTGTCAAAGTGATGAATCTAGGTGCTAGAATCGTGCTTTCTTGACTGTCAGGTGTCCAATTTCATTCCTCAATCTTCTCTGACCACTACAATAACTCCAAACAATCGTCCTTCAAAAGCCCTAATTTTTCGACCCGTTTCAATATTTAATTACACACTGCTAACACTTCGCCACGAACTCATCTGATCTACATGCACTTCAGGGGATACGAAATTCAAGGTGAATTTGTCTCATCCTGTTTAATCATCATTATTCCATCACTGTGCAACAGACCACCGCAACTTGCCCTCATGATGATTTGCTTGAAGAATTAACACCTGTCACAATGATCATTCTCGAGGAAACACGTATCAAATCCATCAACCAAGTATGAATGACCTCTCATGTGTGATAATTTTAAAAACTTTGAACCAAAAATGATGATTTTCGAACTGCGCGGTTTTCTTGTAGCGCATGTGTATAATTTTTCCAGGCTTGCGCTACAAGAAAGTTTGCTTTAATAATTTTCAAAAATATAACAACTAGAAATTATTTAACTTTGGTAAAATGATCTAGATCAAAACTTTATGATATTTTTAGGACCTTTTTAATTCATATAAACATTCTATAAGCCCCCTAACTGTGAATTTCGATAAATAAAATCAAAATTGAAAAATAAAACTAAGAAATCATATAAACATGAAAATTAAAGAAAAAAGATTCAAACTATCCTAAGAAACAAAATTTTCTAGGAGAAATGAACAAAACCAAGTTTCAAAACATAAACAAATGCATTAAAAATGAAAAACAAAAGCAGGCTCTAACAGCAACCAACCTAAAACTGTAGTAATCACTGTTGGAATCGCGTGGCAAATTCTGGAGGTAAAAATCACCCGGCAGAAGAAATTACAGCAGTTAAAACAATAAAAATCGCAAACAAAGCTATGCTATTTATAATTCCCGGGAAATAATACAAACCATCCTATGAGGATAAAAAGAAAAAGAACGACCAAGATCAGTTTGGCAGGATGCGGGATCAACAAGAAAATCGCAAGTTTTATTAATCATTCCGCAACCCGCACTCCGCAACTTGCGGGATTCGGAGTGCGGAATAGCAAAATAGTAAAAGAAATTATTCAATTGGCTCCGCTCGCATTCCGCATCTTGCGGGACGCGGGATGCAGGAATACACAAACCCAAAACGCAAACAAATGCTAACCCCGCAACCCGCATTCTGCAAGTTACAGGATGCAGGATGTGGGTTGACTAAAGTAAGCACACATGAAAATTCTCCCGCATTCCCCATTTGCGAGATGTGGGATGCGGGTTTGAAAATGAAACATCAAAATAAAAGGTTTCTCGCATTCTACAACTTGCGGGTTGTAGGATGAGGGATGTTAAAACAATCAAAACAAAAATCCAATCTTTTTTTTGCATTTAAAACAAAGAAATCAAACATGGATTTTTGGAAATTTGGTTAAGTTAAGGAATCCCAAAGTCAAATAAAAATATTAATGAAACCCTTTAAGATCACGAAGAATATTACCAAGTAATCTTCGTATGTATAATTGGGCTCCCGTGTCAAAATGACATGGGATCTGTTGTACCTACAACATGGAGATAGTTGGAAATACTTTCCAAGTAGTTTAGAAGGTTACAACCGAGCCATATTAGTTTAAAAAAACTCTATAACTCCTCAATTTTGAATTTTATTATTTTTTATGTATGTTTGAGGCATTCATGCCATGTTAAAAGGAAACATGTGAATGGTTCACGCTTTGATAGTGTACATGGCACGAATGGTCTCTTTTATTGTTGGAACTGTATATAATGAAGGGAAATGAGTTGGGATCTTGATTTTAATGATTAGGGCCATCATTAGGAGTCAAATCATGGTGATCTTCCATATTTTAGTGTCCCTTTTTGTGAAAGAATAGTGATATTCAAGTGTCATCTTTTCAACTATCGTCACAGACAGTGAAGGGTCGATTTGAGCTATAACATTTAACCAATTGTGTATCCATCTTCCAAGTACCCCTTGTGTGCCAACGTATGCCAATCTTATCAAACATTTTGAGTGGAGGTAAAAAAGAAAATAATATAGAAGCTTGTAGTTACTAGAGACACCAATCCAAGTGTCTTCACTAAGTTAGATTCGGTCCCCTTTGTTGACTTTCCAAGACATCTAGTGACCTATAATAGGGAAAGCACACACTAGGCAATTCCACACATTTAAAGCACCTCTAAGGGTATTGTGCATTGTTTTGAGCCAATTTTCAACTAACTGTCCATTGAAGTATTTTTTGCGCACAATCTTCCCTTGCACAACCTCATTTAAAAGAAGACACCACATGGATTTTGCAACCAAAGGATGACTGAACAAGTAAATATTTGTAATGCCCCATCCTCCATACTTTTTTGGCCTAGATAAAAGAGGCCACTTAACTAAAGGAATACCTTATTTCTTCTTCTTCCATGTACACAAAAGAATGAAGCACTTCTTTAAAATCTTATCTAAAATTATTTTTGGGACATGGGCTAAAGATAGCCAATAAACTGGAATACTATGAAAACAAACTTGACTAAAATAAGTCTAACATTGAGGGTTAACCATATGAAGCACCAACAAGAAATTCTATCATCAATTTTTTTTATAAAGCCACATTCAATCAATAACCCTGTAGTCATTTGGTTTAAGGTAATAACCTAAATATTTCAAACCCTTGTTCAAATTATAGACAAAGTAGGGAAACGAGTGAGAAATTTGTGCTTCCAATTCAAGATTGAATTCATTGAAAATTAGCATTTACTTATGTCAGTTTGCCTCCATTCCTATGGCAAGACAAAAAAATTCCACAATCCCCATGACATGACAATACTCCACTCACAACTAAACCATCACCAAAGATTAATATGTCATCTACAAACAAAAAACAAGAAAGGTAAATGTCTTTAACCTCTTGGATACCTCTAATAGCACCCATTATTTTTTATGGGGAAATCAACCTATTCAACCCTTGTGCAATCAATAATAAAATCAAGGGAGATAAAGGACAACTTTGTCATAGTTCTTTGAAAGATTTGAAAAAATCCAAGGGAGAACCATTAATACAAATTGCATAATTTGTTAAAGACACACATCCCTAACCCAATTGACAGAGTAAAGACCCATTCCAATTTGAAGTAAAAGCATACAAAGAAAACTCCAATTTACCTTATCGAATGCCTTTTAAAGGTCGATCTTCATTACAACATTAAGGATATTCCTCAATTTCAAAGTTCACATACCTTTTTGAGATGTTCCAACATCATCATGGATCTACCAATGATAATAACAATAAAAAACAAAATTCTCTTCTAAAGTAAAATTGGACATACACCATTTGATCCTGTTAGCAATTATTTTCCCGAAGATTTTGTATATGATGTTGCATAAAGCAGTGGGACTAAAATCTAAAAAATATGTGGGCTCATTCATCTGAGGAATTAACACAATGAATGTAGAATTCATTGCCTTGAGCACTGTCCCTATATTACGTGATTTCTCCACAACCCTCAAAATCTCATCCTCTAGGAAAAAAGTGTAAAATTCAATGGTCCAACTGTCAAGGATGACATTTTTGGAAATTTTAAAAGAAAATAACATCTCCTTGAGATCTTCTTTATAAATAACAACTTCTAAATGATCATTCCTATGATGATTAAAGATTCTAGGAAACAATTGAATACTCCATATTTGTTTTACTACATGAGATTCTTCAGGATTTGTAAACAAAGACTTAAAAGTGCCCCTTCCCAATAGAGGCAATGTCTATGAAGGAGGTAAAGTTGGAGCCATCCAAAAACCCCATCTCCCAAATTGTATTTATGGATTCTCTATAAGCAACATACTTATGGAAAATTTTGGTGTTATTGCCACCTTCAACTAGCCAAATGGCTCGACTTTTTAGATGCCAAGATTTTTCCTTCATATCCAACATTTTTTTTAAAATATTCCGAAAGCCTTCAAAGCCTCCAACTCTGCAATTAAAAAACTCACAATATTGTGTACAAATAGGTCGTCTATCTCCAATTCTACTTTCCTCATGGTTGCTTTCCCTTCCTCCTTTTTCCGCTTATACCACTCTCTCACAAGCTTCTTCACTTATCTTAAATTGGATGCAAAATTCATCATTTCCAAATCACCAGATAAAGGATACAAAAACTTTCAATTTGAAACTATAATGGATCTAAATTGTAATCATCCAACCATGTGTAGTTGAACTAGAAATTCCTAGGCGGTTTTTCATCATTCTTCTCGATTTGGAGAAAGATCGAATAATAATTAGAATAGTGACCAATACCAACCCACAATATATAATGTTACAACTCATTCAACAATTTATTGGCCATAAAAAAACTATATAATCTCTTTGAAATAACCACTTCCCCACCTCTCACATTTCTCCATGTCGATGTTAATTGAACAAGTTCGATATAAAATGAGTTTTATGCCTTCAAAATAATGAAAAAATATCGAGCCAAAGGGTTTTCTAATGGTTGAGTCTCCCCAAGGCTCCTTGGAAGATAAGGTAATTAAGGTCTCCCATGAGGATTATATTTTCATCTCATAACAATTACTAATCTTTGAGCTCCTACCAAAATGACCTTTGGTCATTATAAGGACCATACAAGTTAATTTCTATGAAAACTTTACTTAGATCCTTAGTATTTGCTTCCAAGATTATACCTATAGACATAAAGCTCTAATATTGTGATTCCACAATGTTAAGAGACCCTTAGATAAACCTAAGGCATCTAAAGAACAATAATTCCAATTTTTTAATACCAAAGAAAGCACCTCTATGGCTTTAGTCCCTAAACACATCGTTTCCTGGATCATTATGATATCCAGACTATAAACAAAAAAGAGTCTATAGAGGGCTTGGTATTTTGGGCACCCCCTAGCCCTCTCACGTTTAATGGCAAAACAATCACGAGGAAACCTTGGATAAGGGCTTGCTAGTTTTAAGTGCTCTATCAATTGTTTGTTGCTTGCCTTCCAGCACTTCCAAGGAGAATTTTGATTTGGCTTTGGATATGAACAATTTTCGACCTGCACGAGGGGGGTGTTCTAGAAAAGGTTACACGCTCCCATCCATTGCTACTTTATCCATCAGACCCACAAATTTTATTAACCTAAGTGAATATCTGGAAAGGACTAGACTTTTCCTCCTTGACATACGAGGATAAAAATCCTCAAAAACTTCAGCTTGCATGAAAAAATACCCAAGCATTCATTTAATGGGGTTCAACCAAAACAAAACCCTCAATCTCCTTTGGATGAGCAATGGGTATATACGCGTTCCCAACAGACATCAATTTGAGTGCATCATGCACTACTTTTTCAACAGGAAAAGGTGTCAAGATTGTATTCATACCTTGTTTTGACACTCCACTGTGAAGCTAGACAACCTGAAGAGGGGACTTGAGGCACCTCTAAATGTTCCCCATTGAGAGTTTAGACCAATCTTCCCTTTAATGACAGGATCCTCATTTGAACCCGTTATCATTCGTGACTAATATGTTCACTTCTTTGTAATTTTTTATCCAAATTTTCTTGTGCTAAGAACCCTTTTTTGGATAAGAGCATTCATACCATAGGTGACTGATTTATCAACATGATGAAAACTAAAAAGGAATTTTCCAATAATCCAAGGGTTGATTGAAATTCCCATATCACCACCTAATCTCTAAATCTTCTTGCAACTCCTCTCTCAGATCTAGCTCCACCAACATTCTAGATATCCTTTTATCTTCCAACTTCACAAAATTTGCGTCCAAAGCAACAATCTTTCCTAATTTGTTTGCGATGGCCTTGAAAACTTCTTTCGACCATAACTCCAAAGGGAATCCAAGTAAAAGCATCCATACATGTTGAACCACCAAGGACTTGGATCTAGGATTAAAACCAGGTGACCAACACCTATGAACCAGGTTGGATGGATCCCAAAGCCATGTTTTATGCAAAACCTTCTCCTGGCCTGCATTAGATTTGAACTCAAAACATAGGCATCCCTTGACTAGGACATGGAACCGACAAGAAATTATAACAACATCCGTTTCTATCTTGCTTCAATCCACCGAAACAAAGAAATTTTTGAGAGCATTTTCCCCATGAATTTTTTGACCAGGGCTAGGAAGGCTAAACTCTCAACCATCTCTAATCCCACATCCAAACCAAAAACCATTGTACCCTGTTCGACTTGGGTTTCAATCACTCGTGTTTTCATTAACATGTCTCATTCCCAGAAATCCATGGACAAAGGTTAGGATCTGAAGTAGAAACCAAAGAAAGACATGAAAGTGGAAGTAACAAGTCTGTTTCCAACGGTTATTGGAGCCGAGTAGGACAATAAAATCCTTTTAACTACAGAGTTAGAAAGGGACCCATCCATTTGATTACCAATCAATCTTCTTTCAACCGAGGCCTTGCCATCTATCCTCCTTCTTGGCGCATTATCTATGGAAATCTCCTCCATAACAACTACATTATAGTCCTTTGAATAACTCCACACTTTCATCACTTCCTTATGTGTAAAAAAGATCGTTAAGGAAGTTGTGAGGTCATCCTCACTATAGTCAAGGAGATTTAGGTACAACATATTTGTTGATCCTGTCAGTCACTATTAATGAGAAATGAAAGGAGGATCTACCTTTCGAAAACCATACCTTGGTGCTGAAACCTTGATCAATTAGGTTCAATATAGTAAGTCATTAATCTATGACCTATAATCATGAGTATTAGTCACAACCAACCAATTTCTCATGATTTTCAATACTCCACTTAGCATTCATTCCATGGGGTGATGATAATAGGGGGAAAGAAGTGGGTTTGAAACTAGTGAAATAAGTTGTGTACATAAATCATCACTTCTAGGCTTGCACCAATAAACTTTCTGAGTGGTCACCCATCCCAAAACTCCTATGGTTTAAGAGTGCTTAAGTATAGAGTTTTTTCCACAATCAAGCCCATTTAGCTTACTACCTCATTTACAACTTTTTTTGTTGTTGTTGGCAAAGTGGTAGAACCCCTTGGCTAGCAAGGTTGCCATTGGCTAAGTAACCACAACCCAGGGGCATCTAAGCCGTCAAAATCACCCGGGGATTGCATCCGGCCTGGACCGCACCAACCCTTAACATGGTTGGATTTTTTGGTATCCGACGGGATTAGAACCGACGACCTTTCAGCTTAGGGGACGTCTTAACCATACCCCACCACCAATTGTTCTACATCTTGCGAATACCTCATTTACAAAACCTTAAGAATTATCACTCGATTTAATTAAAACTTACTACACAATATATTATTAAAATACTTTAAAAAATAAGAAAAAAACCTCTAATAAAATATTTTAACATAAAATTGTCATACAAGTTAGAAACTCTTATTAAAATAAAATTTAATTTCAATATTATCTTTTGTTTAGATTTTAATATAAAATGAAGAACCCAATCCAATATAATAATAATAATTACACTATTTAAAAAAAAAAATGTAGTTCACCATTTGTTAGAGGGCTACTCCACGGAAAATTCCAATACCTGATATTCAAACTGAATCAAGGTATGGTTATNAAGGGCTCCACAAGAGCAACATGTCACTTACAAGAGTAGAACCTGGGTGGGGAGGGTAACATTCATTCCTCCCAACCACCCAAACTACATCCATTTGACTTAATAAAAAAAGGGCTCCACAAGAGCAACATGTCACTTAGAAGAGTAGAACCTGGGTGGGGAGGGTTACATTCATTCCTCCCAACCACCCAATCTACATCCATTTGACAATTACACTATTTTTTTTTATAATCATATTCTACACTATTTTTTATAATTATAAGCTTTTATTTTTATAGGAATAAACGATTTCATTTGAGATTTGAGGTGGACCATCACCTATGCTTTTTCATCTACTCATGAGGATGAGACAAGTGTACTGTCCAGATTGATTCTATGGCACTTGTTTAAAATTTAAAAAGTGGTAGTGATCCATGGAGAATGGATAAAGAGGAGTTATAAATGGATAACATGTAGCTAAGCATGAATAACTGAGAGTTGAACCCATTTAACTAGAATAATATGAGGAATACAAGAAAATTCCAAATTATCTTCCATTCCATCTCTATCTTTATGAGGAATAAAAGAAAATTCCAAATTATCTTCCATTCCATCTCTATCTCTCAACCATTTAATCTCTATCGACATGATCTTACACTAACTACATAGATATACTAGTTATTGGTATATCACACAAAATATAATCTAGATCTCTTTCCAAAAACTTATCATAAAATGTAAATCTGATTTTTCTCAGCTTATACAGAAAACTCAGACTCCGTTGAGAGGTCGAGTTAACGATAAAAGCGAATTTTTGATCTATCATAATGAAACTGCTCAGATTTTGCTACTAGAACGTTGAATATATTTCCATGGAATACGACATGAGAGAACAACACATGGACACGTGGAAGGAACAGACCTTCCCGGAAAACCATTTGGATACAGGGATCAAGGGAAATCGAGGGAAAGGATACATGCAAGGCTGATCACAACTAATAAAATAAAAAGAAGATGAATGGAGCGTAACAGCAGATCAAACCTTTTTATTGATCGGTAAAAACTCGGGCAGTGGTACTTTACACAATCAGGTAAAATCGGGGCATGCAAAGTGTGATGTTCTAGATCCTCATTGCAATAAACTTCTGCCAATTTCTGCAAGGTAAGAATCATTGTTTTATATGCTTTTTGCCATAGGCTTTTGGGCTTCCCATGCCTTTCTGATATGCCAAAGTTTGGTATCTGGAAGGTACAGGCTTTTGGGTTTTTCCTTTTTCAACGCGAAAACTGTGGAGCCCAGATGAGAGTTTGGGCCCTTCTCTATCCGGTTTTGAAGGTCAGGAGAGGACTTTAAATCAGTCGGTGGTAAACCTAACAGACTAATCATCATCCCGTCGTGGGCACCCTGCAACTTTGTTCTGTTTAGTGCAATTGTTTGGTGAAACTTCTATTCCAGACAGTGCCCGTTCTGTACTGAAGAGTAGGAGGGAGGGGGGTCTATAACTACAAGTATGCCTTCCGGTTCAAAGAAACGAAAGGCTGCCAAGAAGAAGAAGGAAGAGGAGGTAGTGCTCACTGCATGCCATGAAGATTCAGGTACTCTTGCTCTCTTTCATTTATTGTTTTCTTTTTAAATGTACAAATTCCGTTTGTGTTGGTGTTATGGAGGATTAGATGCATGATTGTTTCTGTGATTGGTGGGTTGGTAGCATGATTGTACACAAATCTATTTTCTGTTGTTATCTATTGTTGTTTTTGGGATGCGGGTTGGAGCTTGGGGGAACCTAGCATGATTTTGTCTGTAAAAGTCCATGCATTTATTTATATCGATCCCCTGATTGTAGCCAACGAGCACGACCGTGATCATGGAAATGAGAATGACGAAGATGACATCCGCCCCAAAACACCCGTTCAGGCTAAAGAGGGTGATGGAAACTCTTCAGATGCACAGTCCGGATCTCCAACTTATAATGGATCCAAGCAAGAAGAGAAGATACAAGAAAACTCATCCACTGATATACAAGGGTACCAGTACCATCCCGTGGAAAGCACTGATCTTAGTTTAGGAGTCTCTGACAATAGGTCGGAGAGTTCATCCGATGTATTAGTATATGACAATAATGCCCCCCCTGAAAGCTCAGCTCCTTCCACTGATGCACTAGAGCCTCATCCTGAGGAAGATAGAGATATTAACATGGAAAGTTCGGCTCAATCCTCAGAGAAATATGGCGGCGACGAAACCCAGGAAAGTGGACTTGGTGCTAGAACAGATATTGCTTCGGTGTTTATTCGTTCTGAGATTGGCGGTGGAGATGAAAGTAGACTTCAGGTTTTGTCTTCAGAAGAGGTAGAAGATAATCATAATCAAAGTGCCGGCCCATTCACTGATTTATTGGGACATATTCTTGCAGAAAGAACAGATATTACTGTGGGAAGGCAATCTCATGCTTCGGAGGTTAGTGATGATGATGAAAGCACGCTTGAGGTTGTATCTTCCACAGCAATAGTCGACCCAAATGAATCTGTGCAGAGCTTGGCTTCTGTAGATTCACCTCGATCTTTTCAAAGCATGAATTCCCCGCAGTTTTCAGAACATAATTCTTATGACAGAGTTATTTTAACTTCTCAAGAGCAAGATTGCGAGTCTGAAGGTGTTCTAGAAACACCATGGAAGGAATTAAGCTGTGAGGCTAATATTCCGGTTTCTCTGGGTCATGTTGATGATTTTGAATCTCCACAGNTGAACAAACCCAAAGAGGATCACTACTTCCTTCAGTTTCTTCTGTTACAGAAAGTGAGTTAACTTGTACAGTGGAAGAAAATACTTTATTTGAATCAAATGTAATCGCTGTGCCCTTAATCAAAACTGAATCCAGTAAAGCGATACTTGAGCCCATGATTTCCACCTCTGGCGAAATCAGTAGAGATGACTTGGAGTCTTCTCAGGTTGAAGATAACCCAAGAGACACCAAGGAGAACGGCACAGAGGAAGCTGCATTGCATCCCCAAAATGAAGGAAAGGAAGTTTGTATTCTTTTGGAGTCTCCACAAGATCAAGATGGGAAAGCAAACTCCTTATTTAAAGAATCCTCGTTGGAATTCAGGAATGAGGAGCACATTCAGGTTACTAATGAAGTGCCTACAGTTAGTCATGCTATATTAGAGGGATTGACTGAATTAGTGAGCAACTCTAAAGAATTCCAAAGCGCATCACTATTTTCTTCAGTTGCTGCTGTTACAGAAAGTAAATCGACTTGTACATTGGAAGAAAATTCTTTATTGGAATCGAATGTAATGGCTGTGCCCTTGATCAAATCTGAATCCAGTAAAGTGATACCTGAGCCCATGTTTTCCACCGTTGAAGAAACCAATATGGATGACTTGGGGTTTTCTCATGTTGAAAATAACCCAAGAGACACCAAGGAGAACGGCACAGAGGAAGCTGCGTTGCATCCCCAGAATGAAGGAAAGGAAGTTTGTATTCTTTTGGAGTCCCCACAGGATCAAGATGGGAAAGCAAACTCCTTATTTAAAGAATCCTCGTTGGACTTCAGGAATGAGGAGCATATTCAGGTTACTAATGAAGTTCCTACAGTTAGTCATGCTACATTAGAGGGATCGACTGAATTATTCAGCAATTCTGAAGAATCCCAAAGCACATCACTAATTTCTTCAGTTGCTACTGTTACAGAAAGTGAGTCGACTCGTACAGTGGAAGAAAATGCTTTATTGGAATCAAATGTAATAATGACTGTGCCCTTGATCAAAACTGAATCCAGTAAAGCAATACTTGAGCCCATGATTTCCACCGGTGGAGAAATTGGTAGGGATGACTTGGGGTCTTCTCAGTTTGAAGACAGCCCAAGTGAGACCGAGCACACCATAGAGGAAGCTGCATTGCATCCCCAAAATGTAGGAAATAAAGTTTGTATTGTTTTTGGGTCTCCACAGGATCAAGATGGGCAAGCAAACTCTTTATTAAAAGAATCCTTGTTGGACTTCAGACATGAGGAGCGCATTCAGGTTACTAATGGAGTGCATACTGTCAGTCATGCTACATTAGAGGGATTGACTGAATTAGCCAGCAACTTTGAAGAACAGGCCCAAGGCACATCACTAATTTCTTCAGTTGCTGCTGTTACAAAAAGTGAGTCAACTCATACAGTGGAAGAAAATACTTTACTGGAATCAAATGTAATGGCTGTGCCCTTGATCAAAACTGAATCTACTAAAGTGATAACTGAGCCCGTGATTTCCACCGGCAGAGAAATCAGTAAAGATGACTTGGGGTCTTCTCAGGTTGAAGACAACCCAAGTGACACCAAGGAGAACACCACAAAGGAAGCTGCATTGCATCCGCAAAATGTAGGAAATAAGGTTTGTATTCCTTGGGTCTGACTCTTGTGCTGGGATTGTCTTTGCAAGTTGAAATGTGTCTTTTGGTGTGCTTTTTAATCCTGAGACCAAGCAAATAGATTCTCATTTGTGATGCTTGATTTGTTTCTCTTTTCCAGAATGCTGTATTGTTGCAAAGGGAGCCTCGAACCTCATGGATGTCTTGTTGTGGTATTCTAGAGATTTTTACAGGCTCTCGTAGCTGAAGTAAGGTTTTGACTATTTTGTTTACAGACTTGGGCAGTAGTAGTTGTTTACTACTAAAATCATAAATGGTAAAATGGTTATGATATGCTAGTTGCAGGGTATAGTCTCATATTTTTAGTGTTCAAATAGAGTAGCACCACATGTAGCTCGTTTCATGGAGAGATCTATGTATTCACTTCAACATAAGAAATGCAGTCATTATTTTTGTTTTGTCGTATTTCCATGTCTCATAGGATCCTTCCTTAAGTATTATTTCAGGTTCTGGCTCAAATAAAAATTTGCGTTTTTGCAAATTAGCTTTTGGATTGAAATGCCGAGTTGCTCTGTATTGGCATTTTGCTTGCAAGGAGCTTAATCCCCCTTGCTTGTCTAACAAAATGCATAAGTTTGTATCACACATGATGGTTAGTAAATTTTCTTTTATCAGTGAGGTATAGAGATTGTTCTTCCTTCACTTGCTATCCAATACCCTTTTTACTTCTCTAGTTAATAAATATTTGTTGAACTCTTTTGAAGGGTCTTCTCTTCATCCTGGAAAATAATTTTGTGTCACCAAAGTTCATTTTTTGTGTCTTTGGGGGGGATCAAATGTGGTTATTTAATTATTTAGGATATCTTATGTATACTTTTAACTACTAGCCAAATCGGTTTAGTGCATCTGTGAGATGGTTCCACTTCCACGTTACTAATTGTATTACAATAAGAAAGTATGTTCAGAGGGGCCAACATGTGTCACATGATTTTTGTCTTAAATTTAAATAAAACAAGAGGGAAAAATGTGTGACACTGGTAGTTGTTCATGGGTTTTAAAATTTCCAAGTTAGTATGCATATGTTTGTCATTGGAGGGTTTGTCCAAACTAATAGTAATGGTGGAATTGTTTCATACTCAAAGTTTATTTTAAAAGCGATGATACAGTAACTAATAGATCATGAATGAATTCCAGTTGCATTTCACTATAAAAACAACATAATGCTAGTGAAACCACATCTTAGAAATAAAATGTCATTGTAAAGGATTTTAGTAAACCTTCATTTTCATAGCTGAGCCAATCATATATTATTATATACCCTTGAAATTATGCCTTACAATATACTATCAAAATATGAGGTTCTCTTACAATAGACTTGTTCCTGAAGTTACCTGAAACTTTGAAATGGTTTCTGTTGTCAACTAAAGGTATCCTATTCAGGACGGTAGAGGGCAGGACAACTAAACCGGTGACATTTCGAGGATCCCAATCACCATTATAAAAGATGGTTGTCACACCGAAAGGGATTCTTGTCGCTTTATGCTATAAGATAGCAAAGGGGGAGACCCTTACTAGCCTAAAAGACTAGTTGAAAGATGAGGAACTCACTTTAAAGGATAGATGATGAAGATAGAGAGATCTTGCCTTCAAACCCTAGATCCCGAAGATGAGATAACAAGAGAGGTTTAAAGGAAGGGATAGTGATTTATATGTTTATAAATGATCCTAAATCGTTATTATTTTACTACCTTAAAAAATTATAGTGATCTAGGTGGAAAGTGCTAGGTGTATAATGATTAAGCCACTACCCTGGGGGGATTTGAACTGGAAGTTGATAAGGCACCCAAGATAAGATAATGAATTAATATGTTTTAGAGGCTTGCTAGAACCTTGGAAAAGGATTGCTTGATGATGAATATGACAATATCAAACACCACAAACAATATCAAAGTCTAGGAGGGCGAATTGCCTATAGGATTAGTGCCTTGGAAATTAGGCAAATGGAGTCCCCAATAATGATACCCCAAGAGGGATTTTGTGGCCTAGGGGGTAAGGATAATAACCAATAATAGTTTTGCCAAAAATCAAAGATGGGTGACCCAGAGAATTTTTATAAGTTTTTGTTTAGGGTTTTAAAGGAGTTTTAATTATGCTTGGGATGGATTAAATAGAAAAGACAAGAGAAAAGATTTGTTGACTCACTTGCATCTTAAGAGTTGCCAAGAATATGATGCTTGCCTCCAATGCTTCACAATCAAAAGAGAACTTGATGCCCAACTTGCCCAACGTTTGCCCAAGTGCGCCCTCCTTTTAATGTTCTCCGAGAGATAATTTTCAATCAAAATCTACTTTTAATGTTCTCCGGGAGATAATTTCAATCAAAATTCTCAAACTCTACTTTTAATGTTCTCCGAGAGATAATTTTCAATCAAAATTCTCAAACTCTACTATAAGATCACAAGATTTGCACAACAAATGGTTTTTCTATTATCAAATCTCTTCAAGAGCCAAAGTCCCGATGGGATACAATGATGGGATTACCTCTCTTAAATAGGAGAGTGATGTCCACATTCTAACCAACTCCATTTAATGGTTGAGATTAAAAGATCATCAATGGTGGAGATTTACTTTTTACACAAAACATGGATCGCTCACAAGAGGGGGGCACACTTTTGCCTCTAGCACCTAGGTACAATGAGATACAACATAATAATATGATGTAACAAGTGGTATAATGATAAGGGGGTTGCCTTAGGGGCTTAAATCACCCTAGTCCCCTTTTAATACAATTACATAAGATATATCATGCCCAACCATGGTGAAGTGCGCCCTCCAAAGGGAAGATGTCCTCGCTAGGATGAAGATATAACATATGAAGTCACCCTCTGTAAGATATAGAGCATGGAAGATACGTGGAAAGCCTCATCACATCATAAAATATCATCCCAAAGTCATTTCTTAGCCCCACATTAGCCAAATTGATTTTTCTGGAGTAGTCATGGTCATTTTTTAAAGGAATAAAATGCTGATAATCTTTGCTGTCGACTAAAAGTGCCAATAAGTCATTTTCCTTTACCCAAAATCATCATTTGAGTGCACCAAATGAATCAGAGACCTCAAATTCATCATTAGTGACTACACATACCACATATATCCATCTAGATATCCATCTGGGAACAAACACCTCATCCAATAAGAAAGATATGGCCATAATAATAATAATAAACTATAATAATGCTGTATAATGGCCAATAACCACTAACCGGGAATGGAGATAGTGCATTGGATACATCTGGGTGACAAATGTACAATCTCGAACACTGTAGTCATACTGCCTCGGGAACCGTGTTGACTAGGTCAAACTGGGTTTGACCAAAGTCAAAATACTCAAACTGAAGGCTGAGCAATAATCTGAATAATCTTGCATGCACAAGGGATGAATATTGCTCACAAATTTATGTTAATAACGAAACTAAAACATGTTAAACATAACAGTGGCCACCAAAGATCACATAATAATATAACTTGTGTCAAAGAAACCATCAAGTCCTTTATGAAGTCCCCTACATATGGGCACTCACAGACTTAACCAGACTGCTAAGATGGGTGAGATGGGTAAAACAAGGCTAGGCTTAGGGGAAGTGACTTATAGACCTTGACTTTATGAGCTCTCAGAGAAAAAGGACATAGGGATCCACTCAGACATATGCAATATAGAGAACAATAGGGGATCGAGGTGTCTCACACATGGATAAAAGTGTTTAGGATGTCTCTGTTAGATTCTAGCAAGCATCCTTGATTTGCACAACTTTCCAAATTCAAGATAGTTTTCCTTTCATTAGCCAACCTCCAAGGTTAGGTGCCCTAGATAGCCTTGCGGGCCCCAGATAATGACTTGGTCATACCAACATTGCCCGCCACCGTCCATAGGTGCGATGGAGTTACCACCCTGTTGCCCTATAGGGGAAAACGACCTTACATCATACAAAGGATGAGTGCTCATCCCTTGGCCACTGACTATTTCCAGAAGACTTTTATTAATTTCATTCATTCAGGCCTAGTGTTTAAAAACACAACTAATCGCAACTGGCCTTGCATCCTTTAGATATACCATTTAAGCGTCTTGATGCATTTCAATGATTAGCCCTTTTACTGTATTTTTTGTGCTTAGAAGCACAACTATTTGCAGCTTTCACCTGGGGCAAGAGTTTCATTTTAACATAGGACTACTAGCCTGGAGGACTAATGGAAACACTTTCACACTTTAGAGCAGAGACACACATAACATGGAGTCCATCCAGGATCCAACATAGAGGTCGAAATGGTGGAGAGTCTTTGAGTTCAGAAGTCCAGGTCAAAGTCAGGGAAAACACTAAAAAAATAGAGGTGAATGAATGTACGAAGGAAAGTGAAAAGTGATGCCAATATAGCATGGATAAGGGTAAGCCTGTGTAAGGTAGACGATACTAGTGAGCGTATATAATGGCCTTACACTGAAGAATATCTGGTTACTCATGACACAAGTTTCAATAACAACCAATATAACTCAAAACAACTGTCAGCTCATCATGTATAGTCATAGTTATTAACATAAACTATAGAGACAAATAAAACATATAAATGCAATATATTTACTCGCTTAACTATATCCTTGTCTCTGGGATTACCTGTAACTGAGAATGGGCAAAGGAAATATACCGGCGGTCATCTCTACTCACCTGTAAAATGAACCATGACTAAACCAGAATCATCTCAATGGGGTTATGTAGGGTCAGTCTTGACAAAGGGGAAGCTGATGCTGTTGGCTCTACATATAATGTACAACTAATGATCATTTTAAAACTGCTCATCACTGTAAGGGACTGGCTCTGAACTGGGACAAAATTGATCTGCTGCAACACGGTAGCTCCAACTACTATGGATTTGATAACAGTTTCCATTACCTGTAACTGAGTATGGGCGAAGGAAATATACCGGCGGTCTGCTCTCCTCACCTGTAAAATGACCATGACTAAACCAGAATCATCTCAATGGGGTTATGCAGGGTCATTCTTGACAAAGGGGAAACTGCTGCTGCTGGCTCTACATATATTGTACCACTAATGATCATCTCAAAACTACTCATCATTGTAAGGGGCTGGCTCTGAACTGGGACAAAAATGATCTGCTGCAATGCGGTAGCTCCAACTACTATGGATTTGATAACAGTTTCCAAAACAAGTTTGGATATGGTTATGAAGATTAGAAATCCAAATGTAGGAGTTACTTATAAACTTGGAAACTCTTTTGTTATAAGTTCACTTTTATTCTTTTTTTGGTTGCAAATTTAAATGTTTTATTAAAAAAAATTCTGCTATTTTTAGTTATTATCTAGTTTTATTGTTCTGAGTGGGTACAACCGACATAGATCTATTTAACTCTGGATCTACCAAGTGCCAAAAGGGATCAAATCATCTGGCATGCAAACCTTTTTTAGAATACAAAATTTGGGGGAAGGTTTGCAGCTCAAGGGATTTGATCCCTTTTGGCACTTGGTATATCCAACATTAAATGGATCTATGCTGGTTTTATTATAGGCATTCCATGATTGAGTCCATGACTGCCATTATTGTACAAAATGAGTTCCCTAAGTATGGGGCATCAACAGACAACTTATTCACCATCATACAGGATATTCTTATCTCCAAGTGGGATAACAATTGCACACCTTTGCATTACTTGGCTCACTCATTGAATACCAATTTCTACAATCATGAGTGACTCATGGGAAGATCCAACATTAAAGGAAAAGATTGGGTCCATGATCTTAATGGTAAAATCTACCCTCTCCTACCAACCATCATCTAACACTGTGTCATCTAACACTGTGTCTTTGACCCTTTTTGAAGCAATTTGATTTGTCTTTCTTCAAAAAGACCAAAAATCTGAAATAACCATGGCCTCAAGAGTGGTTTTGACTTCGCTCAACCTCTTATGCATGATGAATGAGGAAGCAAACCGAGTATCTGCAACCTTTAGCAATGAGAGATGTGTGTATTCTTTGTAGATTGTGAGGGATTTGGAGTGTTTTTTGTACAAAATTGTGGATCTAGTGTGCATCATCAATAAGATCACCAATCCTTGTCACATCTGAAGCAACAAATTTGAGTGCTAAATTCAAAGAATGAACAACATAAGGTGTCCAAAATACCTATGGATATTTAGTTTCCACAATCATGCCAACAACCTTGCAAACAGATGCATTATTTGTGATGATTTGCACACAAGAATCAACACCTACATTTTCAATAACTATGATCAACAACTCACCCAATATTGTGCATCCATTACTTTCAAGAACATTGGTCCATTCAAGGACACCGTGAAATTGATGAGTGGATGGTGTGCTGTACCCGTCCATTTATTAGAAACAATACTGACACCAGATGAGGGCCATGATGATTTAATGGGCTCTAAGATTTTATCTACCTCCTTCTTTGCCTTAAACAACAATGTAGTTCTAAGCTTTTCTAAACTAGGAGGTACATACCCAATTGGAGCCCTTTCAACTAAACCTTGACACATCTCAACAAGTAAAGGTGACCGTGCAACATTAAATGAAATGAAGTTGAGATAGAAGTAGAACGCAATGATAAGATCCATCTCCTCTCGCCTTTCTTGTTGAAAAATCTTGTCCATTGGACCACTTGGAGCTAGCCTCTCTTTTGCTGGTTGAATTTCAGCCACACTCCCAATCCCATATTTACTAGTACTAGATGGTTTCCTCAAGAATGGTAGAGGATCTTCATTCTTTTGTTTCTTAGTCGTTGCTGCCACCTTTCCCAAGCCAATTGCATATCTCTTTCGATGTCCTTTCATTGGGTAATAGTTGTTGCAGAAATACTTAAAAATTTGCAGATTAACTTAAACAGATAACAAGTGCAGTAAAATAACATCCATCTCATTAGCACAATGGACACAAGAGTTTTTCACTGGGGAAACCTTCAAAGGACAAAAATCCCAAAAAGCATTAGTAGCTCATCTCGTAAATGAGATGACTTAGGAAATTCTTCAAAAAGTTCCTCATACCCCAATCTGGGTTTGACCACAATTTTCAGTAAAGTATTCTTAGCAAAAATCAGAACAAGAGTTTCAAACCCTAGTTATGAAAATTTCTAGATCTGCCCAGAAATCATCCAGATTGCCCAAAAACAGTCTACCCGAATTTATGACAGGCTACCCAGAATATATCAGATTTGCCTAGAAAGTTAGGGCCTGCCTAAAAACACAAAATCATTGCCCAAAAATATATCGGATCTGCCCAGAAAGTTAGGGCCTGCTCGGAAACAAAAAAATCACTGCCCAAAAATATATCAGATCTGCCCAAAAAGTTATGGCTTGCCCGGAAACAAAAAAAATCACTGCGCAGAAATATGACAGGCTGCTTGAAGTTATCAGATCTACTTTTTTTTGCCTGCCCGATTTACAGACTGTCTGCCTGATCTACTGTTTTGGCTGCCCGAACTAGCTTACCTACTGCCTGAACAACTGCCCGTCCTTCTTTTGCCCTAGCTCGAATGTTCTGTTGATCGGATCTGATCAGGTTGACAATCTGGCTGCCCCGTGTGGCAACTCCTCTGCTGCTAAGGGTTAACAACCCTGACCCAATGGCCTTACATAGGCTTGGCAACCCTATGGGCTGTTGTAGAGCCCTCACGGGTCTGCCCAAGGCTGCCCGAAGGGTCTGTGTGTTACAACTTACGGCAACCCTCACGGGCTTGCCCAAGGGTTACCTGAGGGTGCCGAGAAGGCCCTAGCCCTCCCGGGTATGCCTGCTAGAGGCTGCCCAGAGGTGCCGAGAGGGCTGTGCCCTCTAAGGGCTGCCAACAAAAGAAATGGACAACCTATGGGAGGAGAAGAGGGGCTGCCCACTGAAAAACACAACTGTCCAATGCTGCCCGAAAATGGAGAGGACTGCCCGTGAGGTAGAAGGTGGCTGCCAAGTGAAGAAGATGGTTGCCTTGGCTGAAGATGAGGGTTTGACATAAACCCTAGCTGAATAACTGAAGATGAATAAAACCCTAGCTGAGGGTTTTTCTTCTCAAGGATGATGATGCCCTAGCTAGAGTCATCCATGCTAGGGTACAATCATTAACTTCTTCTTCAAACTTGTAAGATTTTCTCATGGAGCAGCTGTACCTGTGAGAGCAAGTGTGTATGTAATAATGAATTGAATTGATCTTCTTTTATAGCCTTTAGTCACCTGTAAGTGGACCAAAATTAGGAAAGATAAAATAATAATATTTTATTCTTTTCCTAATTTCACTTTTACCTTCTCACCCAAAAGGTCCTTTTAGTAACTTTGACTTTTACCCAAAAAGTCCTTATGTAATTTGACTTTCACTTGTGGTCCAAAAGTCCTTATGTATTTTTGACTTTTGATTTTAGCCTTTTTTCCAAGTGCCCCTGTGGTCATTACCTATGATCTTTTTGATTCCAAAAGTACATCATCATAAACCAAGAGAGTTACTAATGCTTTTATCTCACACTCTGTGTGACACCTAGATCAAGTACTAGGGCAACTTAACCAAGGGTAGCTAATCCTTGGAGAAGTACACAAAGCCCATAGATCAAGGGTCAGAGTGCCACACATGCCTAGACCCGGTCTAGGGCTTATAGTGCCTTTAGATAAAATGTTACAAGGCAATAAACTTTCCAAACCTTCATCAACATGTGGAGAACAAGGTCTAGTGTCAGCACACACCATACTGATCTTATCATAAGTTTCTTTATAGGCTTCTGTTATGATATCATGAAAAGGATTTTCAATCAAGGCAACCATTTGGACATATTCAATGGGATCACTTGGGATGTGTTGCTCAGTGGGTTTTTCTAGAGGGATTTCTGGAAAAAAATCAGCATTGCAACACACTTGAGAATACCTCAAATCTTTAATGTTTTCAGCTATGGTGACATGAGGAGAGTTTTCAACAATGTGTTCCATCATGGGCTCCTCCTGAAGCTCTTCAATAGGATCATCTTGGATTTTCCCTTCCTCAAAATCTTGCTGTGTATTGGGAGATACCTCATTTTCTTTAAGAAGACGCTTAATTTCTTCCTTTCTTAAATAACTTCTAGGATGCTTTTTGATGGGAGTATCATGGACTTCCTCTTTACTTAAATGTTCAAGAAGTGATTCCAAGTCTTCAATACTTTGTATCATGGAAAAAGGTCCATCATATGCTTCCGTGTGATACTCTGTCCCAGATAGGTAGAAGGTACAGATCTTTTCAAGGAACTTTTTTAAACCATTCATACTACCCCTACCATCATGCCACTGCTCTAAAAACATCCGAAGGAAGTTAGGAAAAGCAGTTATACATTTATCAGGAAGGCCTTGATAGAACCAACAACCGGCCTCACCCCAAAAAGTACTAGCAAACATTTCCATCATATTGTCTTCATGCAGAATATTGAAGTCAACAATCAACTAAAGGAAAGATTTGACATGCCAGATAGCCGAGTCACCATAATCTCCATGAAATGTCGGAAGCCAGTTATATGCATCCCCAAAACCATTACAATAGTTAGGAAAACCGAGGATGTTTGAGAAATTGATAGGCTGAAACATTCCGGTTAACTGGGCACCATACTTCTCCTTTAATTCATCCATATCAAAAATTAATAGTATGCATTTGATATAACGATTAAACCTTGTACTGAAAAGGTGGGGTTGTCAAGTGATGAGCTTGAAAGGTTTTAACATGTCGCATGGGCTCATCTACACACAACAAAACTTCACAAGTTTATGAGATAACAGGGTTTTATCCCTTCAATGGAGTCGCCATGTGAAAAAGAAAAATAAGCATTTATAAATCTTTTCACAAAAATTATTTTTTTGCTTTTCTTTGTAAAAATAATAACTGGAAAAAAGTCAGTGGAGTCGCCAGATGAAAATTAAAGATCTACTCTAAGTATTCATCAAACAAAGCAAAAACAAAAAGGAAGAAAACAAAAGTGGTACTCGGGAATAAAAAGATTTATCCCCGGCAACGACGCCAAAAAGTGTTGCCGCCTTTTACACACCTGGGTCACGTGGCAGAAATCTTCAAGCCACTCGGTGTGTCCTTGGGGGCAAGTCTCGAGTCAAGGCTGTCACCTTGTTCTTGACTCCTTCGTTTAGGCTCAACTCCTAACGAAGCCAAGGGGGGTAGACCCTATTAAGTTACTAAGGACGATTACTTAGTGTTGTGATGTTTAAACTGACTGAGTTACTTAGGAGTTTGGAATTTAATTATAAATAATCAAAGATGGCAAGATATAAAAGATGAACACACGAAAGCACAATGCTGAGACACAATATATATATAAAACAAGAAAATAACCAGTGCCTTAGAATGGAGTCAAAAATAGAAACAATGTACTTGCATGTGCTTGGAGTGAGTGTTTTGCGATTCCCTCTTGGTATGTTTTAAGTTAAATTTGAAGTGTGAGTTGATTAAAATTAGGCTAAAGGGGGACTCCAGATATACCCGAGAGTACTTGGAGTATGTCCAAAACTAAACCTTCACGGCTACCCGCAAGGAATATGTGGGCTAAAATGGAGTCTTTGGGGCTATTGTTCGTAACGCACCCGTTAGGGTGTGACAGAGATCGCCGCCCCGAGGTCACTTTTCAGAAGTTCCCGCTTCCTTTGGGTATTTTGCCACCGTAAAGGTTTGATCTAGGTGTTGGATTTTCACCTGATGGTTTGTCAGTTGGGGAGAGTGAGTCTTAATTATACTAGTCACCCAAGTGCTTTTGATACAGCTTGACTGATCGGACGAACCGCAGCCAAGTGCAGAGCATACACACTGGAGTCTTGTCAATTTTAGTAAGTTTTAAACTGGGTGTTCTTGTTTAAAAGAAAACCCTCCAGGAACCTCTTTCGATTCAAGTGGATCTCAATCGGGGAATCGAGGAGGGGTTATTTTTATAATTGCTGATAAATAAATGATAAAAAAAGGCAAACAGATACACAATTCTAGTTTCTTAATTAGTCCTACAACGAATCTCTTTCCCCTTTCGAGTCAATCGGGAAATCGTGGGGTAAGTATTACGATTACTTTGTGTTGGAATATAATCCGTCGGGATTATATTTTGTAAATAAATAAAGGAAAATGAATAGTTATGTAGGAAGCTGAAAAGGCTGGTTGGAAGATGAAACTCAACTAGCATATGTAATGTATAAATAAATGATTTTGCAATGGAATAGATGAATCGGGAGTTATTTTACCCAACAGTGGTATCAGAGCGATTCATAACTCCTGCATGTACAGTCTGCATTCTGCTGCTATCTGCACCCTGGGCTTTCCTCAGTCTGCAGATTGCATGCATTGGTGCATGCGCTGGCTGCTCTAACGCTCCGCTCAGCCCCATCCATCCTCTGCGTGATGTGATAATCCCTGTGATAGTCCCAGCCATAACTCTTGCATGCTCAGCCATGGCATTTTGCCATCTTGCTTGCCCACTACTACCATTTTTTATGATTTAGTCTACCTTCCAAATGCTACTGCAAAAACGTTTTCATGCCTAGTCACAGAAGCAAGCCTGTGAAGGCTACTTTGTCTTTGTAACCGGTGAAGATTCCATTGTTGTGTTTTTTTGTGAAGCAAGTAAAGGCTAGTGTTTTGCAAAAGTGAAGACTGGAGCTGCGGGCTCCCTTTGCTGCACTGTTGCATTTTTTGTGAAGGAGTTGTACTGAAACCCTAATTTTTCAACATTGAACTCTTTGGTGCTCTTTGGTGTTGTGTTGGAGACTCGCGCATATCGTGAGTGAAGAGTACTGTATTTCGTGTATCGTGGATCGTGAAGTGAATATTGTTGCTGAGTTGAGGACAATTGTTGCATCGTGTTTGGGTTGAAGTTGCGTGATACAAGAAGTGAAATCTCTGTTGATACGTCTGTGTGGATAAAGCTGCAATGATGTTAGCATTGACTGCATGATACAAAAGAGTTGCGGCCTCCATTTAAAAGCGTTGCGACCTCCATTTGAAGAACTCCACCACATTTGGAGAGCTATGGCCTCCATCATCCCAACAGAACTACGATCCAACGTAACTGTGTTTTTAATGTGTGGAGGTAAAGTGTTTTTTCTCTAATTGCTTGCGACCATTGGGAAATAAATAGAATCGATTTTTTTCCCTAGTTTTATGCGTGGAGTTTAATTGGAAAAGTCTACAAATATTTTCATTTGTGTTGGGTGAAAGAGGCTCGTGACTGCTGTATATGATGTGAACGGTGTATTGGAGCCGTGAACTTGAATAGTATATTCTTGGAATTGCTGCGTGAAGAATTTCTTCTTCCTGAATTGTTGCGAACTGACTCAAATGCCCGAAGTTGTATTTTGAATATTTTTTTCCATCACAAAGACTGAGTTTGAATGCACGTGTATGGAATTGTTATGTTTTCTCCTTTCGATTTGTAGCTACGCTTTGAGCATGAATTTGTGACCATTGCATGAGAAGCTTGTTGGTTGACTGAAGTTGAGACATGACCTTTATCAAATCACATGGCTGTAATATTTATTTTGAATATTTTTGCATTGTTGCGACTACGTTGATGTGACGACCGAGTTGAAGAAAGAAGACTGATGCATTGCAGAATAGGCGCTGATAACTGAGGTGTTGAGGCTGTGCTGCAAGTTATCTTGTCTTGTCATTGTTGGGGTCTCACTGCTGCGATCTCAAGAGCTCCAGACCATTGTTGCGACTGTGTTGATGTGTTGACTACTTGATTAGTGTAAAAGTGTTGAGAACTTATTTGTGTGAGTGCTACTACAAGTCTGTTACAAGAGAATTTGTTGTTGTATTATTGTGAAGATTTTAAATGTAATGTTTATATAATAACACTCTAGAACAAATGATATAGAGCTATTGAATTATTTTGATAAGCTGCAAAATTATTTGTATGACAATAATAAAGACATTGACATTGTTGTAAAGCTTGAGGAAGGTGGCAGAGACTTAGACCTGCACCTTTACTCTTTCTTTTTATTCTCCTATTGTTGTAGTTGCAAGATTCAATCACAGAAGATGCAATCTATAGCATCCAAAGATCTTCCCGAAGGAGAAAGCAGCATGAGAGGCAGAGGAAGAAGAGACTTCAGAGGTAGAGGAGGCAGAAACAACTCCAGCAAAAGATCAGATTTGAAGTGCAAGCGTTGTGGAAAGATTGGACACACAGCAGATCAGTGTTGGGCTTCGTGGGACTCCATCAAAGACAGACATAACCAGAAGAAAGATGACAATAAGAACCAAGATGTTAGTAAATCTTCAGATTTTGCTGTTGCACATTGTAATCTTGGTATTAATGAAATGACTTCACTTTCATCTTACACAGATTGTTGGCTACTTGATACTGGTGCAACATCACACATGACTTTTAGAAAAGACCGTTTTGAAGAACTTAATGAAACAATAAATGGCATAGTTTACTTTGCAGATAAGTCAAGTCTTAAACCAAAGGGAATGGGCACCATTCGGTTTAAGATGCCTGGATTCCCTGATTTCTTGTTGAAGAATGTTCTTTATCTTCCAGAGTTGCAGAGAAGCCTACTGTCCTTGGTGCAGATTCGACAGCAAGGCCATTCCATCCACATGCTTGATGGAATCGTAGAAATAAGAAAGTCCTCTGACAACCAAGTCATCAAGACTAGATACGAAGATGGGAAGCTGCTAAAGCTAAAGGGTTCAGAACTATGCCTACCTCTCTCAGCATGGAGAAGGTAATTTGTCATCAAGTTTATTGTGGCATGTAAGATTTGGTCATCTGAATTATAACAGTCTTCGTTTGTTGAGAAAGAATGGTGTATTTGGTTTGCCCACCATTCCCAAAGAGAAGAGCAAATGTGATGCATGTATATTAGGGAAACACAGTAAGCTGCCATTCCATGAATCTAATTTCAGAGCAAGTAGGAAATTAGAATTAGTGCATTCTGATTTATGTGGCCCAATGCCAACTCCTTCTGCCAATGGGAATAAGTATTTTATGACCTTTGTTGATGACTACTCAAGAATGTGCTGGATTTACTCATTAAAAACAAAATCAGAAGCATTTCAAACATTCAAGGACTTTCATGCATTAATAGAAAAACAAGCACAATCTAAAATTGGTACACTTCATACTGACAATGGGAAAGAATATGCCTGGGATAAGAGTTCACCAAATCGCCCCGTTTTTCTGGTCGCTTTTTGATTAAAATCAGTCAAATGTTTGCTGTGAAATTGTTTATTTCATTATTTTGGAATTCTACTAATTTTATTAGCTCTTTCTATACTAAATCGGGCATTTTAAAACTACCCAAATGATTAAAATTACGATTTAATTCCTCGAAAGTATGGTTTACACCAAAATTGATCTGCCGGATTCCGGCGAGTCGGGGGCGATTTGGTGAACGCTTAGCCTGCTCCGAAAGAATACACTTCAAATGCTTTTGAAGATTATCTTCGCCAACATGGAATTGCACATTAGACTATAGTTCCCTACAATCCTCAACAAAACGGTGTAGCAAAAAGAATGAACAGAACCATAATGAATATGGTACGCTCAATGATGTTCTTTAAGAATGTAAAACTAATGTTTTGGGGTGATGCAATGAAATGTGCAGCGTATTTGAGAAACAAAAGTCCCTCAAATGCTCTTGATAACAAGACTCCACGTGAAATGTGGTTTGGCCATCTCCCTTCAGTCAGGCATCTCAGAGTTTTTGGTTCCACCTGTTATGTCTTGATTCCAAAGGAGCAAAGAAACAAGCTTGGTGCTTTAAGCAGAAAATGCATTTTCCTGGGGTACGAAGAAAACTCCAAGGCATACCGTCTGTATGATGAGGTAAACAAGAAGTTTGTTATTTCCAGAGATGTCATTTTTCTTGAGACTAATAAAAATGACCAGTCCATTGAGAGACAACTTGATCGTTTGGAAAATTATCCTCATCCAAAGAAATATTTTGAAAATGAATATGAAATTCCAAACCTTGAAGGGGGGATTCCTATTCTGGATCAACCTTTGGAATTTCCATATGAAGCACCAACTCCCTCGCATGAAGAAGTTCCTGCTACTTCACCTAAACAAGAGATTCAACTGGATGATGTGATTGAGAGACTTGGAAGACTCAACCTTGAAGGAAATGAAGAACCACTAGTTGATCAACCAGGACCATCACGGAAGATTCCTAAATGGGCTACAAAGACACTTGAAAGTGTCCATCCGGATGAAGTTGGAAAGACGGGAACGAGAAGTTCAAAAAGACATGAAGATGGAGGAGAAGCAGATAATTCAGGTGATGACATGGATGTATCATTTGATTGTGAATTTAATTGATCTGCTAACTTTGAACCAACTTCCTTTGAAA
>LPNX010917718.1:468272-505571 GCA_001517045.1 Pseudotsuga menziesii | reverse complement strand
ATCAAGTTGCAGACATCTTCACCAAAGCGCTTGGACGAGAAAAGTTTGAAAGATTCAGAAACATGCTCGGACTTACTAACACCCCTTCGGATTAAGGGGTGGATTGTTGGAATATAATCCGTCGGGATTATATTTTGTAAATAAATAAAGGAAAATGAATAGTTATGTAGGAAGCTGAAAAGGCTGGTCGGAAGATGAAACTCAACCAGCATATGTAATGTATAAATAAATGATTTTGCAATGGAATAGATGAATCGAGAGTTATTTTACCCAACACTTTGAAATGTAAAATATGGAATATGGAATTAATAATGAAATAAATTATACTACCCTGCAGATTAGATCAATACTAGTTTGAAAAGAAATGAGCAGAAAGCGACGAAAATGATACCGACACAAATCCCCCCAGGGGGGATGGGGAATGGGCTCGAAAGAGCCTATTCCAAAAATAGTTTTATTTATTATTGGTTACAATATCAGCGAACTGAAATATCAGAAACTTCTTGGTCCTTATAAAGGCTGAAACCAAGATCTTACAACTTTGCAAAAATTTTAAGATTTTGGTGAAAAGGAAGACCCCTGGGGGGATTTGAACGCTCCTGAGGCCACTTCCGGACAGCAGCTTCCTTTCTTTTTTGTCAGACCTGCTAAAAAACAGTGAACATGTTAGAATGACATACGCCCAAAAGCACTTTAAGAGTACCTTTGGATCAGCCTACCTTATCTCAAAAAAAATGAAGTTAAAACTAGCTAAACAGGCGAAAAAGGAACCAAGGAAAGCAAGCTTTCCTTGGGATCTTGGCTTGCTGTTTGTGCAGCCAATGAAATATGCACTGATTGCCGGATTTAATCTCTTTTAAAACAGAAAGGAAAACTGGTGCATGCAACCTACTGATTCTCTTTAACTTGTCATGCAAAATGGACGATTTCCTTATGCTAGATCTAGAAGACTTGATGATATTTTTTAGAATTGAGATCTAGACTATGAGCTCTGAAATATCAGATCTATGTATATTTTACTTTGATGAAACAGATCCAAATGATAACAAAGCTTTTGCACACCGTAGCCAGGTAAGGAAAATTGATTTTTTATAGAAATGAGAAGAAGAGGAGAGAAGGTCAGATCGTTGCTTGAATGGAGCAAGCTGAAAGGAGGCCCTTTTGTGGAGTGCTGAGGGACAGAGTCTTGAGCTTATTGGATAGGAATGGCGTCAATCTAGATCCACACCTTCATCCAATCAGGAACCTGCAACTAAATAACACAAGCCTGCACACACCTCGTGAGATCTGGATATAGATGTATAAAGCAACGAAAATGAAAGATTATGCAAAAATAATCTTATTTAAGCATATAACTGAAATTTTTGAGCATACATCATATGGATAAACAAGATCAAGTAATCTAACTTGCCTAGTTTACACCCTTACTTGATTCAACCAAATCCTTGAAGCCAGAGCACAGAAGTAGCACAGAATTTGGCAAGAAATTGCAGCTACCACATCAGCAGCATAACATTGAGAATCCACACATACACATGCACTACACAGTATAGCCTCCAAAGCTTCTTTATTCACAAATGATGATCAAATACAGAGTTACAATGGCAAGCCCTTCAGTCCAGCCCTAACTAGCTTGGAAGAGGGAGCCTCAAGCAGGATATATACAAAACACAGGCCATCCATCCCGGGGGGGCGCAATTCCTCATGGAATCAGGTGAAATCAACTGATGAAGAGTTCATCAATGCAGAACTGAAGCTGAACTGAGCCTACTTGTCAACCGGGGGCTTGATTGAGCTGACACATCAACCCATACACCGACACATCAGTCCACAGAGCATCCAGGAGAGTCCACACGTGAGGAGAGAGAGAGGGCGCAATTCCCCATGAAGACAGCTGAAGATCAACTCTGGATCTGATTTGATCACCTCCTTCAGTCAAGGATTTGTCAGATCCAGTCAATCTGCTTCAGATCTGACTGATTTCAATCAAATCGGCTGAGAATCCACTGATTTATGATTTTGGATTTGCTCCATTATTCATCAATTTATTAATTAAAATAATCAATAATTGATTTTTGGGGCTTTCTGACCTGAGTGATGGAAAATCACTCAAAACTTAGGAAATAGTGGGTCCATGGGTTTACATGGTGCTCTTAGCTTGAAAATGAGCACCTACATGACTGAAACCAATTATTTGGCCCACTTTTATTACAAAATGAATTTTTCCAATTAAACTATTAAAAAATAGCCCAAGTTTTGGAAAAATTTAATTTTAATAAAAATACTGAAAAAACTAAAAAATTGAAAAATTGAAAAACACCTAGGGGGACTTAGACATGTTCATATGACTCAAAAATGATGTCTAGCATGTTTATACATTGACACATAGACTCTAATAACCTCAATAGGCCTAAATGCCTAGCCGACCACCCCAACTTTGGAGGTATGGAGTGAAAAACTCAGAAGTTATCAGTCGTTTATTCAACAACCAATAATAACCAAGGGAAAAAACACCCTGGGCTGATCGGATTGACAAATAAAGTCTAAGAGACCGAGTCTTTTATAGACACTATCATGCTAGAACATTTATTACAAATCCCCCATGGGGTATGAACATGTGATATAGTACAACAAGCACTTCCCAGAAGTACTTCCAAAGGTCTTTTGAAGTCCGAACAAGTTATTCTTGTCCGGTTCACCAGGCTCACTTGACAAACAACCACTAAGTACAACTTAGGTGGTAACAGGGAGCTTTCCTTTCTCAAGCAAAAGGGATAAAGACAAGTCCAAACTGGTTTAAAGGGTGGACGTGACTCTTACATGTGGGACACGTGTCCAACACATGTCATGACGTGTCGCGTGTCCTACATGCAGAAATGCGACACTTTTCCCAATATGGATGTGTTCTGTGACTTATATATATATATATATTTGAACCAACATGTATTACAGGCATGACACATCTCACCCATCTGGGCTGTAGAAAGCACCTCCTGACACAATAAGGTCTGGGTTCCACAAACCTGCATTTTACAAAACAAGATTCCGAGGAAATGCTGAAAACAACATTATGTTTGGCAGGCAGCAGATTTCTGTTTTGGAAACACCTCAGAAATGATTCTGGTGTATTTCTAGGGTGTTTCGTACCAAAAACATTTCTTCTACATAAACAGGGAGTTGGGATGTGGGGTGGGAGAGTTTCCTGTAACCTTGCAATAGACTCAGTAGGTAATAAAATTGCCTGATTCTTAAGAACCATATTGATAAGAAGGTAATACAATTGTCTAATTCTTAAGAATCTTATTGATAAGAAGAGTTATAGAAAATCTATATCGATTCTGCATTCACTAGGTTTGAGTAGGCAAGCAAGAGATTTGGGGAAATTTATTTATGTTCACCGAATCACAATTACAACATATGGCTGTATCTGGCCTTCGGATACGGAAATACAGCCAAAATACAGATATGGTTGTATCTGGCCGTATGTATGGATAATACTGTCAATGTATCATTGACCTTATTTCAGCTGTATCTTGGCTGTATTGTATTTTTTTCTGTAAAGTACCATATCATATTCGTTTGATATTCAGCCATATTCGGTTTTTCCAAATACAGATTTTGGAGTATACTTGTATTTTGGTCATATTTGGTTTTTTCAAATATGGATTTTTTTGTTATCCATACACGTATACAGTAACTACACACGGAATACAACAAACAAGCTTTTTCAGTTAGAGAAATATGAATCTCTTAGCATTCATATTCTCAAAGCCACAAAAACTTGGAAACGCAAAAAAAATCTTCAGTAGATGCATAGATGTAAATTTCTTTAGATCCGCCTCGCCTTAATGTTCACCATAATCAGTTGCTTTAGGAATGTAATCCACTATTCAATAAGAACAGGATGATTAATTGGCAGCCTTGTGGGTATTTTTCTGCAATCTTTGTAAAATTAAACAAAATGGGTAATTTTTCTTGGTGCTATTTGTCTCCTTTTTTTATTGAAATAACTTAAAGGTGACACACCTTCTATTGTAAAATTTTATATTAGATCCTTAACTCTTGAATTGGAAAATGTGGCAATTTATGCCTTAAAGTAAAACAGTGCCACCATATGAATACCCCTAGGACGTCTTATTGATCAAGCCCCAAGTCTTTGAAATGAGATGGATTGCTGAGTTTTAGGAGCTACATTGAGATTGTATCACCTGCTCGGTTCTCTTTTGAATCACAAGCTTGCAGTTTGAGGGCTTCATTGCAGAAGAAAAGTAGTATGGTAGCTTTGCTTTAGTCATAAAAGATGTAGACTCACTCCCTCATCATATTTAGTAGATCAGTGGAGAGTCATCGTGAAGATACCATCTAAGTGTTTGAGCAGGAGTAGAGCATTGATGGGAATGAATGAAATGAGATTTTGGAAATGGATATCTCTCGTTGTACCTTTTGGTCTCTCGCATAATCCTTTTGGCTGTAGTTTTTTTCTTCTTCTTATTGTATCCAGAAAATGCTTCTATATCAATTAATTAATAGTTAACAAAATGGACATAGCAGTTTTTGACAAAATAATTGAATTATTATTACTTATTCTTTATTTGACAAAGTCCATTTTGGTGGATTGGCAGAAGCCTTCCAGTTCACGATCCTTGTGTTGAGTAACCTAATCAGATCTTCCAGCACAGTTTGACATGGTTTGAGTTTTTTTGTGGCTTGGTTAACGTTAAAGGGCTGAACTTGATGGTATCATGTATGGGAAACTTGTAAATATGAGGCCACCACACAATCCCTTGGTCAGAAGCCTGAGTATCAGTGAGAAACGTGATTCAACTAACTTTATGTTAAAAGTTAAAACTGAGAGTTCAAAGGTGTTTGCTTTCATGAACGTAATCTAGAGACTTGTTAGGTGGGGATACACTTATGTAATGGAGACTGTTTTTTGTTTTGTTTTTGTTTTTGTTTTGTTTTGTTTTTCTATAAATTTCTTTGTTGACTAGGGGAATCGGCAACTGAGGCTGGGCTGGTACTCGCGTGACATGGGGTCCAGGGATCCATTCTTACTACCACTATACCCCTAGGTGCCCCACACCCGTCCGCAAGACATGTGACACAGGTAAACCTGAGTGGGATTTGATTTCATGACCTCCTTTACAACAAGTGACTTCATATCAAACGACGCCAATGAACCACACCCGTTCGGGCTAATAATGGAGACTATGGTTAGTCTATATTTTAATGAGTATATTTTGATTGTCAGAGAAGTGTAAGATCTTACAGAATTTATCCCTGATAACTATGTACAATACCCACCGTAATTAGTAGTATGCTTTCCTGATTTTAAAGAAAACAATAAGTGTCTAGAGAAGTAAAATTTGCTTTAGACGTAACATTTCTAAATGGGTCATCTTTTAGGTGATCACTATTCTAACTTTCTGCATTTTGGTTAAACTTTTCAATTCTTGTATAGGGCTTGTGATTTTCATTATGCCTCTCCAAATTGAAAAATCAATATCAAGTTTTTGTGTAAGGGGCTTTGCATCATGGTATATATACATATATAATCTAATAGCTATTGTTTTTTTTTTAAATATATCTTCATCCTCAACATTTGATGAATGCTCACGTAAGTGATTCGGTGCAAGAATCTATACCTTGTAAGAAAATCCCATGTAAGGAGATGCACCATTCACTAGTTTGAAACTAAATTAAAATTGATTTTTTTTTTCAAGTTGTGTTTTGGCCCATACATATCTTCATAAATTTGAACATGCCATCTTCTTTTTAATGCACTCCTAAACATTAAGTGCAATCTCTTGATCCCAAGTTGTTCTTTGACTTTCTTCGTAGCTCTTTCATATCTTTTCAATTAATTTTGCAGTGCCCATGTCTTCCTTTAATACTAGAAAAACATACTCCCAGAATTTTGAAAATTTAAATGATTGTGCATTTGTTTCCTTTCGGTCTCACCCAAAACAATAACCACTCGAAGCAAATATAGGATTACGTTTAGGATTACGTTTTATATGTTCAACTCTTTCTACATAAACTATAAAGTTTATTTATAATATTTGTTCTATACGTTGTCCTTGTAGCATTATTTGGAAGGGATTATTGTTGAAGATACTTTCCTTGGACAGTCTTCACAGATAATTAAAATGGAAAATTTATAGGTTAAAGCCTGAGAGACTCTTTTTTGCTTCTCGCTTGATTTTTGTAATGCAAAATGTAATGTAGTAGTTCACAATAAGGAATTAGTTTAATTTATTTATTCAAAATGCCAGATTCAGCCAAGAAATGATGTTATAATCATGAGGTAATATATCTGTGAAGTATCATATGGGGTTCCAAAAATTGATGGAAATCTCAACATAATGAAGTTGCTAGGAACGAACTCAAGATTTGATTCTTGCAAGGTTTTAAAAATGTAATTTTAAGTGTTTGTATTATTGATTATAATCTAAGTCACCTGAATTGTGGACACATGACACGGGGATTCGAGTGTTCGACACGGACACGGTGACCCCCGGAATCAGGACACGTAGGACACATTATATATATATTAAAAATATAGACATATAGATTCAAATTTTTACAAATATTAAATAGAAATTAGAATCAATGCACATTTAACATTAGTAATTACACATTTACAAATCAGTAATCGCAATGAGATTATAAGACTAATAATTCGTGATACTGAGGAGTTGGAACCATATTTCTCATTAAGTCATCAAAATCAAAATGTATTACATAGATGTCGGAATGCCATTAACAAATGCCAAATAGACTAATGGTATTAGTAAATACTAAATACAAAAAGGGGTAGATCAAGATGGAAGAATGAAGAATCTCATCTATCTACATGCTTTATATTTTAGATTATGCCACTTACAATGATGATGCCACTTAAATTGAATGTCATGGGTAGGAATAGAAATAAGGGGTAACCTCCCCTATGTGAAGTGAATCCTCTTGTGGTGTTGTTTGTGGAATATGACCCCACAAAATACTTGTTGGTGTGCTCCTTGACTTGATTTGAGAGGCTAAGAGCCATACAATGTAATATGTAAATGTACATGGAAAAATAATAAAAATACATCTCAAATAAGAGCCAAACAATGTAATATGTAAATGTACATGGAAAAATAATAACAAAGCATCACAAATTGCAGAGAGAGAAGGATGACAAACTTGGGGGGCTATAATTCCATTGGTGCAGTGGGTTCTCATAAACTCAAACAATTTTCCATAAGTCATCAAAATCAATTTGTATTACATAGATGTCAGAATGCCACTGACAAATACAAAATGGAGTAGGTCAAGATGGAAAACCTTCTAATGCTCTTCACCTGCAAAAAAAAACCCTCTTAGAGCACAAGCCTCACTAAAAAATGCGAATGAGGATAAAATTGTTTTCCTACAATTTTTTTTGGTTAGAAGTGTCCTATTTAAGGGACACAGTGTCCTGTTTTTAGGACACATCTTGACACGGTGTAAGACATGTGTTTTGGACGTGTCCTAAAACGTGACACGTCCAAAACAAGTGTTCGACACCATGTCGGGATGTGCACGTGTTTGACACGATGACACGAGACACGATGGCTTATATGGATGTGTCTGGTATCATAGTTTATAATATGTATGAGTCTACAATTATATTGTACCAACCATTAGTAATTTTTTGGGGGTAATTAAAAGAAACTCTCATTATTATACAATAGGAGTTACACAATTTTTACACTGATTTACAGTGGGAAATATTAATTTCCCTGGGATCTTACTTAAATTGGATGTAGGAAGCATGGCTTTTTAAAACACTGCATGACTATCATTTCATAAAATAAAGTGTTTCATATTTTCTGGATTTATCTAGGATTATATCAGTTCTAGCTTAAATTTTATTGTGAGCTCTTTTGTGATGATCATTGCGCTAGACTGTGAAGGAAAAGTATATAAGTCTTGTTACATTATGATACTACCATTTTCAAAACACAAGATCCCCTCACTTGATAGTCTCATGGAGAACAATACTCGTCTTAAAATATTGTAGACTTATATGGACCAATTGTGTTCTAAAAGATGTTTGTAATATATTTTGAATATTGTAACCGATCGACCATTGAATATGGTGACTTGAAGTGACAACTGAAATCAACCTATTGGAAATTTTCCATCCATGTGTCTACTTCGCATGTCAATGGCTTCTATGTGAACTACATGGCTCTTTCAATTGTACACTAAAAGCCAATTTTGATGTTTGTCACGCCTTGACAAATAAAATTGTTTGCATGACTTGTATGTGACATGGTTGATGTAAAGCAAGTTAAGTCATTGACCTTATGTCCATGAATTGACTTGATAGCAGGATTAGAGCTAATGCTGGCTAGATTTTCAACCCACCTACCATAGATGCAAATGCTGGTTTTAACTCCAATAAATGGTTTTTCTATACACCCTGACATCTCATTTGAAGACCCACGGCCTTGAATCATGCCACAACTTATAGAATCTCGTACACAAGATCCCTCATTATACTTGCAAATTACCACTTTATTTTTGTCTCTTCATATAACTTGCAAATCCACTTACAAAATTGTATACCCATGGGTAGAAATGTAACTTGCAAATCCACCTACAAAATTGTTTCCCATGGCTAGCACTAACTTGCATATGTCCAATTAACTTCAATTTCAACCACCATGAGTGTTTTATTCTACTCATGTTTGCTTTTTACCTTTTCATCAAACCTGTTTGCACCTAACAATGCAACAAAATAAACCATTGGCGTGTCATATCAACTATTATAGGAGCATCCTTCAAAAAATTCAAACATGTCATTGACCTTTAAAACGGTCTTGGAAGTTAACAAAAGGGAGTCGGTTTCCTCAATTGGAATTTGTATTTGATTTGTAAGATGCTAGAAGGATAGAGTCCAGAAAGGGTTTGTTTCCCTAATTATTATGTAATTGGATGCGCCTATAGTCAAGATAAGAATAGGGTTAGTGTGGATTTCACTAACTATGGAAGATTCAATCTTATCACTAGGATTCTAGGATTCGAATCGATCCTCGATAGATTGCGTCAAGATATAAATGTTATTTTTAGAGATTAGTTACATATTTTTTTAGGAAATTGTTTTGATATGGAAGGATACAATTTTGTGAATAAATGTAATCCTGTGGGGATGATCAAAGGTGGCCAAGAAAGATGTGAAACTAGGATAATAGAGAGGTAGGAGGTAGAATTGATTTGTAGGGAATTTATTTATAGAGATTGAATAAATAGAATTATTGTGTTATGCCTCCAATATGTGCAAATGCCTCTCTGCCCATGCGTTGGAGACAACTAATCTATTAATGAGAAATCAAGGTTTTGTGTTTATACCCATTCATGGAGAACTAGCATAAATGGTGAATGCAAGGAATGGTTGCATGATCATAATTGAGATAACAAATCAAATGAGAGCAAGTTTCCGTGTGAATGAAGAGAGGTCAAATTGATCTTAGCTTCAAGGAACAAGGTTAGAAGGAGCATAGTCTCTGTGAATATGATTCCTAATTAACGAAGATTTATCGTGGATAAATGGGGTATTATCATCATCAAATTGTGAATGAATTATTTTGATATCTCTCTTTTCCCCTATTAACCATATAAGGTCTCTGAGTTATTCCAATATTGAGTTGAAATGAGTTTTGAGGATAGGAATTGTAAAGAAATGAAATTGGGGATTTCTCTTTTGGTGTTAAAGTCCAATCATCTTGGTAGTTATTCGATCAATGAATGTGATTAAATGACCACAAAGGGATCAAATAGAGTTGAATGTGATAAGAGATGGTTCGTTTGAAGACTTGGATGAACATGTCAATGATTGATGGATAACATAAGGTAGTTCAATAAGTTCTTGAAACTTCCATTATCGTGTGTTAAAATTATAATTGTAGAGAGAAGTTACCTATAGATGTTATTCTTCCTCTAAGGAATCAAATTCCAGGTCTTTTGAGTAGATTACAAACTATTTAAGCTTGGACCATATCCCTGGTGAAATGTATGTCCAAGGTTTTAGCTGTGTGCTATGAGCTTTTTAAGTTCCCTAGTTCTTTATCCGTGTTTTAAATGGTGAAATATGTAAGTAGTTTTCACGAGTTAGAGGATTTTCTTAATCTTGTATTTATGGGTATTTAGAGGACACAGGTCTTGTAGTTGTCTTGTAGAAGTCCAATAGGTTTTGAGATAATAACCAAATTTTACCAAAGCGAATAGCAAATGGCTTTGTAAACAATTGTGTTTACAAGGTGATGATCTTCCTATCAACCATAAGTTAATTGTTGAAGAAGATATGCCCAATACTTTTTGGAATCATGAACATGTTGCGATAGTTGTGTAGGGTTCTTGGAAATCTTGAAGGACTTACAAGAGGCCTATCTCCATCAAGTGGTATCAAACTAGGAGAATCCGAAGATTATTGAGGAAGTGGGAATTTGATGAGTGACAAGAACAGATCCAAACTATGCGTGGATGCAAAAGTTTTTGGAGAACAAAATCTTGGAGTAGATATTGCAGTAAATTAGTTTTATATTTTGCAGTCAACTTTAGCAGAGGAAATATATGGCTTTTGTCAGTGCAGGTAACAATAGGAGAGGAAAGATTTGTGGCAATACCCTTACAACCAAGAAATCTATAGAAAATAGAAGAACAAGAATAACTTCCATTTGCGATTGGGTAGAAGTTGTTAAGGAAGCTCCATTGTTGTGATTGTGGTTAGTGTTGTGTTGGCAGGATTTTCTGTCAATGCCCAACTAAAGAAAACTAATCCACACAAGGCGCTAACTGTAGCCCCTAGTATGTTTTGTATGGTCAATTTTCACAGGTTGTGGTCCTGCTACCATCTAAGTTTTGCTCTCTTAAGGAGAGTCTTACTACTTAACTTAGAAAAATTGTTTTTTAAACTAATTAACAGATTTAAACTAAATTCTAATTAAAACAACTAAACTAAAACTAACTACTTATCTACAGGCAATAATAATCTATCTAAAATAAAATGTCCATTTAACAACTAATAAATCAAAATTAAATATTTATGTCTAATGTGTGTTTTGCTCTCGTAAGAAGAGTTTGTTTTAGTTTTTAAAAGATTTTATCAAAAACTATTTAAAAGATGAAAGATAACTAACTATAATGCAAAATCTACTACCTCATTTGCGGCTGGGGCTTACCGGAAGTATGCTCAGGTGGAACGTTGAAGGAGCAAGCTCGTGCCAACCTACGAAGTTGGGAGGAGGACATGAAGATTTATAAAACAATTTATATGTTATAGATCTGATTTAAAATTTAAACCCTTTTTAAAAACTAACTGAAAATGAAATCGGTCGTTACCTGTTAAGGTTCTTATTCTGAATGAAGTTGAGGAAACCGACCATCTAATGTCGTTTGGCACCTCGCCGGAAGTCAAGGAGACACTGAGTCACCACTGCAAAGGAAAATGAGAAAATCAACCCAACCGGAATGAAGGAGCACTCCTGTACAAGCTCTGTCCACTAATTTCAGTCTTAAGATAGACACAGTCCTCGAATCCTCAAGGAAAACCAATTTCTACACTCGTAGTTGCTACTGTAACCTTTAAAGACGAAGAACCCCCTCACGACCTCTCTCAAGACAACCACACCATTTGGTTACATAAGCTATCTACCAAACTTGAAGGTGGTTACAGGTTTTCAATGGCCGCGAGCTCGCAGCTCGGCCAACCGGACGAAGGAACCCTCGCTCTGCAAAATCAAGTGAGTAGGGTTTGAGTTATAAGTCAACCCTTTCGTGGATATGACCATCCCACGTGTCCTTTGAATTATTTCTCCAGCGTGGGTAGAATTCAATAGTTTGCGCTGCAACACAATGATTTATAATCAAACCTTTGATCATTATAAACTATGCATTATATGATTGCCAATAATATAATAATACCATGGTGTATCGATACTTAGTAGACCAACTATAGGATATAACATGAACATTTTTATTCGAGAGTTTTCTTTGTTAAGAAATCAAGTTGGATATTATGTTTATTAACTAGGTTTGGTGAAATTTGTGATAATAACATGTTTTTACTTATAACCATAGTAAGAAGAAGAGCTAGGATTCTTGGATTTTAGCCTTTGAGTTATTTTGAAAGAGTGCTTGGGATAGCTGAAGACCAAAACGATATAAGGAATCCCAATAAAATTCTAGCAACTTAATGATGAGTTTTTAGATAAAAGTACAAGTAAATTGGTCGTTCATTGAGAGAAGGATGTTTATAGAGTCCTATAATGAAGGTAGCTATGAATGACACCAAACAGTATGGAATGAGTTAAGCCCTAAGCTGTGAACTATATTCCCTATATGTAAACTTTAAATTACCATTATTGTAAACAAAAATACAAGTGTTCTTAAAATTTTAAAGTATAAATAATCAATCAATTGGAGGAACATTGGATAATATTTGTTCTTGCAATGTTTTAACCCATGTTTATATAGTTGTGTAAACGTCATTATGGAGTTTGTTATAAATATAAATTATGGAGATATAACTACACAATTAAGATCAACGTTACCTTCCAGAATCTAGCTGATCTTAAATATTCTAAGACTCACATCTTATTCATGCTAGTGAAGTATCTTCTCAACTTGATTTTAAATAATACTCTACTGGATCATACGCTTACCTGCTAAACTTGCAAGGAACCAGCAATCCAACTGTGTTAGCTGAAAGCTAAGTAAGCCCTGTTTACACACAAGAATTCTTTCCCTACTTGACAAAAGATAAACATCAGTATATCTAGCAGCAACAAAATACAAGTTCCTTTATACTTCTGAAAGAATTACAACTGCTAAGTCTTTAGCTGCGTGAAAGCAAGTTGTTAAGATTACACCTTTACTTTACAGGTTTCTATAAAGAAGCAACTCCTTGTTCTTTTATAAACTGTTTCATTTTCTGCTAACCATTAGCAGAAACTTCACGGTGACTTTAGACATTTTATGTCACTTGAAAATTTTTAAATTTTTACGAATTTTTGGGTTATTACAGTGTTTCTCATGTGTACAAGTAAAAACCCCGCTTCTCCTATGTTACAGAGTGGTATGCAAACCTGACCATTTGTGTTACCGAGTGGAGCCCTTTGTTGCTGTGTCTCCTTGTGGTTTGCTGTTATGTGTGCCCTGGTTTGGGTTTGAACTGTACACGAGACTTAGGAGTGGAAGAGACGCCAAATGGGCTTGATAAACCTAGTGCGAAGATGAACCTCACCAAAAAGATAATAGTGGATGGTGAATCTTCTATGCACTCCCTAAAGAGCACTAGAAGGGAAGGCATATCCCTAGGGACTGTGTAGTAGAGAAGGGAATGCTTCCTTGTGTCGGGTGTGTAGGTATTGTGGATGCTAGTCTAGATAGATCTTGTGGAGGTATCCCTAGCTCTTGAATGAGCCACTAGCTTAATCATTCTTCCTTTCCACTGCCTTAGCAACCTAAGAAACCCAACGGTAGTTGGATTGGCTGTGTCTTGATGTGCATTTGACCATGTGTAATCCTTGGATGGACAGCCTGATAAATCCAACTGTTAGCTGGCTTGGCTGAATATCATGTTAAACCCAACAGTGAGATGGCTTGGTTGAGTAGCTTGTTAAACCCATCTGTTAGTTGGCTTGGCTGGTCCTTAATGTGAATGTTGGCTTGACTGTGTACAAATTGATAAACCCAACAATTGTTGGCTTGGCTGTATAGCCTGATAAACCTAACAGTGTTTTGGCTTGATTGCCTGCATCCTGATAAACCCAATTGTGTATTAGCTTGGCTGGACAGTCTGATAAACCCAACTATAGGTTGGATTGACTGTGTTTGATATGTTCTGGCTATGTTTGAGCCTGATGTTGCCTAGTTCCTTGTGGAAATCATGCCCAGCTCGGGGGTGGAGTTGTGTTGAGAGATTGATGAACACAACTGGCCTATGGTTGGGTGGAACGTTGCAGCGATATAGTTAGTTGCGGGACAAATTCATATTCAAGATAAGTATTCTTTGTTGTGTTATTTCTGCAATCTATTTTCTTATGAATATACTGATGATATAGAATGCTTATGAATGAATTAAGTAGAGGTACCGTTGATTAAATGTCCCTACATATGCATCTGTTTATGCCTTGTATTTTCCATTGCATTTGCTTAAGTTCATGGAGGCTAGAAGCTTGGTTACAGGATCAAAATGAAACTATCCTAAGGTAAGGAATGTTGGTTTTCACACCCCGGAATCCTCCTGCAGAAGGAAGAAGGTGGAAAACAGGAAAAAGACAAGGCAAAATGTTGGTTTGCTGCACCCCAAAATTTGCATGCGGAAGGCGGAAGCAGAAAAGCGCTGAAAACTCTACGGTAAAGTGTATGTTTCCGTACCCTGGAATCCGCAATAGAAGGAAGAAGGCGGGAGGCAGAAACCAGAAAGAGAAATGAGGCCAAGTGTTGGATTCTGTGATCCAGAGTCTATCCGCGGAAGGTGGAAGGCGAAAAGCAGAAGGTAAACAAATGAAAGTATCGATTTGTTGGTTTTCCAATTCCTGAGTTCCGCAGCGGAAGGCGTACAAGTAGAATGCGACTGAATGATTCCGTCGAATGTTGAGCTTCTGATTCCCAAGTTCCACAGTGGAAGGCGGAAAGTGGTTGAATGATTTCCTTGAATGTTGAGTTTCCGATTCCCGAGTTCTGCAACGGAAGGCTAAAGGCAGAAAGTGGTTGAATGATTCTGTCGAATGTTGAGTTTTTGATTCCCAAGTTCCGTAGTGGAAGGCAGAAAGTGTTTGAATGACTCCGTCGCACATTATGTTTTCGATTCCCGGTTTCAGCAGCGAAGGCGAAAGGGGAATGCAGAAGGTGGAAAGGTCGGGTTCAATACGGAAATGACCTCTCCGGATACAGAGTGGATATGTTGATGGCGGAACGATGGTTAGATTGATTTTTAAGCCTAAGAATGAATGCTAAAGGATGTTACATGATCCATGACTGTGTTAAAAGAGATAATAAAGAGAGATTTTAAATTATTCTGCATATCAGTCAGGTGTATGGGCATCAGATACATGGACATCATGGTATATCAGAGTAGTGGTAGAGTAGCGGGGATACTACATTGTGGTATCAGAGCTATTGGTTACAACATTGGGCCTAGATGGGCCAAGTGAATAGTTTGCAGAGAGAAAAACTGAAATGATCAGTCGGTAAGTGGTTTTTAAAATTCTAAGATTGTCTAACAGTGTGTTCATTAACACATTTTTGCATAGTCATAGTGCAATTTGGAAAAGTTGGTTTTTGGCTGGACCATGAGAATCTACATCATGAATGATGCACATGATTCCTATGAGCACGGCGCAGATGCTATGGGGGAAAAAAATCGAGTTGGAAATAATGAAACAAAATTCAATGGAAGAAGATATCAAGAGACTCCCCCAGATATTGCAGCTACCATGAGAAGCCTAAGGGTGGGATTGAAAAGTTGTAGAGAATACAATGAAAAAATGATTAGAGCTCAGGAAGAGTAGAACCGGCTGAACGCAACCATGTTGCAGAATTTGACAAACATCCAAAGGAAGATGAACTCTGGGCATCAGGCAATAAATCCAAAAGGAAGTAGAAGCGGTGCCTGAAGAAGAAAAATGCCTTCTAGTGGATCAAATGATTGAAAGATCCACTTGGGGTTCAAGCTCTTCATATCACAGGAATAAGAGGAAGAGGCGTTACTGGAATAATTCACGTGATGAATTTAAGAAGGAAAGGCCTCCTACTTTTAATGGCGAGGTGATATCTGGTCAAGAAGATGAAGCTTGGCTTCTTGGGATGAGAAAATATTTCCAAGTCCAAAACTACTCGGGAAATACGAAGGCGAGGGTATCCATCTTCAATCTGAATGGAAGAGCATCTATATGGTGGGAGCACCTCAGGCAAGTGAAGAAGATTAATGACAAAAATATTGTGTGGAAGTAGTTCAAGAAGTATTTCAAGCAGAATTACCTCTCTGACAAGTACTATGATGACAAGATTAAAGAGTTCCATGAGCTGAGATTGGGACAACTGACCATGGAAGAATATGCAAACAAATTCTTGGATTTTTGAGGCATGTTAGATATATCAGGGATGATAAAGTAAAAATCCAACATTTTCTAAGTGGGCTACCTCAGTCATACAAAGAGAGGATTGAGTTTGATGAACCTAAAACTCTAGAAGAGGCTATAAGAAAGGGCAAGTATTGCTACGATCAAAACAAAAGAAAATCGGATATCCATAAGGCATGGACAAACAAGAAGAATGAAAAGTTTGACCAAAGGAAGAAAGGCTTCAAAACTTCTCACTTTCGAAATCAGCAAAGGAAACTATCACAAGATGTGACTAAGCTAGCTAGAGTGATGGAAGATAGGCCAAGAGATCCAAAAGAGATCAGAGAACCACTCCAATGTTGGGGACGTGGAGGAAACCATATGCACGGGAACTGTCCGCATGAGAATAGGTATGTAAGGCAAGTTCATAACGTCCAAGGAGCTGAAATGGTGGGTCAAGTAGCAAGGACCGTTCCTAGAATTTACGCAGCGCTAGAGGGTCGCCAGGAGGATCATCAATCAACGGTGGTTGAAGTTGAAGGTAAGATTGCTAAGCAATTTGTTTCTGTTTTGATTGACCCTGGATCTACTCACAACTATATTACTCCTAGAATTGTTGATATTTGTGCTTTTAAGAAGTTCAAGCATAGAAAATCATGGTTAGTTCATCTAGCCACTGGAACTAAGAGAAAAGTTAGCGAAGTGGTAGAAAGATGCCCATTAGTCATGGATGGGTTAATCACTTATGCAAACTTGAATGTTTTGCCACTTGGTTCCTATGATATTCTCATCAGAATGGACTGGTTAGAAGTGCACAAAGTTAAGCTTGATTGTTACAATAAAACTTTTGAATGCATGTATGAAGAAGGAAACCCAAGGGTTGTAAGAGGCATTCCAAAGGTGATTTATGTTAGGAAGGTTTCAACAATGCAACTGAAGAAGTTATGTAGGAAAGGTTGTAGATTGTATGCAGCCCATGTTTTGGAGGAAACCGAGAATGAAAATCATAGGTTGAAGGAGTTTCATGTATTGCAGGAATTCAAGGATGTTTAACCTGATGAAATTCCAGGACTTCCTCCAAAAAGAGACATTTATTTTACAATTGACCTTGTGCCTGGAGTAGCACCAGTGTTCAAGGCACCCTACAGGATGAGCACATCAGAATTGCTAGAGTTGAAAATGTAGCTACATAAATTGTTGGAAAATGAGTATATCAGGCCAAGTGTGTCCCCTTGGGGAGCACCAGTTTTATTTGTGAAAAAGAAATATGGTACACTCAGGTTATGTGTTGATTTCAGATAGTTGAACAAGGTTGCTGTAGAGAATAAATACCCTTTACCTCGAATTGATGACCTTTTTGATCAAATGAGAGGAGCAAAGGTATTTTCAAAGATTGACCGGAGGTTTGGTTACCATAAGGTGAGAGTCAAAGATGAAGATATTCATAAGACAACCTTCAAAACAAGGTATGGACACTATGAGTTTGTAGTGGTACCATTTGGTCTAACAAATGCACTAGCTACATTTATGTGTCTCATGAATAATGTTTTCAGCAAGTATCTATACAAGTTTGTTTTTGTCTTCCTATATGACATTCTTATTTATTCTAAGAATGAAGAAGAGCATGAAGAACATTTGAGACTGACATTGCAATTTCTAAGGGGGCATAAACTGTATGCAAAGTTGAGCAAATGCGACTTCTATAAAGATAAAATTCATTATTTCGGTCACATTATCTCATATGAGGAATATTTGTGGACCCTGAGAAGATTGAAGCCATTATGAATTGGCCAACCCCAAGAAATGTGACAGATGTGAGATCTTTATGGGACTTGCAGGATACTATAGGAGGTTCATTGAAGGATTCTCCAAGGTTTCACATTCAACCACTTCTTTGCAAAATAAGGGTATAAAGTTTGAATGGACGCCAAGATGTGAAGAAAGATTGCGGTAGTTGAAGAATCTTCTTACAAGTGCACCAATTCTGAAAATTACAGACCCAAAAAAAGACTTTGTGGTGTGTACTGATGCATGTAATCAAGGACTTGGAGGAGTTCTTATGCAAGACAACCATGTGGTATGCTATGAGTCCAGAAAGTTGAAGGAGCATGAGAATAACTATGCTACTCATGATCTAGAACTTGCAGCTATAGTACATGCTCTCACGACGTGGAGACATTACTTAATGGGAAGAAAATTTGAGCTAAGGACAAACCACTGTGGTCTAAAATGCTTGTTTGATCAACCAACTTTAAATGCTAGGCAAGCTAGATGGCTGGAGTTTTTGTGTGAGTTTGATTTTGAAATCAAACACATAAAAAGAAAAGAAAATAAAGTGGCCGATGCACTCATCAAGAAGGTGCATGAAATGCACGTGGCATCTCTTAGTATTTGCCAACCGGATTTGAGACAACAGATTATTAATCATACTGTTGAGGATGAAATGTATGTAGAGATAAAGGACAAGTTGCAACAACAAAACCTTGAAAAGAAGTATGAGGGATATAAATTGGGAGAAGATGAACTTATTTCCCATAAGAATAGAATTTACATTCCAAATGTAGCAAACTTGAGGAGAATTATTATGGATGAAATCCATCAAGCTCCATATTCTGGTCACCCAAGATATTAGAAGACAATTGCTAAAACAAAAAAGTAGTATTTTTGTCCAGGAATGAAAAATGACATTGCCGAGTATATTTCTAAGTGCATGAAATGTTAGCAGGAGAAGGTTGAGCATCAACACCTAGTGGGGTTATTGCAACCTTTTCTAGTTCCAGAATGGAAATGGGAAGTTATTTCCATGGATTTTATTACAGGATTGCCAATGACTGTGAGACAACATGATTCCATCATGGTTGCGGTGGACAAGTTGACAAAGAAATCACATTTTATACTGGTCAAGTCCACATATAAGGCTGATGCCATTGCAAAAATCTTCATGAAGGAGATTTTTAGATTGCATGGATTTCCTAAGACAATAATTTCTGACAGGGATACCAAGTTTACTTCCAAATTTTGGAAGGGTCTGTTTGCAGATTTAGGTACCAAGTTGAACTTTAGCACTGCCTACCATCCTCAGAACAATGGGCAGACAGAGAGAGTGAATTAGGTGCTTGAAGACATGCTTCGCATGTATGTGATGGACAAACCAACCAAGTGGGAGGATTATTTACACTTGGTGGAATTTGCATATAATAATGGACAACAAGTATCACTGGGAATGAGCCCATATGAAGCCTTGTATGGAAGAAGGTGTAGGACACTAGTGACTTGGGATAATCCAGTGAATAGGATTGTGCTTGGTCCAGAATTGCTTAAGGAAATGGAACAAGAGGTTGCAAAGATCAGACAGAACATGGAAGCAACCCAATATATATAGAAGAGCTATGCAGACAAGCATAGAGTGCATAGAGAGTTCGGTGTTGGGGATCATGTTTACCTTATAGTGAGGCCAATGAAGAGTTCCTTGAAGCTTGGAAGTTGTGCCAAGCTGGCACCTAGATTTTGTGGGCCTTTTGAAGTGCATGAAATAATAGGGCCAGTGGCATATAGACTTGCATTTCTTGCTAGCACTAGAGTTCATAACGTTTTTCATATTTTTTTGCTTAAGAAATATGTACATGATCCTAACCATGTGATAAATTGGGATGTGATTCAGGTGGAACCTGAGGGAGAGTTCCGAACTGAGCCATTGGGCATCCTTGACAAGAAGGTCACAGTGCTAAGGAATCGAGCCATTGGATAGGTAAAGGTGCAGTGGGATCAGTACGGTCCTGATGAGGTTACGTGGGAGCTGGAGGATGCCATGTGATTGGCACATCCATTTTTGTTCAATTTTGCAGAGCATTGAGGATAATGCTAATGTAAGGGGGAGGAGAATGTAATACCCCGGTTTTGACCCCATGGTATTAAAATTGTACATGATGTATATATGGTATTTAAATCATGGCGAGGAGCTTAAGGTGAAGGCCCTGCCATTGATTTGGTGTTTTGGGTATCGGTGATCAAGGTTGATGCCGATGGGTATAGTACTTAGTCAGGAAAATTACGTTTTGAAGATATCATGTAAATATACAATTTAATAATATACCACAATTAGCTATGCACTGCAATGTAAGAGATGGGGGCATGATTTCACAAGAAATAGGGAGGGGAGTTAGTCAAACTCTTTAGCCAATAGGGTGAGACCAAATGTCAATGGGGGAACCCATAAAACCTTAGCCACCTTTTAGTCATCTGTCCTCAATCATTTAATTCTTCCAGAAGAATGCTTGAGGTAGTTAATGCTTTTGGCAGAGCAAAGACATGGTAGTCGGTTTCGTGTTTGAGCGAGCCTGCAGTTTAACCAAGCATGCAGTTTGGGGAAACCACATTCTTTCTTCTACAGCAAGAAAGCACGTGAATTCATGCCCATCCTGTCTTTCCCTCAATCACGAGAAGGTTTTGTTGTTGTTCTTCGTGGATGGTGGATTATTATTTATTATTCATGTGGGAGATTGGGGGTTATTTAGGCTGTGTTCTTCACTATCTTGAGTTGTGGAGCAGGTTGTTCTATAGCGTTTCTCCTGTGTACAAGTAAAAAACATGTTTATCTTGCGTTACAGAGTGGTATGCAAACTTGGTCGTATGTGTTACTAAGTGGATCCTTGTGTTTCTGTCTCCTTGTTGTTTTCTATTATTGTGTGCCCTAGTTTGGGTTTGAACTGTACACAAGACCTAGGAGTGGAAGAGACATTGAATGGGATTGATAAACTTAGTGCAGAGAGGAACCTCACCAAAAAGATAAGAGTGGCTGGTGAATCTTCTATGCTCACCCCAAAGAGCACTAGGAGGGAAGGCATAGCCCAAGGGACTGTGTAGCAGCAAAGGGGATGCTTCCTTGTGTTGGGTGTGTAGGTATTGGGGATTCCAAGCCAGATAGATCTTGTGGAGGTGTCCCTAGCTCTTGAATGAGCCACTAGCTTAGCCATTATTCATTTCCACTGCGTTAGCATCCTGAGAAACCCAACGATAGTTGGCTTGGTTGTGTCTTGATGTGCATTTGGCCATGTGTAATCCTTGGATGGACAGCCTGATAAACCCAATTGTTAACTAGCTCGACTGAATAGCCTATTAAACCCAGCAGTGAGATGGCTTGGCTGAGTAGCATGTTAAACCCAACAGTGAGATGGCTTGGCTGTGTAGCAACCCATTTATTAGTTAGCTTGGATGGTCCTTAATGTGAATGTTGGCTTGACTGTGTGCAGTATGATAAACCCAATTGTTGCTGGCTTGGTTGTGTAGCATGATAAACCCAACTGTTGCTAGGCTTGGTTGTGTAGCCTGATAAACCCAATAATGTTTAGGATTGATTTCCTACAGCTCGATAAACCTAATTGTGTATTGGCTTGTTTGGACAATCTGATAAACCCAACTGTAGGTTGGCTTGACTGTGTTTGATATGTTCTGGCTATGTGTGAGCCTGTTGTTCCCTAGTTCATTGTGGAAATCATGCCCAGCTTTGGGGTGACAGTTGTGTTGAGAGATTGATGAACACAACTGACCTATGGTTGGGTGGAACGTTTCAGTAACATAGCTAGTTGCGGGACAACTTCATCTTCAAGATAAGTGTTCTCTGTTTGGTTATTTCTTCAATGTATTTGCTTATGAATATACTGATTATGTAGAATGCTTATGAATGAATTAAGTACAGTTACCGTTGATTAAATGTCTTCACATATGTATTTGTTTATGCCTTGTATTTTTCACTGCATTTTCTTAAGTTCATGGAGGCTAGAATCTTGGTTACAGGGTAAAAAAGTAGGTATCCTAAGGTAAGGAATGTTGGTTTTCCGCACCATGGAATTCTCCCGCAGAAGGCGGAAGGTGGAAAAGAGGAAAAAGACAAGGAAGAATGTTGGTTTTCCACACCCTGGAATCCGCCTGTGGAAGGCGGAAGCGGAAAAGAGCCGAAAAATCTAAGATAAAATGTTTGTTTTCGCACCCTCGAGTCCGCAGCGGAAGGCGGAGGGCGAGAGGCAGAAATCAGAAAGAGAAATGAGCCCAAGTGTTGGTTTCCACGATCTAGATTCCGTCTGCGGAAGGCGGAAGGTAAACAAATGAAGGTACCAATTTATTGGTTTTCTGATTCCCAAGTTGTGCAGTGGAAGGCAGAAAAGAGGAATGCGGAAGGCGGAATGTGGCTGAATGATTCCGCTGAATGTTGAGTTTGCGATTCTTGATTTTCGTAACGAAAGGCGGAAGGAGAAAAGTGGTTGAATGATTCCGTCGAATGTTGAGTTTTTGATTCCTGAGTTTTGCAGCGGAAGGCGGAAGGCGGGAAGTGGTTGAATGACTCTGTTGCACATTATGTTTCTGGTTCTCGGATTCCGCAATGGAAGTTGAAAAGAGAAATGTGGAAGGCGGAGTGCGGAAAGGTCGGGTTCAGCGCGAAAATAACCTCTCATGCTATAGAGTGGATATGTTGATGGAGGAAGGATGGTTAGATCGGTTTTTAATCCTAAGAATGAATGCTAAATGATGTTACATGACCCATGACCGTGTTAAAAGAGATAGTAAAGAAATATTTTAAATTATTCCGCATATTAGTCAGGTGTATGGGCACCGGGTACACAAACATCATGGTATATGAGAGCAGCTGTAGAATAACGAAGACACTACATCATGGATAAATTAGGTATTATCGACATCAAATCGCAAATGAGTTATTATGAGTTGTCTTTTTTTTCCTAAGATCCATTTTGAGTCTTTGTGTTATTCCACTATTGAGTTGAATTGAGTTTAGAGGATAGGAACTATAAAGAAATAAAATTGAAGGTTTTCTTTTATGGGGTTAAATTCACTATAAAATTTGGGGCAATTTTTTAATTCCAAACCATCAGTTGTCACACGCTACACGCTAAGTCGGAGTACAACCGACACATCAATGGTACTCAAACCATCGGATAAAGTTGTCACACGCTACACGCTAAGTCGGAGTACAACCGACACATCAATGGTACTTGAACCATCGGTTATCCGAGGGATTTTCTTTTCATGTAAATTCTAACCCCCTCCCCCCAAAAAAAAATGACACGTGTGAACCTGAAGATTGTTGTGTCAGAGTATGAAACCGTTGATAGACCAACACATGCATATCGGTTGACGCGTAAATGTTACACAGGTTGACATGCACATCAATTGCTATTGCTATACATATGTCCGTCGCTAAACATACACAAACTTTTGGCCCACAAAATATTTCCATCTGTGGACCCAGAGAAAGATGTCGGTTCGCTTGGCATTGGTTAGCCACCATCTACTTGTTTGTTGCTCGATCGATCCTATTTCGTGGGAGGACCGACACCAAGATCTGCACCGTCAATAGACAAAGATAAATCTGTACATGATCTCATTTCCATCCCATCCTTGGATGAGGATCGACACAATACCGTCGTTGGACCGCTGGGTGACATTTTTACACTCTTCTATTTGTCTCGGTAGACCGACACAACACCGTCGGTTGACTGCAACTTGCAAGGATTTAATAAAAAATACATAAGATTTAAAGAGTCCAAAAACTTCAGCTGAATCATCTTTCTTGTGCATGTCTTTCTTTTGCGGATCGAAAGAAAGAGAATCATTGAATGGAAGATGTGAAGAAAGTTGATTAAGATAATATTTATGAAGAGTATTTCTCCCTTCAAAGAATTGAAGCCCTAGGAAGCCAAGTTCTTGTACCACTTTCTTAGTGGATCTTGAGTTTTCATTATAAAAAAAAAGAACTTGAAAAAGAAATAGTTTTTGTAACATTTTTTTAAACTCTAAGTAGATGATTCTCCACTTGAGAAACGCTGGCATTCTCCTATCTTCAATCTCATATACTTCATAAGCCTTGATATTCAGTAAGGTCATTGGCCCTTTCATAAATATATTTCTCTAAGAAACACAATGATCAAGAACCAAATCATCCAGACCTACACTAAAACCATCTAAGGATAAAATTCAATTTGAAAACATTCGACTGAATTCAAGCACTTCACTACTGGTATTCTCACATTTCTATGCTTACATTGATACATTTGGTTTTATTTCTCCTTCAAAGTTTATTAAAAACCTTTAGTGAATATTTGGGCTTCTAATTGGAAATTTTAATACAATTAGATGGAAAAGCTTTAGTTTAATATTCATGTACTCCTTTATCCACAACAAGTTTTAATACAATAAAAGGTCACATGATTATTGTGTTGTGTTTTAATACAATAAAAGGTCACATGCTATTTACACATGACTATACAATTCAAACTTGCTATGGATAAAGGAGTACATGTATATAGGTTTTAGGTGATTGAAAGATTGTAGTTGATTGGGCAAGAAATCCAAATGATGATAGTGGAAACAAATGAAGGAGGATGTCTTATAGAGGAGATATCAATCGTATATGAACATGTCCAGTTAATAAGTTTCAAGATTGGGTTATAGGATTTTAAATTCCTACATATTTTCTAAAGAAATCTTGTTATGTAAATGGATAGTAGACCATGTGACGGTTTGATGCATATATTTGCTCAGCATGTACACGACGATGAAAACATGGCCTTCTATGAAAACAATGCTAAGTTCAAATCCTAGCTAGTTTTTCAACATTGCAAACTTCAATAATTACAAAACATATTCATGACTCATGTTGAACATTTAAATTCTATAAACCTAGATCCTATTTCAACCATACCAAAGCAGGTATGATTTCTATGAAACTACACACAAAATGCGTATAACTTAATTGGATCAAACTCTCCAAAAAGTATGGAATTTAAACAAAGTACATAAATACCCAATCTCAACATATCTTATCTGATCTATGACATTATCATAATCAAAATGCATGGAATTTGGATCTGACTCAAATCCAATTTTTTAACATACAAGGACACACGCCAATTAGACACGAGATAAATGAGCATAATAATCAAATGAAGAAGCGAAACTTGGGTCCCATCAAGGATCTAGGAGGTAAGTAAAGATTTGTAGAGTGGCAATCAATAGCATGCAGTGAATATAATCTAACTATCTAGAAGTATCTATGGCGGTGTCTTCGCCAGGAATGGAGTGCATCATTTATGACCTAAATATCCATCCCGCAGAGGCACATGAAACTGAAGCAAAATATGAAGCAAAGGAGATCGAATCCAACTAGAAAGTACCATTCCTAAATTTTGTTTTAATGGAAGTTTTTTGATTTTTGTGTTAGGTTCTTTCTACAAGTCTTAGTCGGTAGACAATTGGGAATTTATGTATGTGGCACAGAGAACGAAAACCCACCTAGTTGAAAAGTTAGTGGAGAATTTTATTTTGGAAAAATGTAAAGCTATTCTAAAGACCCAATATTTTTTTTCTCTCTACAATTTCTTTGTAGACTTTTATAATCAAAACATTTTCTAGATTCTTTGAAATACTAAAGTATTTTCATGTTTATGAATTGAATGAGTAAAATCATAGTATTTTCATGTTTATGATTTGAATGAGTAAAATCATAATGGGAAGTGTAGGATTCTTATATTCCCCTAAAGATCCAATAATTTTTTTCTCTCTACAATTTCATTGTAGACTTTTATAATCAAAACATTTTCTAGATTCCTTGAAATACTAAAGTATTTTCATGTTTATGATTTGAATGAGTAAAATCATAGTATTTTCATGTTTATGATTTGAATGAGTAAAATCATAATGAAAAGTGTAGGATTCTTATATTCCCCTAGATATGAGTAATGTCAATGGTAATTTTTTACCAATCCTCTCATTTGATTTCAAGTTATGTTTCATTGCATTATCTCAGATCCATTTCCTATGTAGTTCATGTCATGTTATGTGCTACCAACCTTACTAATACCGAAATTAAAAAGAATTGGCACTATAAGGAGGAAATTAGAGTTGGAAAATATAGTAGGATATTTCCTAGCATAAAGGCTTGGAAAAATAAGAATCCATCACCCATTTTTCATTATCTAATCTTTGGATACTTGAGACTCAAGTGTTGTTTTGGCAATTTGTTTTTAAGAAACATATAGCAGTTTGGGATCTTTCTGTTCACATTGTAGATCACTGTACGAAAGATCATATTTAAGTACATATTGATAAGAGAAGTAGAATATATTCCTTATGTCATGTTGGAAAATGAAAGAGATTTCCTTCTTTTTGAAGGTTGAATCAAATGTTTGTAATGATCCGCATTGGGAACATTTGTAGAGCATGAGAGTATGTTGGTTCATGTGAGAGAGATATAACCCTATCTAGCTTAGTTCCATTCACCTAGTGGAATTACAAGCTATATTGGGAGTGGTATCTACTCTAAATGCATATAGTTGGGTGGAAATTTTCTACCTAGATTTCTTGGAAAAGTTTCTACTAAAAGACAAGATAAGTTAAGTTTACTTTCGTTGTTTATGGATATCAAAAACAATTTATAGTCTTTCTTATATAAAAGTATGTATTTTGCATGTTGTGTGTGCATAATTCTAATCTTGTTCACGACCATTTATTTACCATTTAATTTTGAGAAACCATGTGCTAAAGTATTCCACTTAATTATTTTAATATCCATTGTGCATGAATTTGTCATCATTATATTTCTTCGTAGGAAGTTATATTTAAATGTTATTATGAGGAAATTTCCACTAAGAGACAAAATTTTACATTGATGTATGTGGCTAGCTATCTCATCAATTTGGAGTAATGGGTTTAGATCATACATCACCAATAATCATTTTGAAAATCATAAATTTCTTACATCCTAGGGTCTAGATCTTGAAGAATGTGCTTTGTTAAATACAAGGTCCTCTCCAAAATATTGTAAGAAAAACTTGCTTTTATATAGATAATACTATTATAAAATTGTCTTATGTTTAAAGAGCATCATGTATACACATGTACTAGAAAAGATAAAACTACTAGAAGTGTCCATACCAATGTCTATAGTTACCATTCTTGTAAGAATTTATTTTCACACATCCCTACATCATAACCTTAAATACCACTATCATTTATACCTATAAGATATTTACTAAATATAATGTTAGTTCTTACATTATGCATCTTAAGTACATTCACACTCTATGACATGGGAAGTTAAATCAACAATGTCAATGCATTTTATTCATCAATGTAACCCTATATAAATCCTTACTACGAATAAAACATATGTGTGAAAGAATTCCCATTCTCACAAGGACACCCCTCCTTCTCAAAAAGGTTCCTACTGGAGAACATTACTCCTCTCAAGGGCATTGTTTGCATGTCTCATACTTAATCAACCAGTGTAAGTTAAGGTACAAACCACTAGTCACCTAATGTTAAAGAACGATTCCAAGTATACATGAAACACACGACTCTAGTGTGGTGAAACTATGATTGATCACTTGTTTGCTTCAAAAATTGAATTAGAAAACAAACATGAATTGGATTTTAACCTTCATGTATGGTTGACATAAATTATGTCATCTCATACCATGATAACATATCATCAATCCATCCCGCCCATGGGGTGGAAGAGAAAGTGGTAAAGTTGAAATGTTGTAAATGGTTGTAAATGGAAGGTCTCGTGTCAAAATCCCCAAAAACTTACCCATGTGCCATGGTTCAGACCCTGTGGATACACCTAGGAATATAGTGGTAGCGGAATTGGATCTCTAGACCCCATGTCACGAGAGTACCATCCCCGTCCCCTATTGTCGAATCCCTTAGTCAATAAAAAAAATATCATCATTCCATTTCACGCAAGTATGAGATAACAAATATATCCACTACATGTGCATAAACTATTATGCTAATATTGTTAGATTTTTATCATTTAAGCAATATGATCTTAGGATCTTATCTGAGAGAATAACACGCACATCAAAAATCACAAGAGACACAAAGAATTTTCCTCGAGGAAACCATAAAGGATAAAACCCCACAACTTCCTCAGAGATAGAATGAGCACCAATGGCAACAGTAAAACCCGAAGACAGAAAAGATGATCTCCACAGCTGTTCTCTCTCTCACACTTGAGAGAGCTTCTCCTCTCTCACTCATGCGCCCCAATGAGTGAGTGTGTGTGTGATAAATAGAGAGGCTCACTCTCTATTTATATTCTTTCGTTCACTTAATGTCCACTTCAACATGTTGGCCCCACTTAACAATTACTTACTAGGGCCGACATCTCTAGGATAATCTAATAACCCTAGTGCCCCACAACTGTGAAGACTTTGCCCTCCGATCAACAAGGAGGGTTAACCTTGACACAATTTTGGGGACTATTGCCCTGACTTACAATGGAGGGTTAACCTCAATGAATTTACATGACTTGTTTACATTATTGAATCTCCCGATCGGAACATCGGGGCATGACATGACTCAATTACATTACAGATGCTTCCCGGAATAAACATCGAGGTACAATACATAAGATATACAAGTGAATACATTCCTAAGTTACAAATACATCAACACTCCCTCTTAACTAGGAAGGTATTCTCTTGACACAATTTATCAGCACAAGTCTTCTTCTCTGTATCATTGTTATACCAAAATCCCGTCACCATCATGTGATAAGACATTTGACATACCTACTTGCCCTGAATCCTGGCTTCTGGAGTGGAAACTAAATGGTTTTTCATCAATTTTACATTAAAATTCCCAGCACTGCGCATACCCCTTTATCCAGGAGCGGTACCCTTGTTCGCACCACCCATACTCTGTGGCCCATAAGCGGTGCTGTTTCTTATGGCCCTTAGTCCATAAGTGGTTATTACCAGAACTGCTCTGTCACTGAAGGAAAAACACGGTACCCTGGGTAAAAATGGAAAAAGAGAAGCTTCTCGAGGCTTTTAGATGATAAGCCTCGAGATATCCCTTATCCCTACTATAGTGGGTCAGTTGAGCTCGAGATCCCCCATCCTAGGATCTTGGAGGCCACCTCACCCACAAATCTCTCAACCTACCCTATCCATCTAGCCTTATAAATACAAGCTTTTGGCCATGGTTGAGGGAGAGAACATTGAAGGTATTGTTATGCCGTTGGATTGATCCTTGTCCCAAGATCATTTGGAGAGAGCATAGAGAGCTAGAGTCGGAGCTTTTGGGGATGAGAATTTGGTTTCATGGAGATGCATGTCAACACTAAGGCTTGGTTGTAAACTTCTTCATATTCTTTAATGCAAGTTGATTTCTATCCCACATATGTTGTTGTTGTTGTGATTCCGCATATATGTTACTAGATTCCTTAGTCACTAGCATAGATTAGTAGATCATATTCTGGTTGCTTTGATCTGTTTCATGTTGAGCTTGATTTTAGGTACACAGGTGGAATATCAAAGCCTTGTATTCCAGATATCTACAATGTCTAGGGAGAGTCTTCAACCTCTGTCCTCTATTTGTTCTGGATCTGAACCATTTAGACCAGTGGAACACCTTGCTGTCTGCAGGAGGTGAAATATTCCAAATAACAAATCTGGCGACTCCGCTGGGGAATGGATATATGTATCAGTTGTTCTGATCTTCCTTAGTTCTACAACTCTTGTCCGAATCCAGGCTCCTTCTCCAACTCTCTTTAGTCAGATTTGCTATCTGACTCAGTCAATTTGGGTTTGAAACTTCCAGATATGTTCAGATCTGAATTATTTCAACCTTTTATGCTCTATTTTTATACTCAATCTATTAGCCTTTACCCTGATCTGGTCTTTTTCTGACTTGATCTATCTTTCTCTGTTGTGTTTTGGATTTTTACAGGGAACCGCACATGTTCTGTTGGCAAGGAGCGGTGCCACCGCTTGAGTCTAGTTAGCAATATGCGGTGCCACCGCCTGAATCCAGTGAGCAAGGAATGGTTCTGCCTCAAAACCGCCTGTCAGCAGCTTCATCTGCGTGGTGCCAGGTAGGCCCTGTTCCAGACTCTGTATTTTGATTTTTTGTGTGTTTTTGGCTTACTTTTTGATGAAAATGAAGTGTATTTTTGAAAAAAAAATGCTCCATGAATTGTATATTCTGCAGTCGCTTTGAGTGTTATATTTCCTCTGCATTCAAAGAGAGTTTATGTTTCTTGCATTAGATTTTGCATTATTTTCTTTGCTTGAAACCTCTTGCTCTTTTCTGTAGATATTATTCATTGGAATTGGAAATATACATTTCATTTTCTCGAGTAGGCTTTGGTTTGTTTTGGACTTAGAATGCATGAGTGATCCCTGTTGTTTTAAGTCTTTCTTTTCTTGGGTGATTCTTGTTTCCATTTGCATGCTGATTCTTTCAGTGCTTGGTAGGAAAGATTGGTTCTTCGTTTCCTTGTCTGTTTCAAAGAGAAGTTTTAGTTTTCTCTCTCCTTTGCTTTATTCACAAGCATGTTAATCGATTTTATTCTTGTTTTATGCATGATTGTTTGAAATTCTAGATCTTACTTTCATTGAGAAGAAATATCTATTTTAAGCTTTGCATGCATTAGAGTTAGTTTTGTTTGGAAACGTTAGTGAAATCATCTTTCCATTGAGTTTTTATGCATCTTTTCAAGCATGGAAAGATAGGAAACATTTATTATTTATGTTTCATGTTCTCTAGATCTCTTTTTTATTTGCCTTGAAGATTATTGGGGTGCATTGATATTTCCCTTTTCATTTGAAAAGATAGAATTGCATTTGCATTTGGGTATGGATTTTTGGAAGAAAAGTAAATCTCGCTCCCTCTCTTAGGTAGAATTTCATTGAAGAGGAAAACTTGCATCATCATATAGATCAGTGTGCATCTTCTTTAAATTCAAGTTTTCACTCCATGGTTCCACCTAAACGCACAAGATAAAATTAATGGTAGTACTAGGTTAAAACTTTTAGCAATTTGAGTGATAAGTTAGAGACGTGTTTGGGTGTCGTTAAGCGTAGGAGATGTTGTTACTTGTCCACATTACATCCCGAGACTCGCGCGGTTCTTCCACGTACCGTCGGTATATCGAACGGCCTTTCACGTACCCTTGAGGAATATAGAAATGTACTTCACGTACTTGATTGTATATCTTGAGGCCCATTGTGTACGATTATGCATTAGACAACACTACTATCTATTTGAGCTCCCTCATACCTTGTGTATATCGGGAGACCCTTTTACAAATCCTCAAACCATCTGATTTATCCTTTTGGCCTGTCCTGTGAGGTTCCTGACTCTTATCCACTCCTTTCACATGTTTGCTTGTTGCTTTTAGTCTGAGTAGTACTTGCTTGTGCATGGTAGTTAGGGGGTTATTAGAGAGTTTAGAGATGGCATCCTCATCTGGGACTACCACTCAAGAGGTCCCTTTCCAAGGTGTACCTTTTGTATTCCCTCCAAGTGAAGGTATTGGTCCTCCCTTTATTGCCACTCTAAATCTTCCTGGATTAACTATAGGATTACTGGTCTGTATTTTTAATTCGGTAATTCCTGTTACAGCTAATGTCTCAAATGTCACCTCTCCTCCGAGAGAGGATCGACCTCAACCTAATCCTACTCCTTCTTTGCTTGTTGTGGCTTCAGCTCTTTCTTTTTCTTCACTTGACCAAAGCTCTATGGTTAGTAGTCATGTGGATAAGAAGAAGAAGAAAGGGAAGGGTAAAAAGAAGAAGGATAAGAAAGAGAAAAAGCAGCAACCATCTGCTCTTGATGGTGCTCGTTCTAAGAGAACACTCGAAAAACCCAAGTTCCCTTGTAAGCTTTGCAAGGGGGACCACCTTCTTAAGGAGTGTCCCGGTCTCTCCCGTGTACCAGAAGAGTGGTATAAAAGGTACAAACTGTCTGTGTCATCAACCTCTAATCATCATGTTGATGATACTCCCTCAACCAGTGACCCATTGGTAAAAGGTCATAAGGGTAAAGTCTTGTATCCTTGTTTGATTTGCAAGGCTATGCATAGTACTTTTATTTGTCCAAGCATGGATGAAGCTTCACGTTGGTTGGAAAATATTACTGATCATCAATAGGTGATTCCAACAAGTGATAGTAAGTTATCCCTCGATCCCCCACTGGTTGACCAAGTGGTCAATTCAGATTTATCTGTGGTTGATCCCACTCTTCCTTTGGAGAGTGAAGTTAAAGTGGTCAAGTTGGTGTCATTTCCACCCGATCTCGCTCATTCATCAGAGAGTGTTAATACTGAAGTAGTCTCTTTGACCAAATCTTCGTCTCGTTCTTCTCTTCCAGTAGAGAATGAACTAAATCTTGCTGAAGTTTTCGTGCTTCGTTCTGATTGTTCTTGACAAGAGGAAATTTTGTCTGTTTCGACAGAACCCTCTCTGAGTAGTGAGGTTATTTCCTTTGACTGGAGTAACCTAAAAGATTCTCGTCTTCATTCGAGTGTTCCTTTCCAGACAGTTGTGAATGTTACTACTAGGTGGATACTTCGCACTATTGTTGACGAAGGGGCTTCTGTTAGTATTCTATCCTCAACTGCTTGGAAAGCTTTAGGTTCTCCTCAGCTTGTTCCAGCCACCGATCAGATACTAGATTTTAATCGAAGTCCTACTACACCTTTAGGGATCCTTCCTCATTTTCCTATTACGTTAGGAAGGAAAACTGTCTGCATTGATGTTATGGTGGTCTAAGGTCCTTTAGACTTCAATCTGCTCCTTGGACATGATTATGTTTATGCCATGAAGGCTGTTGTGTCCACACTCTTTAGAGTTATGCATTTTCCCCATGATGGGAAGATGGTGACCATTGATCAGCTTTCGTTTGTTACACCTAACCATCGCATTACTCCTAGTAATCAGACTGCCCTGAATGTGCCACATGTTCTCGTGGTTCCTTCTCCTCCTTCTAGTTAGCTTCTTCCCATAGTAGGTAAAATGGGGGGCATGGCTCTAGTATATGGACATCATAATGGAGCTAAGCTACTAGCTTTTATGTAATGGGGGAAACCTACCAACCTCTGGATATCATGTTTGGCAGGAGCAGGTTTTAGAGCATAGTTTACTTGTGGTTTCAAGCTCGTTAAAAAATAAAACCACTCCTTAAGCATAGTTTACGCTTTTGTTTTCAAGCTAGCATACAAATGAAACCATGTTTAGAGCATAGTTTACCCTGTGGTTTCAAGCTCGTTAAAAAATAAAACCACTCCTTAAGCATAGTTTACGCTTTTGGTTTCAAGCTTGCATAAAAATGAAACCATGTTTTGAGCAAAGTTCCCATTCTATGTCAAGCTCGTTAAAAAATATAATAGATCTCCTCAAGCATAGTTTACCTTTTGGTTTCAAGCTTGCATAAAAATGAAATCATTCTTGAGCATAGTTCATTTTCTATTTCAAGCTCGTTAAAAAATGAAGTAGGTTTCCTTAAGCATAGTTTACCTTTTGGTTTCAAGCTTGCATAAAAATGAAACCATGTTCCAAGCATAGTTACCTTCTATTTCAAGCTTGCGTAAAAATGAAATAGATCCCCTTCCCTTGAGTCAAGTCTTCACTTTAGTGTTAGAACTTGAACCTTCTTTTCACCTGCCTGATTCTTGTTCTTCCTACCCCCCTGGTGAACATTTTCACATTAGTAACCAAGTTTTCTACGTTGGGTATGGAAGAAGAATCATCAAATGAAACGAAGCTTGGGGGCATGTAAAGCCACTAGCAACCATGCTAGGGGTAGGCTTCGCTAGCAATCATGCTGGGGGAAAGATTCCAACCTCTGTATATCATGTTAATGGGATTTTTCAAGCATAGTTTATCCATTGGTTTCGAGCCTTGAGCATTCTTTCAACTGATCTTCGAGCTCGTTAAAAACAACAAGATGGTGTTGAGCTTACTTTTCATTTTTCGTGCTCCAGTTAAAACATGAAATTTGGTTTGAGCTTAGTTTATTACTTTTTCATGCTCTGGATTCAAACATGAAAAAGGTTAATGGAGTCCTCTTTAAACTCTTTTCAGGCTCCCTAAATACGAAAAGATCATTGAGCAATCTTGACTTCTTCATGCTTGCTAAAGTATTTGAAGAGTCGTCCATCCGACAGTAGGTTATCTCTTTTTCGATTCAGATAGGACTTTTACGAAAAAGGATCACTCCAGCCAATCATGACTGGAAGAGTTCTCTAAGGTATGATTTTACACTTTTTCGAGCCTTAGAGACTAAATCATATGAAAAAGGACCCCCTTGGAGTCTTCTTCCGTATTCGTTCAGACTCTCTAAACATGAACGATACCGAGTTTTATTTCAGTGGACTCGTTAAATTAAACATTGAAAGACCCGTTTTGGGATCGAACCCCTCCTCACTTAGATTCGTAAAACATATGAGTTTGGACTTGTCTTCCGATGAGCTATATCAAGTGTTTGTTACCCTCTTTGAACTTGTAAAACTGAAAAGAGGCACTCATCAATCATGATGGGGGAAATGGGAAGGGAATCATCTTGCAAATAATGGCAGTTGTTTGTCGTTACCTTTGAACATGGCACTTGTCGGCACAATCATGTCAGTCAATTGGGTATTTAGCTGATCTCCGTGACGATCCACTTTAATGAGTCATGTCAATCCTTTGAGTCTTTCAAAAGAATGCGTTGTCCACTATCGCATTGTGTATTTGTCCTGTTTAGTCATGCTTCCAAGTCTTTTTGTCGTGCCGCCTGATGTTCAAAGGGGATTTGAAGAAGTCATACCTCTACAGTCTACATAGTCTTTGTGTCAGTATCTTTGAGTCAATCATATGGTTACTACATGCACATCATTCCAGAAATATGTTCCGAGTTTCGTGTCGTCGATGTGGGACTCATCATGGCCCTCCTTCGACGAGACTATCCCCGTCGACATCAGCTCATCATTCGGGAAATAGTCTTAGAAACAATGTTTAGTACCTTGAGATCTGTATGCCTTAATGACAGATTCTCTCGCTCTCGACATAGGTTCACATCATTGACCTTTGATCGATATAATCGATTGGGTGTTCGACGTCAGGACATCTATTCACACTCAGTAGATTGTACTAGAGTACCTTGGGAATCATTGACATTAATGGTGATCTCCCTCGAACTTGTTAACAGTTCACATCATTGGCCGGTAATCAAGTGGTTTCTACCATGTTCGACTTCAAATCATTGTAATCACATGGATAGAATCGTACTTTGTGGAGGACGAGACAAAGACCCTGGGCATTTGTTTAAAGTGCTCATTGCTTTTCCCTAGATTGCGATGGAGTTTCGTATATCTAGCATGGATCCACATTTATATGGTCGTGGCTATGCTCAAATTTGCGTATGTATGACATAGATCTACGTTGTATGTCTGGTAGCTATGTCCAAGTTTGAGTCCTCTATCACATGGATCTATGCTGTATTGTAGTAGCCATGCTTGTTTATTCCACTCATAAATCTACCTCGTATCGGTCCACAGCTATGAGTTTGGTTACTTGTGTCTATGAGTCAACATACTGATGTACTATAGATGCCTACTTGACGACATGCTCCGATCGATCCAATATTTTCGTCTCCTGGCAATGACTTGTTCTCAAAGCTCTCGTTTATCGTATCCCTCTAAGACTCATACTTTGGGGGGCATCATGTTATACCAAAATCCTGTCACCATCATGTGATAAGACATTTTACATACCTACTTGCCCTAAATCCCAGCTTCTGGAGTGGAAACTAAATGGTTTTTCATCAATCTTACATGAAAATTCCTAGCACCGCACATACCCCTTTATCCAGGAGCGGTACCCTTGTTCGCACCGCCCATACTCTGTTGCCCATAAGCGGTGCCACCGCTTATGGCCCTTAGTCCATAAGCGATTATTACCAGAACCACTCTGTCACTGAAGGAAAAACACGGTACCCTGGGTAAAAAGGGAAAAAGAGAAGCTTCTTGAGGCTTCTAGATGATAAGCCTCGAGATATCCCTTATCCCTACTGTAGTGGGTCAGTTGAGCTTGAGATCCCCCATCCTAGGATCTTGGAGGCCACCTCACTCGCAAATCTCTCAACCTACCCTATCCATCTAGCCTTATAAATACAAGCTTTTGGCCATGGTTGAGGGAGAGAACATTGAAGGTATTGTTATGCTGTTGGATTGATCCTTGGCCCAAGATCATTTGGAGAGAGCATAGAGAGCTAGATTCGAAGCTTTTGGGGATGAGAATTTGGTTTCATGGAGATGCATGTCAACACTAAGGCTTGGTTGTAAACTTCTTCATATTCTTTAATGCAAGTTGATTTCTGTCCCACATATGTTGTTGTTGTTGTGATTCCGCATATATGTTGCTAGATTCCTTAGTCACTAACATAGATTAGTAGATCATATTCTGGTTGCTTTGATCTGTTTCATGTTGAGCTTGATTGCAGGTACATAGGTGGACTATCAAAGCCTTGTATTCCAGATATCTACAATGTCTAGGGAGAGTCTTCAACCTATGTCCTCTATTTGTTCTGGATCTGAACCATTCATACCAGTGGAACACCTTGCTGTCCATAGGAGGTGAAATATTCCAGCTAAAAACCATCTAGATCATCATTGAGTTCTCGTCATCTTCATATGAATTTGGATAATCAATGGATCTGGATCATCACTCAATCATCATCATTGGATCATCATCAAAACTGGATCATCATTGGATCATCATCAAAATTGGATCATCATCAAAGCTGGATCATCGTCATCATTACTGCTTCCGCTATCTCAATCAAATGGTGCTATCTCTTCATTCTTCTCGTCACAAGAAGTTCTACAGAGCCAACCCTTTTTCATGCTGGTTGTAGGACTAGCCTCCATGTAGGTCTTCTTCAGCGTTTATATCTGACCCTAAGTCAGAATGGCCTGCCCAACACTTACAACTGACCATGAGAGGAACACATCCAACACCATGTCAGAAAGGCACGCCCAACACTCACATCTGACCATGAGAGAAACCAATCCAGTCATGTTAGAAAGGCCCAACACTCACATCCGATCATGGGAGGAACACATCCAAGAACCATACTAGAAAGGATTAGCACTCGCATCCAAGCATGGGGGGAACACATCCAAGAACCATATTGGAAAGGCTCAGCACTTATATCTAACCATGAGAGGAACACATCCAAGAACCATGTCAGAAGGGCTCAACACTTATATCTGACCATGGGAGGAACACATCCAAGAACAATGTCAGAAGGGCTCAACACTTATATCCAGCCATGTGGGGAACACATCTCACATCCATGCTAGAAGGTATCAACACTTATATCTGATCATGTGGGAACACATCCCACAGTCTCCTTAGAATGG
>LPNX010917718.1:448225-459883 GCA_001517045.1 Pseudotsuga menziesii | reverse complement strand
ATCTTAGCCAATACAACATTAATCCATATCTCACGGAAACTTTCTAGATGGCTTCCATCTCTACCAGGACAACATTGAGATTGTGCACTAATGATATGATCATGCAAATATCTTAGCCAATACAACATTAATCCATATCTCACGGAAACTTTCTAGATGGCTTCCATCTCTACCAGGACAACATTGAGATTGTGCACTAATCCAATATGTCAGCGAAGATGTTTCATTCTAGATAAGTAGCAATGGAGAGTTGCATAACACCATGAGCTACTTACCCATTTCATGCATATTATTAATGCAAACATTCTATCATGAATAATACATTAACTGAATATAAACAAATGCATAACAAAAAAACAATATCATGAAATGATAATTGGATACTTATCTTTATTTGTTTCTTGGGTAGACTCATTCTCGAGCCTTCAACTTCATCATATTTTTCATTCATAATAGCATCGTTTCTTATCCAAATGCTAAGATGGATAAGAGGTTCTTCAAGAGTTGAGTTCTTCATATTCCTCATTGCTTGAGGGATCTTCTTTGGATGGTGAGAGCTTGATCTTCAGTTGCTCCCATCTTCTCTTCTCTTATTATGAGTCGAGCTTCTTCTTCTTCCTAGAGTCTGTTGAAAGTTATCACTTCCTTCTGGCACACATTCCTTGCATGAATGAATCCCATGATCAAGGTGGCTATCACCACTTCTACATTCTCCACTTCTTCTTCTACTCTGCTACAAGTTGTCCTTTGATTTGAGAGACCCTCGTAAATTATGACTGTATGGTCTCTGCATTCTGGATATTCACATTCTTCAACTATTTTCTCAAAGTCATAATTTCATCTTCTGGGTCTGAAACTTTGACCACAAAAAATAGAGTATGTGCCCTTTCTAGAACATCTTTAGAGATTTCATGTGGACCTTCGTAGCCCAAGATATAACAATTCTCCCCAGGTGTCTTGTTTAGGGATGAATCCTGGAAGAGGCTGGAACCCTAACTTGGAAGAATCATATCTCCTATAATATAGCGAATATGAGGTTGAAACTTGGAAACAGTGTACATCAGGATTTTATCTTCAACCTGTGAAAATTTCGGCCCCTGAGACTTTTGAAATCACGAGATATAGCGAATGTGCCAAAACTTATCAGTTTTAGTATTTAGGGTTTTTCCAGCACGGGGTCAAACTAGGGTTTAACTTTCCCAGAGTTTCACCCAACAAAAAATCTCTAAACTTCGATTTTGATGATGAGAGCAATCCTATGCTGGGCTCACTAAAAAATTCATCTTCTGTAAAAATCCCTAATTTCCCGCACCAAAAACCGAAAATGCCCGGAATCGAATTCCGCTTCGACAAAAAGATGCGCTCTTCAATGGAGAGTCATCCTAGCATACTTTTGCTGATGGATTGTGGAGAGAGACCCAAAGAATAAGAAGCCCTAGCTTCTGCAGTTGCACAATGTCTTCTTCTTAGGTTAGCTCTGATACCATGTTAGATTTTTATCATTTAAGCAATATGATCTTAGGATCTTATCTGAGAGAATAACATGCACAACAAAAATCACAAGAGATAAGAGACACAAAGAATTTTTCTTGGGGAAACCATAAAGGATAAAACCCTGCAACTTCCTCAGAGATAGAATGAGCACCAATGGTAACAGTAATCTTGACACAATTGTGGGGGGACTATTGCCCCGACTTACAGTGGAGGGTTAAACCTCAATGACTTTACATGACTTGTTTACATTATTGAATCTCCCAATCGGAACATCGGGGCATGACATGACTCAATTACATTACATATGCTTCCCGGAATAAACATTGGAGTACAATACATAAGATATACAAGTGAATACATTCTGAAGTTACAAATACATCAACAAATATAGATAAACTTTATATTACACATCACGCTAATTTATCCAAAATTTTGGTAGTGTTTCATTTAATTGGACAACATTCATATAGCCTTCTCTCTTGGGAGAAGTAGTAGTTCTATATAGAATTGTATTTCATCTCATTCACAATATATAATACAAAACAATTATGTGTGAGATACATCACTAACTCCTTGATCATAATATAAGAATACAAGGATAACTTGCAACTCACTGTCTCTCCTTTGAAAGTCCATCACTTAGTGATTTGTGTGTTAACATCACCTCTCTTACAATGACTGTGCACCTTTATCTCTCTTAGCATTGCTAATATTGGGTACTCTAAGTGATGTGAATAAGGAAAAATGCATGCCATATCCTTCAACATCACTCCAAATCATACTCTATAGCTAAGTTTTCTTAAATTTTGAGTTAAGCAAGGCCTTCCATGTACACAAAGCACGACCTTTTAAGTCATACATCTCTTAGTATTTTGTGTTCATAAAACATCCCTTAAAGTTTTGAGAAATCCTATGACGCAACCGATGAAGACCCTACCCCCTACCACATCACAAAACTACTAACATTTGTTCAAGATTGTGGTATTGGGATATGAAAATAATACTCACAAGAAGACCCTTTAGACATGCTGCACAAAATTATCTTCAATGAGTTCAAAGGGTCTTGAGTTTTGACATAAGTTCAAAAGTCAATTTTACGTAGTAGGGTATTCTCTCAACGATTTTCACTCAGTTTTCACCCAGTGCCGTTGAGAGATCCATCACGCCATTTGCAAATTGTGAGACACTCTCTTTGTCTTTGACCGTCATCTGAAAAGCTGATCGCTGACTTGCGGGTCCCTCACGTCGTCAAGACATTGACAAAATCAAGAAGTTTGCAATAGAAATCCCCACGTCTACCTGCAGTTAATGCAAGGCGGATTTCGAATGTCAAGAGAAGAATACTCTCCCCTTCCTCACGCCCGAACACTGATACTGCAGTCAAGCTATAGATCGATCCCCTGCGAACTGCAACTTCATCCTACTCTCATCCAACTCCATGTGATTCAAGATTGAATGTAGACTCCACTAGCCTGCTACAAACAAGAAGACGAAGTGTTGGGGAGGTTTGGCCACTTCTCAGCCTTCAAACACTTAAGATTTTGAAGAGGAGGAAGTGCAGAGCCAAAGGCTCGCACATACAAACAGCAGGAATGGTGTCAAAACCAATTCAATTATCAAATTTGAAATGATTACAATATAAAGTGAAATAATGTTTAATCAACTGAGCTATTAAATTATTAAATCCTACATTCATGGATCTCAACCCTCTCTCCTAATCTTATGAGATTCTTATGAGATGCACACAATCTAGTTCCTTAATGTAGAAATGGATAAAAATATTAAATATGCCTGTAGTTCCAGGCTTACAAATCAGCAAAGCAAATTAGCGATCTAGAGTTCCAAGCCTTGAAATATACAGTCCTCCACTTCCTGTCTCCCTTCGGTGATTGGCAAGCGATTGCAATATGAGGCAGCAATCTTTAATCAATGGTTTTCTTTTCTCACAACTGTGGCAATTCCAATAATAGAAACGATATCTCAAATCTGCGGCGGTTTCACCAAAGATTGGGCTCAGGAAGTGCAGGATCTTTCTTAACACAGGCCTCACGACTTTACTACGATTGGCAGATCCGGTGACTCTCTGCTTCTCCAACGGAAAGAACATCAATCTCCTACACGCTGGCGTCAAGGGGACTCACATCCCAATGCTTGGGGCTCTCTTTCGACCTCTCTTCACGCAGCTGTTCTTCTCAATCTCAAGCAGTGTAGGCAGCTTCTTCACACAACACCCTGGAATGGCTTCACGGGAAGCCTCCTCTACACACAATGCCTCAATGGGATTTCACCGCAGTAGGCCACTAATGGCACTTCTCACATCCAATCAGGCTCAGTAGGCCACCAAGAGTTCTCACAATCAGCAGGCCAATTAGGCTCAGCAGGTCACCAACAGGGCTCTCACACCATGCCACTAAGGGCTTCACACCAACAGGCCACAATGGCTCTGATACCAAATTAGAAAAACCATAGACAGGAGGAAGTGCAGAGCACAAAGGCTCGCACACGAACACAAACAGGAGGAGGAGAAACTGTCAACTCTACTCTCAACAATTGCCACTATATTTCCGTGAGAACGTATTTCTCCTCACGATTCTGTTTTCAGCAGATCCAACACTCCAGACAAGCCTCAACACATTGATCTTTTACACAGGAAGCTGGCAAGCCAACAGCCTCCCTTGTGTGTGGGAAGCAGCGATTTTCTTAACCAAGCCAAGCCAACGATCTCTCTTGGGCGATTGGGTAGCAGGGAATCCTTGCATGTAATTCCTCAAGCAGATGTGAGTTCTTTCCAAAAGAACATAGGTAGTGATCTTTTACACACAAGGATCTTCACACAGACGGTCACAATTGGACTCCTCACAGCCACGCAGGGCTTCACACAGAGGGCACTTCTCAATAGGCCACCAAAAGAACTCTCAACAGGCCACCAACAGGGCTCTCACACAGCAGGCCAATCAGGCACACACAATCAGGCCAATCAGGCTCCGACTTAGGCTCGATGACTCTGATACCAACTTAAGAATTTGAAGCGGAGGAAGTGCACAGTCAAAGGCTTCGTACATACAAACATGAATGGTGTCAAAACCAATTCAATTATCAAATGTGAAATGATTACAATATAAAGTGAAACAATGTTTAACCAACTGAGCTATTAGATCCTACACTCATGAATCTCAACCCTATCTCCTAATCTTATGAGATGCACACAATCCAATCACTATTATACAGCCCTACATTTCTACATTATTCCAACACAAACTACCTCGACTTTGAAATTTGAACTGATTTTGATCACTTGAATGGTGATGAAGTAGACCATTTTCCAAATCTGGGCATAAACAACAACATTTTGGGCATCTTTGGGCATCTTTAAGGAAGTTCTGGGCATACATATGAACAAAACCAGCGTTAAAAACCTTATCACCTCTAATTATGAGAAGTTATGTGAATAGAAACATCATTGCATAACCTTAAATATTCAGTTATAGGCATGCCTGTGAATCCCTACATCAGTGAGAGGCTTGAATTTTCAAATCTAAGCAACGTTGTGGTCAATAGGCATCTATTCCAATTACGGGCATAGTTTGATGCAATCTCCTGAAGTTGTAGCCCTAAAACTAGTCACCTGTGCATGATTTCACCCCCAAAACAATAATGAACATCCACCATCATTTTAGAATCGTCCTTGAAGGGAAGTATTAAAAACTTATGCAGCATCTAGATCCTTGGAGGATATTTGAATCGGTAATAGCTCAAATGTGATGGATTGTTGCACTCATGTGAGTACTTTGATGGAGGTATGAAGACATAGCCAAAAATCACAAAATTCACCATTTCCTATCCGAAAATAGAAATAATGAATTGGAAATTTTATATTGTCAAAACCAATAGGTGAGTATATTGGCGTTTTCTTCAAAGTTCCTCCATCTTGCTCAAGAAATATTTTGGGAAGGAGATTTGAGTAAGAGAATTCCAAGCATTTGAAGTACATTACAGTAAACAGGAAAATGCCCATTCTAGTCCTTTGCAGTCAAACATAGATTCTACCATTCTAACCATTATATTTGTATAGTGTTTTTCACCATTTTTTAAAGAATGAAATTCAGTTTCCACTATATTTTGTGTTAGTTTTTGTGTGTTAATGTTACATTTTATTTCATTCTCAATATGAACAGAATCATCATGGACCAATCTAGGATCCATCCAAACCTGCCCCTATACCATGTTAGTTTTTTAAAAAGTGCACACCAATTCAACATAAACACGAAAGTGGAGAGAATATGAAACATTAAATCAATGCAACAACAAATACAAATACATCACAGGGAACTTGGGATAAGACGCCCACAAAAATTTCATACTACACTCATATAGTCACAACTATATCATCTCTCAACCACATAATTTATTGCACCTTATAACACTTATAGTGTTTAAACAACCTAACACTAATAATTAACTATATCATCTCTCAACCACATAATTTATTGCACCTTATAACACTTACCTAACACTAAAATTAATTATATGTTGGTGACTTGTTACTGGCACTTAAATTAAATATATGTTGGTGACTTGTTACTAGCACTTGGTCTTACAACATGTTAATCTAAAGTCTAAGTACTTAGATTATATAAACCTTACTATATTTTACAAGAGACATCACACTTAGATTTTTATCTCTGCATATATAAATATACTACATTAAGCCTGGTTTTTTTACTACATATATAAATATACTACATTAAACATCAGTCCTAACCAGTTTGACTGTTTTTTAGGTTTCAATTTGCACTATATCCGCATTTGTAATAAGGAGGGTTATAGTACAGCTTTGGAGCAGAGGTTTTTGTATCTTTTGTTGCACGATGATGTTTGTTTCTTTTACTTTGAATCAATTCCATTCTATTTATTTGTAGAATCTAGTTACAGATTATATTATTCTCCCGAACTGATTGTGTTAGTTGCACTTTATTCTTTTAAAGTAGTTTATGAGACAAATTTCTTTTACTTGTCATCATGTCAAATATGATTATTTAATATATATATATATATTTTTACTCATAACGAAGAACCTTGGGCAACAATGGCAAGAAATTCAGTAAATCTGTACACAACTGTCTCCTAATTATAGGGTGGTTTATTTTGGATTGGTTGTAATGGATTTATCCTAACCAAGTGGATCTTAATTTCCGAAGATATCAAGTGGAACTCAGTTAATCCACTAATTGCACTCAGCGAAGTGAGGTGTATTTTGCAACCAACCAATATCTATGAGATGTGCAACATAGGCTTGCTGCTGACCGAGCTTACCGAGTTTTGAATACGAAGAACGAAATTCAAGTTGGAGGTGAAGCTATTCTAAAACAATGTCTAATATGAATTCAAATACAAATACTGAAAGAGATGCACAGACCCGAAACCGAAACCGAAACTGAGATGCACAAGACTGATGAGGAAAATAAAATGAATGGTGTTCATATTTGGTGTCAGCAAGGCTATGAATCCACATGACATCCTTTACATAACATATGTAAACTTAAGGGGTGAGTATCAATCACAATTTTACTGTTTGGATGTTTAAACTTTTAATATTAATGAATAATATGAATTGGATTATATATGTTATATTTGGGAGGAATATTTATTTATACATTATTATTTATTTACCTACATTATTATTTATTTACCTGTGTAAAATTTCCTTTGAGAGTCTAATACCATGAATTTACTCACTCAGATTGTGAGACAAGGTGTATTCAGTCGCAACATCATAAATTCTGAAGAAGCTGCTGGCCAATATGACATATATAGTAAACACTTGATCTTCGATCTAGTAAAATTGGCCAGTGGTTTAAGCGATGTTGCTATGTGGGACTCTTGAGCTAGTAACTCTAGCAAACACTGAGAGAAATAGATGTTGGGATTAAGTTCACATTCCATAGCTGGAGAAGCGATTTTGAGAATACTAAAAGCATTGAATGAATGCATTGGTGATAGGCATAAAACTCGAAGTTATGTTATGATAGGGAACAAGAAGGTACTGCTAAAAAATTCTTCCATATTGTTTGCAGTAGGGCCGCCAAGCCAATGGAGTCTATGTTCGAGCTTGAATCAAACAGGGTTGGATTGTATGAAGGAGGCGGGGGATTGATCGATATCTCGGGCGCGAGGCAGGGGATTATTATTTATTCTCTTGACGTTCAAAACCCCCCCTGCATTAATTGCAGGTTGACGTGGGGATTTCCTGCTGCAAATTGTCGATTTCGATTTTGTTAGTGTCTGCAAGTCAAGTCAAGTCAGGGATTGGGTTTTCATACGATGACGAGAGATGGAGAGAGTGTCTTGTCTTGTCTTGAAGATTTGAAAATGGTGTGAGGGCTCTTTCGATGAGGGATCAAATTTGAAGGGCAGGGTCTCATTTCACTTTGAAGGGTTGTGAGAAATTTAACCCTTCGATATTGACATGTAAAACTAAATCATTCTTTTCATTTGAAATTGTAAATGTACAACAAAATTTCATTATTTATTAAAAACTGGGTATAAACAAAAATAATAAGAAGAAGAAATATCAAGTGATTCAACATTTATATGGAATTAGTGAGGTAAACAATGTATATAATGATTTATCACGTCGAAATTCTTTTTATGGGAGATTACTCAAGAGTTAGTATAGAGGAGGGGAAGCTAAAATAAAGGTTGAGAGTGAAGAATATGTACACGTAATGGATGATGAGACTGGGAAAAAGATCATTTAGAAAGAGATTGGTGCACTTGTTTTGTTAATGATGGATGATGAGACTGGGAAAAAGATCATTTAGAAAGAGATTGGTGCACTTGTTTTGTTAATGTGAACATACTGATAACCATTAGGAGTATGTATTTTGTCCTGTGCCAAGGTATCCAACCTAAAACTAGTGTACTTCTAACATTTTACATCCCTAGAAGATTTAATTTTTTTTATCCTTGTTATGATCACTTGATCATTACCATAACGAATGGTTTAAAGAAACGAATAACTTTTCCATGACATTTTACCTTACCTGTTTTGAAACGAACTTTTCTACATGTTATTAAAATCATTGTGTTATTATCTTTCCAACTAAAAACATAAGTTTTTTCCAATCCACATTTTCATTAACAGCCATAAAAAGTTACAAATACCATCACAAAGCTAATTTATATGTTTGTCCATATAGACCCAATTCGTGAGTAACTAGCAATTCAATTTCAAACTCCACCTAATCCCTAAGCATAGTCTTCACCATAATAAACCTAAGTATTAGAACACTTGAAAAATTATCCTTCAAACTTTAGTCTTGAGTCTACTAACATTTAGATGTCAAATGAGATGGATTGATAGGGCTTCCCATTTTTATTTTCAAAACTCACTGCATATAATTATTATTCAAACAAGTTGAAAAAGTATCCTTCAAACTTCAATGTGGATCTTACTAGTATCTCCATCTCACACGAGAAGGAGTTTGAGAGAGATTTCACAATCATTTTTTCAAAATTCCATCTTAAATTTATGTGAAAAGGTTAGACAAAAAACAAGGATTATTATATACTCTAATCTCTTTGTGAACCTTACATGATTAAAAAATGTCATTTTGACAAAAAACATATTTACAATCTCTTCTCTTAAATTCTGGGTTGATAGGTTTGAGTGGTATGCAAGGTAATGGAAGACTCCATTTAATATAAGGTTCATCATCAAGACAATGAGAACGAATAAATATTTTTTAATATATCTTTAACAACCCATTTCAAGAGAAAACTAGGAAATTGATAATGTAGACTATATAACTAAGACCAAACCCAAACCCTAAAAATGTTAAGCTAGATAATAAGGAAGCCTAATTTGTGATTAAAACAAACACAGTAAATTGCTACAATGATTCTAAACTTAGAATAAAATAAAACTCTAAATTAAATTTATTAATATCAAATATTTTTCTTAATGAATAAATTGTCAATTACTTAACCTATTTTTTATAAACTATAGAACTAAATGTAATGTCGAATTATAACCTAGAAATACTACAAATTTTTATATAAAAGAATAATTTAAGAGAAATTTTTAATAATTAGTGAGTTATTGACCATAACCTAGGAAATACTTAATGTAAAAAAGTAACATAAATTATCATATCTCATTTACTCTAGTACAACGTAAAAAGAATAATTCTAACAAAAAACACAAAACTTTAAGATTAATTTACTCCAACTTAATCTTGTATTAATATCGATCCTTTTATAATAAAACTCAACCTAAATTTCATTAAAGAACACTGTAATAATTGAACAGAGTCACAGTTTTGAACAATGTAAATCATTTCAATTATGGTAAAAAAACATTTATTTGTTTTAAAGCAATTCATCTCTTTGATTATTTTTATATTCAATCGTAAAAAAAAATTAATTTTTATTTTGGTCTATTATAATTTATAGTTTATGGTCAATTTCAAATGTACACAAACTTATTGGAAATTGGAAATGAAAATAAAATCATTTTGAAGCAATAAGTGCGTACCCCAAAGGAATAGTCATTGAGACTAGTCACAATAGTAAGAGGGAGATATACCGCTCTAGGTGAAATGCACCATGAAGTACAAGTTATCTTACTTATGTAATAACAAACTTTTTTCTCCCTATATATTGCTTTCAATGCATGTAGTTCCTATAATGTAATGCAATTGAGTTGGAATGCCGGTAGTGCCTATAATGGTTCAGTCTATCTATTCATGAACTATTCATGAACAAATCTATCTATCCATGACATAGGAAAGAGTAGGTGAGTAGGTAGATTGTAGTAAGGGAGGGAGCACAAAGAAATAACCAAAGTCAATACAAATTGAAATGGTTTACATCCAATGCATACATTGCACATTCTTATCCATGTGGCCTCCCTAATGTAGGGGATATCCTCATAAAAGTAAATACCTTCTATACCCTTAATTATATAAATCCTAGAAATTGGAAATAAAAAACTTAAGTATCTCCAATATTGACATCTTATCCTAGTAATTTTATGGAAACACTTCAAATTCCTCAAGCAATATAAAGTATTTTAAACTTTTTTTTGTTTCATTACAGTTTATGGCTTTCAGATGCACACAAACTAATTGTAAATTAGAAATAAAAAGAAAATCATTTCCAACACCTAAATGCTTTAGGAGCAACAACTATTTATTCAACCTCTGAGAGCCCACAAGAGATGACTATAATACACACTCGATTATTGTGTGGAAACCTATAATTCACATCTCTATGGACCTCACATGATTCACATTGGAAACCGTTGGGGCATATTCTTCCACTCATGTCATGGAGAAAGATCTCATACAAATATGGAGACACATGGAAGGATACAACATCATTATTATTTTAGCTAATTAGAGTCCATACATATATAAAGCAGTCTCTACTCTCCCGGTCCCTCAACCATATAGTTTATTGAACTTAGATACAGGACAACTTTGTCGGGCCGGTGAAAGACTCAATTGTTAGGTCGTTGATAAAATAAGGCATTGGAATTTGGAAGGACATTTGAATGGAGTATCGATTCCTCTTTATGGCGGCTCTATTGGTCAAGTGTGATTGAGCCTACCTGAAAGAAAAACCCTAGAATGTAATACCTAATTCTTTGAGGAAACAACCTTTTTTATTAACCCTAAATTCAACAATTATTTTTAGAATCGAATCATGTCCTCCCCAGATGCTCAATTCAGAGTGATCAAACAAAAGCCCCAATTTTAGGTGGATTATGGATAGTCCCTCCAATGTATATCGAGTTTATACCCCAATTCTAAGTGATCAAACAAAATCCCCAATTTTAGGTAGATTATGAATAGACTACTATAAGGAAGAACTTAAAATTCTCCAACAAATATCACTACAAGTTGGGTGTCTAGTGTCTACCATAGTAAAAAAGGAAGACAAATCATAAACACATGTTTGGAAGGTTTGCAACATGGAGGCTATTGAAATCATTGTTCTTTGCTAGCTTATTGCACTCCTAGTCCCTCATTCATGAACGCCCATNAAAAAGGAAGACAAATCATAAACACATGTTTGGAAGGTTTGCAACATGGAGGCTATTGAAATCATTGTTCTTTGCTAGCTTATTGCACTCCTAGTCCCTCATTCATGAACGTCCAT
>LPNX010917718.1:384231-445912 GCA_001517045.1 Pseudotsuga menziesii | reverse complement strand
GTTGAGAGTTATCAAATCAATTCACCATCCATAGATATGACTCATATGAGCATTTAATTTCACATCATATACTCAAATACTCAAGTGACTTGTAGGTTGTGAAATCACATGACTCGGTGAACAATAAGATGACAGATGGAAAACCGAGTTGGCAGGTGGCATCATCTGATACCAATATTTAATGAATTTGGTGAATAATTAATGCATGCCAATGCCATTAAATGATTTAAAAGTGAACATCAAATCCTGAGTCACAATCGCGACTCACCAAGTTGAACTTGGAACTAGGCAGCCCAGTGGCCCACCGTGGTCCATGTCGATTGGGACCGAGATCCTCATCCATGATCCAACTATTCAAGGGAACTTATGAAGGCTCTGAGTCCCAAATCTACCATAGTCCACTAAATCACTGATAAGCCCTGGAAGGGAAAATTTTGTAGCTTCCCTTCTGTTGCAAATTTACCTAGGCGTACTCAATTTCATTATTGACATGCTGGAAATGAAACTAATTTTTTTTTGCATGGTAAAATTATTTTTGGCCTTCTATGACGTTTAAAATGGCCTTTGAAGGGCTCTGAAGGCTTCAAATTTGAAGCCTGCTTTTGATGGCATCAGGCGGGCCCTCATTGCAAATTATCGAGATCNTTTTTGGCCTTCTATGACGTTTAAAATGGCCTTTGAAGGGCTCTGAAGGCTTCAAATTTGAAGCCTGCTTTTGATGGCATCAGGCGGGCCCTCATTGCAAATTATCGAGATGGAGAGAATAACCTATTCCCAATTTTACAACAAATTGATGACGATGTAATCAAAATAAACTTGACGTTATGGGAACAACGATCAAATTTGAATGGTGGGTCTTAATTTCAATTGGAAGGGTATTTATTTTCTGAGTCCTTTTTCCTAGGGGTAATTTCACTTCAAGTGACAAGTATAAATTAACTTAACTCTTTCACAAAAAAAATGCAAAAAACAAATATTGTTTGTTCAAATTTGTACAATTTTAAANAAATTGATGACGATGTAATCAAAATAAACTTGACGTTATGGGAACAACGATCAAATTTGAATGGTGGGTCTTAATTTCAATTGGAAGGGTATTTATTTTATGAGTCCTTTTTCCTAGGGGTAATTTCACTTCAAGTGACAAGGATAAATTAACTTAACTCTTTCACAAAAAAAATGCAAAAAACAAATATTGTTTGTTCAAATTTGTACAATTTTGAATAATTGAGCATCCTTTAATATCGACATGAAAAAATGATATATTTTCAATAAAACTTATTTTGAACACATTAAGTTCTCATATGTGTATCATTAATTTTACAGTTCAGTAACATAACATCTGGCTCTGCACTTACATCTGATCATGTGCGAACACATCCCACAGTCACATCAGAATGGCTCTACACTTAGATTTGATCATGTGGGAACACATGTCACAGTCACATTAGAATGGCCCTGCACTTACATCTGAGCATGTGGGAACACATCCCACAGTCACATCAGAATGGCTCTGAGCTCCAGGATAAGTATTCCTCGTAACTGACCAGGTGCCTCCATTCTCCCAGAGAATGGCCTTCATCGCTTATATCTGATCATGTGGGAACACATCCCACAGTCACATCAGAATGGCTCTACACTTACATCTGATCATGTGCGAACACATCCCACAGTCACATCAGAATGGCTCTGCACTTACATCTGATCATGTGCGAACACATCCCACAGTCACATCAGAATGGCTCTACACTTAGATTTGATCATGTGGGAACACATGTCATAGNATCGACATGAAAAAATGATATATTTTCAATAAAACTTATTTTGAACACATTAAGTTCTCATATGTGTATCATTAATTTTACAGTTCAGTAACATAACATCTATTCTATTGTATTTTTTCCAGTTGGAGCACACTTCGTTATACAAAAAAACTACTTAGACTATGCCATAACCATATTGGGGCATCGAGGTGCTATCCAAGATTGAGAGATGTAATAATGATAAGGACTGGGCACCTAAAAAAAATAATGCACAACTCAAAAAAAATTAAAAAAAAAATCTTACATACCAAGCAAGTGAGCAAAGCTGGCATAACTGGGGTCGGGGCATCAAATTTTTTTGTTCAACACTTGTCCTGAAAGCATACATGTATGGAATGAAGGGGCAATGAAATCAAGAATAATTCAATTGAATCCTTGCAACTCACTACATGTATGAGTCTCAACAATCCACCTTTTAAATTGAACCAAAATACCAAAAGAAGTTTATTAATGGCTAGATTTGAGAAAGTTCTAGAGGTGTGAGTAATTAAGGGTTCGAGGCTCTAAAATTTGTTGGGATTCATACCAGTCCATGATTTAGTGAATCGACAGTCACGGGTAGGAATTTAAGTTATTTAATGACAACAATTAATGTGTATAACTTCTATGTTGAAACCATTTTCCATGCTGAGGCAGGACACTACCCTCTTTATTGTCTTACCAAAAGGCATGATAGTGAGGAAGAAGGCCTAAAATTATGGACTTCGCCTTCAAAGAATGCCTTGCAATCACATTGGAAGGAGTGATAAAAAGATCACAACAATCCAATGTGTCAAAACTCAGTTGATAGTGTTAATTAAAGACTTATATGGTAAATTTAATAGAAGACTTACAGTTGTCTCTTACTATTTGTGTCTTGACACATTTAATATTTTATGGTTGTCTTTGGGCCTTGACCCAATTCGTATTATAAGGTGAGGATGTGCATGCATAATAATCCTTAGTTATGACTATGATATGAGGATTTAAAGAGAATAGAATGCAAAGACAAGTAATTTTTACATGTATTTTGGTGGCGCTGAGGACAAATGTTGCCAGTAACCACAAATGTTTAGAATGACGAAGGGAGACTACATCACGATCATGCCACCCATCAAATTGAAGACTATTCTTGAGCCAATTGTTTTTTTTAATTTTTAATAACCGTTGTTTCTCCATATCATGTTCCAAATGACACCTCTCTATAGCCACTGCATAAATCGACCTCTACACAGTTTGTGATCCTAGATACATGCCATTATTTGTATATGCATGACATCGAGTGTTGTTTATAGTTGTAGTGAGTCCATGATATTCATGCATGAAATGAAGTCTTGTAGAGGAGGACTTATCAAACCGACATTTTGAATTTCATTTTGACGAAAAACGAATGGATATTGGTAGTGAGGTTCATAGAGCTAGTAGGCACAAAGTTTTGAGCTTGTTTTGGGCCTAGTAGTAGACTATTAGTTGTTATTTTTTGTTATAGTCGTAGTTGTTGACACATTGTCACACTTTATATTGAAGCCCCAAGTGACTCGTGAGTCAGAGTCACATCTCGATGGCTAGTGCCTCGTAGTCATCAATGATTACTGGTCATCTTGCAAAACTAAGCATTGAGTGCATGAAATGAGTGAGTGAGTGATTATAATTTATCATATTTCCAATATTTTGAATGATGAATTGGACTTTATAGCATAGGAATTTCAACATTTTGACAAATTTATATGGATGGGTAATTTCAAATGTTGCCCTTCTTTTGAAATGTTCACATAAATTATGGCCTTCTTATTTGGAAGGGTAAAATTTAGATTTTAAGTTTTTTTGAAGGGAAATTTTAACTTTACACTTCTCGAAAGGGCTAGAACCCTTTGGAAGGGCTGGGAAGGGTTCAATTTTGAACACTGATGGGGAGTAACACCATAATATTCCAAACATTGACCTTGAAAATGTGTTGATTAATTACAATAAAAGTTTAGGTGTGTTATACTATGAAGTACTAAGTTATATTTCATATCTGGAAGAGATATAAATAATTACACTCAAGGATTGTATCGATAGAATGAAGCCTACACCCAAAAAAGTATGGAATTTTTACAATAGAATATTATTGATCAACCCCACAAAAAGAGGTGTAAAAATGTTGACACTTGCACAAAAGGGATTATATTTGATATCCATGTGTTAACGATATTGTCATCCATGCATATGGTTATATCATTCTATGGGCATAGGTTGTGTCATCTCATGTGTTGAAATTATATTTCTTTGTATATGCAAGGGTTACATTATTCTCAAATGCATACCATTCGTCCATATAAATCATAAAGAGGAATCAAAACATACCATTTATCCATATAAATTATAAAGAGGAATCAAAACATACCATTCATCCATATAAATCATAAAGATGCCTCGAATTTTAATAGAGGGAATCTTATTCGATTCCAAAACAACCAACAAATACAATATCTCTCCTGCAACATACTGCTTTTTCTTCCATACAGTATCAAATGTACAATGACCCAAGGATATCCAGGACTGTCAACTAGCAACCTATCATGTACGAGAGATAGCTATGATCAATTTTTTTTGGCTTCTTACATTTTTTTACATATGCCATAAGTGTGTCATCAATTTGCACCCCCACTTCATAAGCATTGTTCTATTCTTGATTGGATTTGTATCTTCCCATAGAGTGTACGCCTTCTCTGATAATTGCGGCATGGAGGCTATTCTGAGTCGTGTCATCGCCTACAATAACAAAAATAATTAAATTAATGAGGTCAATTATTAATAATTGAAAAAGTTCATTAATTAAAAAACATTTGCAAACTTATTTACCTAGTTCATTGGTTAAGACCGTGGGAATGGTTGGCACATGCTCCTCTACTCATGGGGTTACTTTCATCTACATTCCCTTCCATTCAAACAACGCACTACATAGTCGTAAACATATAAGTATACACAAATTCCAAAGAACAATAATAAAAAGTACAATATCAATTAGCCATATACGATTTTATAGCTACAATGTTATTTACCTGGTGCACTAGTAGAGACCATTGGAATGCTTGGCATAGCTCATAGAGGGACTTCAAATGCACACCCTTCCATTGAAACAATGCACAAATTTGTAAGTACACAATCATAAATGTATAAGTATACAAAAATTCAAAAGTACAATCAATTATAAGTCATATACAATTTTATAGCTACAAAGTTATTTACATGGTGCTCTAGTAGAGACCGTTGGAATGGTTGAGACATGCTCCTATTCTCACAAAGGAACTTCAGTTGTATGCCTCACCATTGCTACAAGAAAACAAATTGTAAGTACACAATCATAAATGCATATGTATATAAATAATGAAAATTACAATTATTAAAAGTACAAAATCAATTAGTAATATATAATTTTAAAGCCATATTACCACTATGGGAATGCATAGCACCATAATTGGGATGCCATCCACTATCATGTGACTATAGGGACAAACCATGTCATGGCCGCAATCCACTACCTCGTGCTATTGTTCACTCATGGCATTGTTTTGCTTGGTGCTCCCTTACTATAAACAAAAAAACACAATCATATTTTGGTGATATCAAACATGATTTCATTTTACAAATAATGAAGGGTTAAACTAATCGAGGGTTATTTATTATTTATTGCAGACTAAATAGAGGGCTCTCCCCCATGCTTTTTCGGTGTTCAACCATAGGTTCAAATCCAAACTTTAAAGCGAGTTGACGGTATTCCTCCATGATTGCGGATTCAAACTTATCCCCTTATATTGGATAAAATATTGAACTTTAGTTATTGGAAAGTGAAATTAAACATAATTTGGGTGCCAATATGATTGATTTTGTTTAGATGTTTCGTTACTCACAATTCATGCTGCTAACTTCATATAGCCACCCTGGCCAAGTCTATGCTGGCCATGTTTCTCAAGGCTTGCCTTCATGACTTTCGATGCGTCTGGGAGTCACAAAAAGTTTGAAATGTGCCATCCATAACAATCTTATTTAAAATTATATAAAATTCAATGTATTGAATTGAAAATGTAATCTACCTTGGTGGACTAGGTGGTGTTTTTTTTTCATTTTCTTCTCCTTTGCATCCCTGGTAAGGGTCCTCCAATCCTTCTCATTAATCATGGATGGCCGCTCATATCCATGGTTCTTTTGTAGTTGAACACTATACATTTCCCTCACAATTTTTAAATAATTGTTGGCTAATGAGAGTACCCCACTTCTGCTGAAGGTATTTCTCCCAAACAAAGGCTTCAAGGTAGTATATAAGGGCATTTTTCAAGTCATAGTTTTAGGAATTCCACCTTGTGCGTATGGTGGGTCTAAACAACTCGAACGCCTTATCATTCATGTATTTATAAAATAGGTTATTTCCTACATGCGGAACAATTGTATCATTAATTTGAAAATAATAATCTATAATATTTATGTTTGAGGTAGATAACATGCAACGATTGAAACATTGAAAAATATATGGGATCTTCGACCCCTTTATTAGAATAAGGTGCCCATTCACCAAAATTGTTCCTCAATGTGTCCTTGTGCTTTGAACACATGTCAGTCCATGATATGAACAAATATCATTAAAAAATGTGTCCCCTCCATCATCATGGCTTGTAGGGCCTGGATCTATGACAGTCTTAGGGGTCATGTTAAGGGGCACTGAAGGTGGAGTCCTGCACAAGTATGGGAGATTTCAGTGATAGGTGGAGACAGGTGGGGAGGGTAACAACCTCATTGGTATATGTTGACTCATGATTGGACACTATGGCGTCTGTGCATCACTGCTCCCAACAACGGGTTGAGGAGTTGATGATTGCATGTGAGGATGAAAAAATTCCTACATAAGAAGGAAAATGTTAACTCCTTTAGATAATTTAAAATTTAAAGAAGCAAATATAATAATTGAACATATGTTATAAAAAATATCTTTCAAGGGTGGTTTTTACCTTATATCTATCTATAGCTTGCATCACCTCTTTCAATCGTGCTTTGGTTTCAAGCATTTGTTCAATTTTGATTAAATAAATAAGTTCTTTGTTCAACTTTATATAGCCTTTTTGACTGTTTGGATCAAGTTGAGTGAAGCAAACAACTCGTCATATTCAAGCTATACGTTAAGAACATCATGTCTAGTGTACTACATATTTCAACAAAAAAAGTTAATTCTCAAATAAAAAACTTTAAATTTCACATTATTCTGAAGTCAAAAGTTAGGGAACTCTTTAAAGTGGGATCCTCCTAGTTACATTTGGGTAAATATAATCCTTTAAAGTTGAATACGCATTTTAGATTATATCTAGGTTAGATGGTTTTAGGAAATATATAATTCTTTCAAGATTGGAGCTTAAAGTTTACACGATTGTCTTTCTCATTTACCCGAGGTGAGGAAAAAACTATGGTCAAGCCTTAGACCTTTGATGTCACACATGATATTCCCAATTGGTTATCATTGTAATATAATTATTATATTTTTCATAATATTATAGTAGTATATCTTAATTGTATTTATCAATAGGATCACTAGAATATAGACAAAGAACAAAACAATAACACGATTTTTTTTTATCTCGGGAAACCAAAATGGGAGAAAACCCATCACCTTCATCTGGAGATGATAATTCTGAGATCAATGTACAATGAATAATAAAGAGAAAATGTGGAAATTCTTTCCAAAGATAGCAACCCCAAAAACAATCTTCTTCTGCAGTATATGCAAACTTCTCTCTCCTAGAAAACTGCTAACTTTTCTTGTGCTGCTGCTATGCTACTATGTGGAATAATGCGGAGGGGCGCCTCCTATTTATACAAATTTTCCACTAATATTTTAACTGAGGCCGAAATCTCCTGGGGGAGAAACATAATTTATATTTTGTCTTTTCTTTTGCTTTCTTTTCTCCCCAAGGTCTACATTGTTATTCTAGGGTTTGTATGATTGATTACAATAAGTTCATCTCCCATAGGAGGCACAATACAAGAACAATAAGAATAGCTTCTAAAGTTTCACAAACTCCAACACTCCCTCTAAAAAAGGAAGATATTCTTTGGTCTTCATCAGCATCACGATCATCTAGGTTTCTTCTATACATCTATACTATTTGTATCATCTCTAAACGTACTGAAGGTTGTCTTTATGAATTTGTTCTATTTGGATGTCCGAGAGAAAATATCTTTCTACCTATCTGTCTCTACTACTGATGGAATAATTCCATGCATGGATAGAGATCTTGGATGCGAAAATGTGTACGACCATATACTACTTGTTCGTCTCATCTGCCGATGGGGTACTCCCATCCATGGCTGAGAACCTGAAGAAGTAAATGTGCACGACCATCTACTGCCTATTCGTCTCATATTCCGATGGGTTACTCCCATACCTGGATGAGAACCTGAATGAGTAGAGGTGTCTGTGCAATCAAACAACCATCTGATACATGTCCGACTCATCTGTCGATGGGATTTTTCCCATACATGGTTGAGCACCTAAACGAGCAGAGGAACCTATGTAAACCCAAACATATACTACCTATCCATCTCATCTGCCGATGGGATTTCTCCCATATCTGGATGAGAACTAGGATGATCAGAGGTACTTGGGAAAAAGTATGGTAAAGGTCTCTCATTCATCTATTAGCTTCTTCAAATTTGCATCCATCAGAGTATCTATGGATCTACAGTCCAAAATTCTGAATCTCTTTAGCATATTCATGGTGTGTTTTCCTTGAATTAGGAAGATATTCTTCTGTCTTTATCATACTTCTAATCCCAAGAAGTAATGCATCAACACTGCCATTGAGAAAGGTTGTCTTGACATCCATCTGATACAACTTCCATCCCATAGCTAAATTAATAGCAATAATCGATCTGATGGAAGTGTGTGAAGCCATATGAGAAAATGTATCATCATAATCGACTCCCTCTTTCTGAGAGAACCCTCTGGAAAATATATGGCCTTTTATTATTCAATGATCCCATATGATCCATGTGATGTTTTTGCAAAATATTTTGTGCCCATCTGAGTATTTTCCAGCGCACTGCCATATCTATGGGGAGCATCACCTGGATCAACTAGATCAATGGGACTAATCGATTTATTCATTTTTCAGACTCCCTCTTAATGTTTGGAGGGGGAGATGATCTCATATCTTCAATGTCATCGATCTCCATATCTGATCCTATTCCTTTTCAGATATCCATTTCTTCTTCAAAGGTTACATCCTGCTTGACTTCGATTTGAATCGATCCTGGGATGTATATTTGGTAATCCTTTGAAGACTTGCGATATACCATGCATGTTTCCTTCTTGTATGAAGTTTCTAACTTGGCCACGTGAATGTAGGATGGAAAGTAATTATCCATCCTGGTGATGACCAGGTTCATCAATGATCCTTCAATTGTCTAGTTTGAGTCATGACAACAATGTTGTCAGGTTTCTATCATATGTAATAGACTAGAATCCTTGTATTTGATGGAAAACTCCCCGTGTCTCTCAGAAGTTGGTTGATTAAATCTTGTTGAAGCATCAGATAGACCGACATTCATTGATTCTTTCCTCTTCTGATCACCAAATCTCTGCATGAGATTATTATGGGTCTGAGAGGCATAATACATGCTTAAGAGGATTTCTACTTCTGTTCCATCCATATATCAATGGGATCACTTGTCCTTGTAGATCATGGCATTCCCTACAAGTCAAATCCCATCATATGGTTAGTGATATTTCATAATCAATGTATTAACAAAATAATGTAGGAAACCTTTTAGTCAAAGCTTCGACACAACACACATAAGGCCATTATCCGGATGCTTATGGTCTCCATTATAGTATACCATTAAGAGTGTGTACTACTCCATTATGTTATAAAGGAGTTGTCATCCTATATGGGTTGTGTAACATGACATGCTATTTAACTATCTGAATTTAAAAATATAGATCTGTGTAAGACATATTAAAAAAACCCAGATCTAATCTAGTTAGAGCATGTAAAATAAAATACTTATCTTTTGTAGTTTTTTGGGTAGGCTCCCACTGTCAGAGTCCACTGATCTTCATATGCTTGCTTGAATATCATCATAGTCTGTATCTTCATATCATTTCTTAGAATAAGAACTCCGAATGATCATCCTTCCTTGGCTCCTTGTGAGGAGGGTCTTCTTCTACATCAAAAGTTGAAGATTCATGCTTCCTTTTGATTGAACTTCGACATCTACTAGCATAATGGATGCATTTCTTGCACCTGTACCACTGTATATGAGATAAATCCTTATTCTCTTGTTTCTTTTGATCTAGGGGAGGAATTGATCTTTTATCTTGGTGCTTGTTATTGAAGGAATTCCTTCCCCATCCCTTGCTTTTATTGGCATGATATATGAACACTTGATTCTCCTCAAGTTGGGCGCCATGAAGTCTTTGGCGTGCTGTGATTCTTGTTTCTTCCTGAGTGCATTCTTCTCATAGCTTATCAAATTTGGGCAACTTGGTCCGACCACTTATAGTTTGGATGAAATACTCCCAATATGGAGGGATACCATTTAAGGTGGTCATAACGAGATCCTTTTCTTCAATATTGTCTCCATTGTGCTTTAGCTTGTCCTAGAGTTCGACGACTCTCATGAAATATGAGGCAACATTCTCGGACTTTGTCATCTTCATATTCGACAGTTTATTCCTCAATGTGAGAGTCAAATTGATATTACTGTGTTCAAATAGATTCTTTAATTTTTTGAACATCTTCCTTGCTATCGTCTTTTTCGAGATATGAGGAACCAAGTGGTCTCTAATTGAGTCCACCAAAATTCTTCTTAGTTTGGCATCATTCTTCCTCCAGCGAGGTTTGTATTCTCCGACTTCTGGTTCTACAACCTTTTCATTTACACATTGTAATATGTCATTTTATTCTAGTAGTAGAAGAACCCTATACTTCTAGCGGATGAAGTCAGAATATCCTTCCAGACGATCTTCAACCTTCATGCTGATCATCTTGACTGTAGATCTGGATCTGAAACCCTAGTAGAGACTAGGTCAAAACTGAAGGTTTGGGTTTTATAAAAATGACTCCACATATAAATTCTCCCTAGAGAGGCGAGTTGATAAGAGGTAAAGTCGAGCCAAAACTGTAGAGGGAGTAGGTAAAAAACTGAAACCCTAATTTCTGTTGCAACTGTAGAATTAGGCCAAAAATTGAAAATTCTTAGAATTGAATTCTGTCTTCAAAAAAAGATGTACCCTCCTTAGACAAAAATTCCCAAGGCTTCTTTTCTGCCAAAAGTTTGAGTGAATACCTTGAAAGATGAAACCCTAGTTCCGACAGGTTTTCGACAGAGTTTCGGTAATGGTTTCTTCTAGCACTGCTTTGATACCATGTTATATTTTCATAAGATTATAGAAGTATATCTTAATTGTATTTATCAATAGGATAACTATAATATAGACAAAGCACATGACAATAACACAATTATTTTTATCCTCGGAAACCCAAATGAGAGAAAACCCAACAACCTTCGTCTAGAGATGATAATTTTGAGATCAGTGTACAATGAAGAAGAAAGAAAAAATATGGAAATGATTTCCAAATATAGAAACCCTAAAAAAAGTCTTCTTATGTAGTATATGCGAGCTTGTCTCTCCCAGAAAATTGCAAACTTTTCTTGTGTTGCTGCTATGCTGCTGTGTGGAATAATGAGGAGGGGTGCCTCCTATTTATACATATTTTCCACTAATATTTTAACTGGTACCGAGTTCTCTTGGGGGAGCAACATATTTTGTATTTTATAATTTTTATTGTCTTTTCTTTTGCTTTCTTGTCCCCCCAAGCTCTACATTGTTCTTCTAGGTTTGTATGATTGATTACAATAAGTTCATCTCATGTAGGAGGTACAATACAAGAACAATAATAATAGATTTTGAAGTTGCACAAACTCCAACAATAATAATAATTTTCTCTCAAATTAGATGTTTATCATGGAACATGGTTCAACAATTTGAATCACATGTAAAATCTATAAAGATATGGTAATTGCAGGCATGTGTATTGAATGGCCTTTCCATTTTTGGAAACCTTTTGGAATGCATCATAGAAATTATTAGTATAAGATACAATTAACTAAGTTTCTCTAATGCACCACATATGTTATGGCATGGATAATATAAAATACTAATAGAATTAAAAGTGCCATCGACCCACAAAACTTGTATTTCTTCTTTGTACTGCTTGTGACCTTGGGAAGTACTTATATGTTTCAAGACATTTGGATTATGCTAAGCTTACTTTTCCTTTCACAATGCACTAAATTATTTTTTACTTGTTTTGGAGCTGGTTCTTTCCCATGATCAACCTACCACATTGTAATCTAATTAGACTTGTGAAATATAATGCACATATGAGAGGTACGTTAAAGTGCTATAACAAAATGTAATTAATACCTGCACTTTTTTTGTTGTATATCTTCGATTAAAGTAGTAATCCACTAATAAATATTCCCTAAGAGCCATTGTTTTTATTTCCCACACAAAAACTATATTATTTTCACCACACTTGAATATGCAATTGGGTTTCTTATTTGTTGTCCCAGGTCTTGTGCTATTTATAAACCCTTCATTATTCCGAGATGCTTTAGTATTTCCATCAATATACAAAACATCCCCCTAATTTTTATTGTGGTTTCTTAATTATATGTAATTTCAGTGAGTGTGTATGTCCTCATACTTGGGTGCATGTATTGGATCAACCGTACCCAATTGCTGTAATCATAACATGATTCAACATACTCCATCAATTCAGTTTCTTTGTCATATTTTAACTTTATTCCATCCATGGAAAATAACCCGAGGACATGCAAATATGATGGAACAATGAGATACATCCTCCTATTGACACAAAATTCAATGTCCACTAGAGGCAGTTCCTTTAGTACCCATTGTTTCACTAGATGTTTATGCCTCAAGGGAACCTCAATGTCATCTTTTCTCTCATCGTCATAAGAACATAGTCCTCCTTTGACAAAAAAAATTCCACGCATCTATGAAATTTTCTTCTCACCTTTTCACCTCTTGTCATTCTTCTCCTATTACTGCTATAAGATATCTCGCTTCCCTCGCTCAAGGAAGATATATCAAAGAAATGCCTATTTGGTTGTACCTACACAAGAAAAAATGATGAAATAGTCATAAATTCAAATTCTAAATAGGTGCTGAAAATTCTTATGTTACTATGCAATGATATCTTGCAACATTTTGGTGTACAAACAAATAATAGTGATGAAACAAAATTACTTCCTCATTTAGGATGTACCAACTTGCCTTTAATAAGGCCACCCTATTTCAACCATAGAAGGATCCATTGGGCATAATGATCTTTTCCCATTCTAGAACATCATTCTCAAAGGGAGGACATTATCTTGTGATATTGGGTGATCCCCAACCTTTCATGGGATTTTCCACATATAATGGTGGGTTCATTGTTTTCATCGTTTCTCTATTGACAATTGAACACTCGAATCTTCCTTGGCTTTGTCACCATGGAAACTAGTTTATGTCTTTCACATGCAAAGTTTACTTGAAAGAGGCCCCTTTGAACTAATGCAAAATGTGTAAAATAAAGAAAATATAGGACACCTTCAAGCAAAATATTCATCTTCCGTTTGAATCAATCTTTCACATCAAAGAGAGTTTCTTTTCCTCTTTTGTTGGTAATAGATAGATGCTAAATATAGGCTATTAATGATGCTAAAATATATCGAGGAAATGATTTTGATCATCAAGGCAACGTGAAAGGGCTTCAAACCATTCTTGAGGCATGTTTTGAAGTGCCAAAATTGGCACAAAACAATCCATACATGCATCCTTGTTATTTACTCTTAAAAGGCTAAGATTGGACCATTGTATCAACTAAATCATCCTAAGAAATCAACGCAAAAAAATTCCCAAGTTCAAGGATTTATTCATGCTTGGATATAGCTTGGAAGACTATTTGATTATCTTCCAAGAATATATTATGTGTTGTGGTAAACTGCACATTCAATATACCTTTGAATGCATTGTCTTTTTGAAACTTTATTATTTTGATAGAATGTTTCTATTTTTAGCCAATGAGCCCTTTTTGTGATGCCTGCATACCACTTTACATTTCTTGGTGATGCAATGTTACCCAATACCATTTTAATAATGTACAAGTTCTATTGTGCTTCATTCATTTTACCTATGGTTGACTTGTTTGGCTACATGTTTTGATCTAGATGTTGGTTGGTTATTAATCAAAGGATAAAAAAGTCTTGAGCCATGACAAAGAGTGAGTCAAGTATCAATACAATAACATGTGCATAATCATATTGTATACTATATAATTTGCATGAAACAACAACTATGATCAATGAAGTTACAATCAAAAGTGTTGATAAAAACCATATGGGCATGCCATTGCCAAAGTTGTTATAAGTGTAAGTCATGCAAAATTTATATCAATTCTAAATTCACATTAGGAGAAGACCTATAGTGGTTGAATCATTGACAAATACTAGGTATCATGGTTAACAAGGTCGGTATTGATATTATTTAATTGTGAGACTTCACAATTGAGTTGTGATTGAAAAGAATCTAAGGCAACATCTGGAAACTCCATTTGAGGTGTTGTTAGCAACATGGAATTTGATTTTATGATTCACTTGAAGAGTTGAGTGCATACTTTGGTATCAAGCTTATTCACAACCTAAGACAAGTATAAGACTCATATACATTCCAAAAAGAGTCGAATATGGATAGAGTTAGGCCTTGGTTCTATTATGGGTGAAGAAAAGGGACTATGAAGAAGAGATGGTAGAATTAATCAACACAGCTAAGGGACTCATGTAACTAATTAGGTTGAGCATTAGGAACCCCTTGGTTATCATGTTATTTATTCAAGATATCAACATGACACTAGGATGGATGAATATGGATTGCAATTCCGTTACCAAGAATAGGGGTTATCGTTGAACTCTTACATTTACCCTTTGATGAAGAGGTGGTTCATTGGAACCCTACCAAGACCATCAAAATAATTAGTAATATCAAAAATTGATGAAAAATCCACTTATTGAACTATATAAACTAGATTGAACTACATGAATAGTAGTAGCAAAAAGATTCTAACCATGAGCAAAATAATTATTCTTGACACTACTTGGATTAACTAGATAGTAGTTTTAAGGTTTTTGGCCTCTGTTCCTCTATATTTTATGCATTTTCTATCGATGATATCTTCTTGACCCTCCACTTTAATGCCCTTATAAGTTCAATCATTGTTTTTCTATTTTCTAGGCTTTGGTTTGGGAGGGATCTCACTATTTTTCCTTTATTTTTGAGGATTCTCTTGGTCTGGGTTTTATTCTTCCTTCTTTAATACAAGGTTTGATTTAGGGTTTTTAGCTAGTGCCAACACACATTTCCTAAAATTATATTTACTTGCACAGTTGATAATTTTGTTCTTACACTTTCATGCGATTTTGAAGGTGCCCCTCCCTCGAGGACGATTGACAATAAGATCTCAAATGTTGTGCTTCAACAACCTACACCAAGTGAAACCATGCCTCGTATTGTTATGGTACAAGCAATGTAGGGATTGAGGATGCAATAGATTAGGGGCTTCAATGCCATCTGGTGTAACATATGGTATGAACCATCTCAGGAAAAATTAGGTGTGAAAGTCTATCAAGCCATATAGTGAGTTCCAACCTAGATTGTAAATGGACGTCAATGAAGAGTTGTGTACTATTGAGTGAGAGGTTTATAGTGAAGCCACAATGACATGATCAATCAACATTCAATTTTCTTGGTGAATGCATATAGAGAGAAGTAGAGATCTTATGACCTTAACCTAAACCTAGTGCAACCGTTTCCCCAACCCAATTTATATAATGTGCCAAACCAATGTGCCAAATCAGGGTTATGGAGTCTGCAGAAATAAGCAATGAACCAATGCAGATGGGAATTTGATCATCTTAATTGAATTTCCTAACATTGTGTAGGTAGGGTAGTATCCTTTGCTCGATCCTCGACAAATGATACTGCTTTGCTCCATTGTGAAAGGGCTAGTGCATGGTGTCTCCTTGTCGATTGTTCACTAGAGTAACTATGCATGTGGAACCCATGGTATCCTCTGCTTCGCCTTGACAGGGATAGTGCGGTCTCCATGTAAAATTTTAGGGGCGAAATATAGCCGAAGGGAAAAATTAGAAAGGTTAGAAAAAAATGATGGGCGAATTTTTAATATAGAATGGATTTTTTTAAACCTAAGACATTATGCCAATAATTATAAAATAAATAATTAAACTAAAATAAATAGCCAACCATGTAATAGGTGGAAAATAACATTTAGCACACTCAAATTAGGTTAAAACGGCGAGTTCGCCCACGTGATTTCCGGAATTGAGTTGCATAGGTATGAGTTAGACCGATTTTTCCATTTATAGTCCTTGAATATTGACTTCGCCCCTCGATTTTTCAGTTTACATTCCTCACGAATTGTGTTCACCCCCGATTTTTCCATTTACAGACCCTATTGACTACATTCGCCTTATTATTTTCGGTAATATAAGGTAATAGTAGTTAGTTTGCCCCGATTTTCCATTTGAATTGTGAGTAGTGAGTTGGCCCCAATATCTTCGCTTGAATTCAGACCATAGGGTTAAATTCGAGGTAAATAAGGAAGTCGAGGGGTTTCAACCCCATTTTGGTAGGTGAAATAATTTTTTATTTCCAAAATAGTTTGAAATTGGCGAAATGTGGACAATAGAATGATTTTTCCTTTATAAAATGCCTCAATAGGAAGCATATCACTCCGTAAAAACCCACATGATAAATTATCAAGATATTTGGCACTTTGAAGTTTGCATGATTGCAGTTTGATAATGGCTATGCAGAAAGCATATTAACAGTGGATGTGAGTGAAATATATACGTTTTTCAATGTTATTTGGGCTTACAGTTTATAAACGTTGCTGAACAGTAGGTTAGTTCCCCTTTAAACTTTTAAAGTTATTTCTGCATTGACTATAACTTATTATGTGTTTTCTGGGTAGAGAATTTGAATATATGATCTGGTAAAACAATTTTATAGTTACATTCAGTTTTAATTTGTGGTTTAAGAAATTATTTTATAGAGAAATCAACCACGTTTCATGATTCCTGGATGTTACAACTTGATTAATGGTCGAGTAGTCAATAGGGTGGGTGGTTTTACCCTTCTAACCATTCTCATGTTGCTGGAGTGGAGGCTGACATGGAACGCCACAGATTCTCATTCACCCCTTGGACCAATTGGACGTTAGATTTGCATTTTTTTGTTGTTTATTTCAAAGTTTTCAAATAATGATCTGCACATCTGTTTGAAATAAACATCTTTTAGGTAAAGATCATGGTTGTGAATTATAAAAATGGGTTTTGCGTATACTTCAGGTAAAATGATGCTTTGGATGGAAAATAATGTTTTGGGTACTGAGCGAGTTTGCAAAGGGTGTTTCATTTTTGTAAAAAGATACATTGTTGATGTGAAGTTCGATATATTAAGGGGTTGGGATTCTAGATTAGGTATACAAAGTGCGTTGTAGATTAGGTATACAAGGTAGTTGAATTCTTTGAGGGATGTTTAGGTCTACAACTAGATGAATTTGATGAAGAGTGACTGCTATTGATCATGATAGATAATTCATATTCGTCATTGTTCAGTAGGCTACTTGTTTTAAAGGAAAAATTACAAGATGAGAAATAATGATATTAGAGAATCTCATTGATTAATTCTAAGGTAGCTTCCCGTTTCCAAGATTATTTAGAGAAATAGCCAGAGTTGGAGGAAAAATAATGAGAATCATTATTTTCAGTAGGGTGTTTAGAGGTCAATTACCAGTGGCTAGGAGACTCAAGCCCATGGGGAGGCATGATATCACCAATTCCACCATAATATGCATCACTAGCATATCATAGATGGGAGGTACCTGCATAATATCTATATCCATCTAGTCAAAATTTCATGGTTATTGGACAACCTTTGCTACCAGATCCCGGATCACTCCCAAACATTGGCCCCTCTTAGAACTAAAGGCAAACACACTAAGATAAAGGTCACTCTCGCTTCATTCTGTAGTTTTTCTTTTCCCCAACTTTCTACTTAGGAATCTTTCTTGTTGGCATGGATTTATAGCATATTCAAAATAGAGGGATTTTTAGCATTCAAAATATAGGGTTTTATAGAAGTGTTTAGAGTTTTCAATAGTTTCATAAATAAAACCCCAAATTTCACAAGTAATGAAGAGGGTTTCTCATAAACAAGTTACTCATCAACAACCAACAAATCAGAATGGGAACCTCAGTTTCTATAGGGTGCCTAGACACTAAGTTATTCATATTTTAGATTGAGAGTAGCATTGGAAGTTGAAATCCATGCCTTGAAACACTATATTTAAGAAGAAAGCTATATATTTTAAAAGTTACAAGATAATTGAAAATTTTTATTGTTTCATTTCAAGTTTTCCTTAATGAACAATAAATTGAGATTTAGATACCTTCTAATAAATTGAGATTTAGATCCATTCTATTCAAGGGATATAACTCAGATGTCATGAGGCAGGTGTGAATTTAGATCCGTTAAATTCAATGGATAGAATTCAGCTATCATGAGGCAAGTGTAAAAGGTGGCTTGATTTATGAAGTATACAGGGATCTATTCATGAAGTATACATATGTTTTTTTGAAATAAAGATGTTTATTTCAAAGTTTTCAAATAATTATTTGCAAATAAAGGATTTCAATCAATTAGTGATTGGCCTTCATGAAAATTATGACATTTTTTAGGTTTCTATTATCTAAGTATTATTATAAGCTTATGAACTACTAATGTATGGTATATGAAGATTGAAAGAGAATAGATAAATGATATATAAGTTAATAATATGAGGTATATATCATATAAGGGGGGGGATTTGTAGGGAAAACTATGCCTGTCGAGATTTATGCAATATGCAGTGTATACGCCCTTCTTGAAGCAAAGCATTCATCCAATCCATCAGGGGAAAAGAGTGACAACAATATCTATAGGTGGTAAAAAACCTTAAGATCCCAAACAGTCACTGGAACCCTAGCCGCTGCCCCCAAAATATGGGTCTTAATCTTACTAGAACGAGCTATTAAACTACTAGGGGCTAAAAAAATATATTATCATATTATAGCAGGTGGAACTACTAATTTAACTAGAGAAAAAAATAGGTTGTTCAAGGGACTTCTATTTGTATATTTTGGATAGGTTTGTGGAAGATAGCCTTGTGGGTTTTGTGAAGGGTTTTGTCTTCATGTTAAATGTGGGGTTTTGTTGTGAGTGATGTGATTCACAGTGGATAGATTGGGAATGATTTGACTCACTATGGGCTTATGGATTTTGTTTCCATGTTTTGTTCCTAGTTTCCCACTAATTTCAGAGGACCTGGTTTTTGTAGTTAATATTTGCTGTGACTGGGATCCAACATGTTTGATTCTATTTAAATCATTTCTCTGGCATAGATTATATTAGTAAACCTTGTAATAATACATGGTTCCAATTTCAAGCAAGTGGGATAGCTCACATCATATATTCACCTTGGATGGATTGGTTTCATGGGGGTCTATATAATTATATTGAACACCATATGATCCCAAGTGAAGTAAATTGAGTATTGTTACTACAAATTCCTACACTTAGGAGGAAATGAATGATAGTACCCTTTATCCGCCTGAGTATTTTGTGGTTCTGAATATTTCTTGGTTATCTGTCTTTTCTTGTCATTGTTATTTTTTTGATGCATTCTTAATTGCATTCCCACTCAGAATCAAATCTTATTGATTATGTCATTCCACATTAATATGATTGTCTTCTTGTAAAGGAATGATGTGAAAATATGCAACTACTTGTTTTTATGGTTTTATACCATATATAGTCTAAATGATTCACCAAGACTCTCGTTAACATGTGATGCTGGTGAAAGAACCTAGTGATGACAAATCGTTGTCCTGAATTTGATGGGGGTTGGGGTATGCAAGTAGCCCATTCTGAGAACTAAGATAAGCCTCGTGTTGGGATCAGGAATTGGCTCCTCAAGGACATTGTAGGGGCAGTTTTTCTAACCAAAGAGAAAGAGGAGCTTCGTGGTCTTACTAATCTAGTGCCAGAATGATCTTGGGAATCTTCCTATTGCTTGTTGACACTAGTACTAAATAGAAGGAAATAAAAAAGTGATACACCCGATGGAGTTTGTTTGATTAGATTCTTATAACTTCTAATATTTGTGTACTGACACCTTCCTAATACAAAATGGTAGGTGTATTTGGTCTGGTTATAGGAAAAAAGTACCAAGGGAGACTATTAATCTTGAGTAAATGAAACTAAACCTCCCTTCAATCTCATAATAGATGGAGATCAAATTTCAAAAGTCATTTGGAGATCAAATTTGTTGAGGTAGAAATTTTCATAATCCTTATCATATTGTTATGATGCATAAGATTATACAAGAAAATTTTGTTGAACATGTTTAGTATGAGATTTTAGCACTTTCCAACCTAGTGAACGAAATAAACCAACACTCATTCTAAAATACTTGGGGTCAAAATGTAAGATATGGGAAAATGAACCATAGACCCTAAATCCTGATTCCCTTAGTCTAGCCCATGTGAAAAAACAGAGAAAAATATTTAAGTAACAATAGGCCTTGTAGATGTTGACACATGGACAGAAAAAAAAACCTAATATTTAAATAAGAACAAAATTAAATTCCTAATAAACCTTGATCACTTGTGGGCCTTTGGGGTACAAGAAACATTAAATACCTGATAAAAATATAATGAATCCCCATCCATAGGATCTGTTTTTTCATTTTGATGCCTTAACTCTATATCTTCCAATTTTTTAATTTTTTGAAGTTTCTGTGATCCTTTATCTAATTTACTTTTATTATCACAAAGAGGAAGGTATTCCTTAACACCTTGTGGTTCTGATGGATCATCCTCCTTTACAACATCCTTATGTGATGATAACTGCTCCAAGTTAGCAATGGAACTGTGATAACTTCCTGACCTCATAGTTACTTGATGATTTGAGTCATTATTAGAGAAAATAATGTCATGCCCATATTTTATTTTCACAGGTTGTGTAATACATCCTAAATTAGAACTGTCAATATTGAGTTTACCAAGCCCCTCTTTAGCCTCAACTATAAACCGTTTTTTCAATGGGGGACTACCACTGAGATATTCTAAGTCACAACGTTCAGTGACCAATCCATGCCTTTTTTCTTTCTTCTAATTGATCTCTAGCTGCATACAAATAAGGAAGTAACTCCAGATCTTCACCCCCCTCAGACTGTACCTGCTCAATCTAACTGGTAAGCTCAAGTGCTGCCTTGCTTGTAGATAAATTTGGATTATATGTCAGAGTAAACCTTGAAAACGAATTACAATGACCATATATACTGTGAGGCAAAGTATGTAGATAATGCTGATTTTTCTCCAAAGGTATGACATAACGTTTTTCCCGAGTTAGACGTGTGCACTGTGAAGTCAATGTGTTCCCCAACATCATACAACTTTATATTGCCAATGCAAACAATATGCAGATCCTTACATGAGATCATAACAGAGCATAGGGGACACTTCTTCTAGCTATCACCTTTGTGATCCCCTTCTCCCATCATCAAATACCGCAAAATACAAGGAAAACAAAATATGTGACCACAAGTTGTTATTTGACGACACAACAGAGGGTTTTCCAAAAAATCGGGTTGTAGAGTGAAAGTGCGAACTCTTCAATGAGAAGCCTTGAACAATATATAACTCCCCAAATATTCTTTCCCTGTGAGCTAAAATAAACGCTAAGAAATACAGTAGGTTGTGTATAAGTGATAAATTAATAGTATTGCTAATGCGTGCTTAGGTGGTTAGGTATATTTGGATGTTATCATTTATTTCAGATATTCTTGATTTTGCAATGTGCACCCTGTTCATTCATAATTGTGTTATATATCCTGCTTTTACTCTATTGAAAAAGGTTTTACAAATTTGTAGTGATTACGAGAATTCTCCCTCTCTTTTTAGTTGAGCTATTGAATTTTAAAGGAGTAACACCACCCTCTCTCTCAAAACGAAAGAGATATCCCAGATATCTCAACTGTTCTGATATTTTTTCATTTGAACTTGGGAAGCAAACTCACTTCATGTCCAAGAGGACAAAAATTCTTGTAAACAATTATCTCCTATTACTATCCAAAAAGAAAACAAGTCATCACTGCATTTCTGTTCATATCTGTGAAGTGTATCTATTCAACCAGTTTAAATAATCACCTCAAATTTTAATTCATAATCAATTACATTAACCAGGGCTAAAAAAATCGAGGATACTAGTTAAACCCTAAATCAAAGTAAATATAAAAAAATCATGTTCTTCTGTGGGGTGCATTTGACTCACTATTAACAGTAATTGTCCTCATAATTTGAGACCTCTCCTTCTCAAAACTCTTCAAATAAAGCCCTTCCTTCTAGAACCTAGTGTGTTATTTTTAAAAGTCTATCTTCCTCAACGTTCAATTTTCCAGAGGCACGCTCAAATGGAATTGAGTTAAAGTTGCAAACTTGATCCTTTTTCTGCTCCCCCAGAAAATTTAGATGAACATCAAGCAGCTGCCTATTCCTCTTCATCCAATTTATCACCAACATAAAATCTTGATATAAGTTAAGATATTTACATATTTTTCCATTGCTTCTTCCAACAAACTAATAACCATTAGCTCAACATAATTGTTTTAACCCTTACCTACAACTACCCTCATTCTAATAAAATAAATATCAACATATAAAACACACTCTGCAATACTATTATTTTGGCTTGAGCTGTCAAAAAAGCCTCAAGCATGTGGTTTATCTATTATCAACTCCTATAACTGATTCTTTGATTTCAGAACCATTGGAATATTATCTCATAGTTGGACAGTTTAAATAATCAACTCAAAATTTAAGTCATAATCAATTACATTAACCAGGGATACAAAAAATCGAGGATACTAGCTAAAACCCTAAATCAAAGTAGATATAAAAACTTCATCTTCTTCTGTGGGGTGCAATTGAATATGTATCGATAGTAAGTGTCCTCATAAGATGAGGCCTCTCTTTCTCAGAACTCTTCAAATAAAACCCTTCCTTTTGGAACATTGTGCCTTGTTTTTGAAATTCTATTTGGTTCAACATTCAATTCTCTAGAGGCATGATCAAATGGACTTGAGTTGAAGTTGCAAACTGAAGCCTTTTTCTACTCCCCCAGAAATTTTAGATGAACATCAAGCAACTTGCTGGTCCTCTTCATCCAATTGATCACTAGCATGGAATAATGATATAACTGTAAGCTCGTTACATATTTTTCCATTGCTACTTCCATAAAAAACATGAGAGGCATTAGTTCAGCAAAATTGTTTTAATACTTACCTAGGGCTACCTTCATTCTAATAGAATAAAATTCAAAATATAAAACATACTCTGCAATACTATTATTTTGGCTTGAGCCATAAAAAATCCTCAAGCCTGTGGCTTATTTATTATCATCTCCTATAAATGCTTCTTTTATTTAAGAACTACTGGAATATTATCTCATAGTTGGACATTCTGTTCTTGACCCAAATTCCTTAACGAGATTTGTGTTGAATTATAATGTTTCAACTTGGATGAATAAACATTATATGTAAATCAATTTTTGCTAAATAAATACTCCTATGTTGTCTACACCTCTTAACTGTTGATGTATATGTAACTTTGGAATGTATTTCACTTGTATTTCTTATATATTGTAACCTGATGTTTATTCTTGGATGTACTTGAGTCATGTCATGGGCCAATGTTCCTATCGAGAAGCTCTATAATGTAAACAAGTATGTCAAGTCATTGTGGGTAACCCTCCTATTGGTTAAGGGTTAAATTCCCCACAGTTCCGGGGCACTAGGATTATAGACTATCCTAGAGAGGTCGGCCCTAGTAGGGTTTAGTCAAGTCAAGAATTAGTATAAATAGAGAGCTTGCCTCTCTATTTATCACACATCTCATACACACTCAAGTGTAGCACATAGTTGAGGAAGGAGAAGACACTGGGGCTAGACAGAAAGAGGTTAATGCTGTCAGGAGATCACCTAACTATTTTGGGTTCTACTTTTGGTGCTGATTCTATCTCTGAGGAAGTTGCAGGGTTTTCACCATTTATGGTTTCCCCGAGGATAAACACTGTGTTCATTGTCTCTTGTGTTTGATTGCTGTGCTTGTTATTCTCTCAGTTAAAGATCCTAATGTATTGCTAGCTTAATGATAAAAAATCTAACATGGTATCAGAGCTAACCTGAGAAGAAGACACTGTGCAGTTGCAGAAACTAGGGATTCCTACTTTGTGGATCTTCCTCCATATATTTTCAGTAAAATAAGGTTGGATTAACTCTCCTTCTTAGGGCGCATCTTTTTGTCGAAGCAGAATCCAATTTTGAGGTTTTTCAGTTTTCGACCCAACGCTGCTGCTGGAAATTAGGGATTTTCAAGAAGAAGAATTTTTTAGTGAGCCCAGGCATGGATTGATCTCCTCCCCAAAATCAAAGTTAGGGATCAAATTCAAAGCATTTGGTTGGATAGAACTCCGAAAAAGCAAAACCCTAATCTGCTACTGAACCAGCACTACAGGATTTCACCTCCAAATCCAGATCTGACATCTTGACCTAGTAAGATCTAAATATTTTGTATTTCCATTTGAGGTTCTCAGTTAAGATGTCTCATCATACCAAGCTTGATGAAAATCTTGAGGGAGCTGATAAATTCTGATCCTGGAAGTATAGGATCTCCCTGGTCTTGGAAGAAAATGAGTTGGACTCGTATATCATTGAGGAAGTTCTAGTTCTAGAGGGAGAATAGGCTAAGGCCTTGCATAAGAAGAAGTTGGTTATGGAAAAGAGGATTATTGTTGATTCAATCAAGGATCACCTCATACCATAGGTGTCCTACCTCAAGACACCTAAAGCTATGTTTGATTCCCTAACCAAATTGTTTGAAGGGAAGAACATAAAACAAAAGATGACTCTGAGAAACTAATTGAAGAATGTAAAGATCCAGAATGTTGAGACCATCCAGTCTTACTTTACAAGAGTATCTTAGATCAAGGAACAACTGGAAGCAGTAGATGAAGAAGTGGAAAATGCAGATATTGTGATTACCACCTTGAATGGTCTCCCTAGATCATGGGACTCTTTCATTCAAGAGATTTGTGCCAGGAAGAAGTTAGTCAAGTTCAGCAGACTATGGGAAGAATGCTCTCAAGAAGAATCTCGAATAGCAGCTCAAGAAGAAAACATGGGAAGTGAATATCAAGCTCTCACAACCCACACCAAGAAAATCAAAAGGAACCATCATCACTCCAAAGGTAAGATCTCACACCCTAGAAGAGATCTGTCTACCATTAGATGTTACACATGTGATGAGAAAGGTCACATATCCAAATTTTGCCCTAATAAAGGGAACTTAAAGAAGAATAAGGAAAACAAGAGAAGACATCATGCTCATGCTACAGAGGATTATGAACCTTCCACAAAGAGAATTAGACAAGAAAGTAATTCTTCAAGTGATGAAGAATATGTGTTGATCTTCGCTCTGTTGGAGACATTTACCATCATACACACTCTTTTTGGTCAAATTGTCCTAGTTAAACCACTATCCTAAGTATAATTGACATTAATTGACATCAGTGGAGCATTAATTGCCATCATCCAATCACACCCACGCCTACCTACAGTCAAGGAGGCTAACTTAGCCTTCTCCTACAGTCAAGGAGGCTAACTGGAGCACTCCGGGGGTGATCTGAGTGATATTAATGCACCTAATTGCTAACTGGTGGTTACAATCAGTTCAACCAGTCAGTTAGGGTGCCTCCTCTCATTAAATATATTATTTAATGATTATTTATTATTATTTAATGATCTGGAGTCAACAGGGTGCCTCCACCAACTTCTGATGGTCAGTTTAACTTCAATTAACCTCATCGGGGTTCATTGAAGTCATGGAGCACTAGCATTTGATGGTTGGATTGCTATGAGATGTGTTTGATCTCCTTCAGTTGAGATTCAGTCATTTATTGCACTCCGACTTCAGTTAGGGTTTGGTGAGTCAATTAGGGTTTTGTTCAAGTGGTTAACTGAGTGTGAACCAATGGTGGACAGTCAGTTAAGCTAGACTCACTCACTGAATTCGAATTGTCTCCTTAGGTATTCGAATTATTCATGGAGTTAAGCTATTGCTTGATATTGGTATTGTAACCATTCATTGTTTATTGAATATACAGAGGGGAAACCATTCTGGTTCCGATTAACACCATTTCATGAGTATTTGTTGATTATTCTTTCGTGAGATTGATTCTTAGTTCCTAGATCATGTGCAAGAATTAATACGCTCCCACGGGAACTGTTTCACATGGAAGAAATGATTGGCTCATAGATAGTGGTGCTTCCAAGCACATGGCGGGATTCAAAGAATCATTTGTGAAGCTATCTGAACATGAGTCACCTCACAAGATGAAACTTGGGGATGACTACCAGTATCCAATAAAAGGTAGTGGTGAATCCTCCTATAAACTAGACTCTGGAAAGTCTATGAAGATGAAGAATGTATTATTTGTTCCAGTACTAAAGAAGAACCTCCTCTCCATATCTGCATTGGATGCAAAAGGAATGAGATTTTCTTTTGTAGATGGCCAAGTTCTTATGTGGCCAAAGGGAAAGACTTTTGACGATGCAATAGTGATTGGGGAACAAGAAGGAGGTCTATACAAGTTGAAGGGTCAACCAGAACAAGCTTTGGTTCGTAACTTAGTAGAACCAAATGAACTTTGGCATAGAAGGCTTGCACACATGCATTATAGAGCACTACCACTTGCAAGCAAACCTGTTGAAGGTCTTCCAGAAATTCAAGCAAAACATGATGGAGTTTGCAAAGGATGTGCGAAAGGAAAGAATACAAAGAAGACATTTCCAAGTAGCGAGAGCAAGGCGAAAGGAATATTGGAAATCATCCACTCCAATGTATGCGGTCCAATGTCATCAATTTCTCTAAGCGGGTATGCATACTATGTTTCTTTTATTGATGAATTTTCTAGGAAGACATGGATTTACTTCATGAAGAACAAAGATGAAGTATTCAGCAAGTTCAAGGAATTCAAAGCCTTGATCGAGAACCACACTGAAAAGAAGATCAAGTCTTTTCAATAAGATAATGGCGGAGAATTCACTTCGAATGAGTTCAAAGAACTATGTAAATACTCAGGGATTAAGAGGGAGTTTTCCACTCCTTATAATCCACAACAGAATGGGATTGCAGAAAGGAAGAATAGAACTATCATGGAAGCTGCAAGAGCTATGCTTCATGATCAAGATCTTCCTATGCATCTTTGGGCAGAAGTAGCCAGAACAACGATGTATGTATAGAACTGTACTCCACATAGAGTACTTGAGAACAAGACTTCGGAAGAATTCTTCTCCAGCAAGAAACCAGAATTCAGTGATCTCAGAATATTCGGCTGTCCAATGTACATACACATTCCAAAAGAGAAGAGGACAAAATTAGATCCTTCAGGAAATAAGGGTATATTTGTGGGATACTCTGAAAGCTCATAGGGCTTACAGAATATACTTCCCAAGGTTCAAGAAGATTGACATCAGCAGGGATGTAACATTTGATGAAGAGTCAGCCTACATCAAATCCGGAAAGAGACCTGCTGAAGAACCTGAAGAAGCAGAAGCACACAAAATTCATGATACAATCATTAACGAAGAAACTCAAGAAGAAGATCGAGAATTTGAAGAACCACAAAGACCTGTAGATCCACCTCAGGAAAAGAATCCTCACAAGAGGAAGCCTGCTTGGGTACGAGAAATTATCCAAGGTACAGAAAGATATGGGATTCCAGAAGAGAATCACAGAGAAAGAAAGAGGACCAGATCCTGTTCTAGTTATGTAGCATTACTATGTGATTTCATTGATAAAGAATCTTCCAATTATGAAGAAGTAGCAGAATGGAAATAATGGAAGGATGCTATGATCGAGGAGTATCAATCGATCATGAAGAATGATGTTTAGGATGTTGTCCCAAGACCAGAAGGGAAGTCAGTTGTAACTTCCAAATGGATCTACAAGATTAAGCATGCTGCAGACGGTAGCATAGAAAAATATAAAGCAAGATTTGTTGCTCGTGGTTTCTCCCAGAAAGAAGGAATAGACTATGAAGAAACTTTTGCACCTGTAGCCAGATACACTTCCATCAGATCGGTACTTGCTCTAGTTGCAGTGATGAAATGGAAGATACACCAAATGGATGTCAAGACTGGTTTCTTGAATGGTGTAGTGGAAGAGGAAGTGTATGTGGAGCAGCCACTAAATTTTGAGACACATGGCAGGGAGTCTCATGTGTGTAGATTGAAGAAAGCCATGTACGGCTTGAAACAGGCACCTAGGACATGGTACGGTAGAATTGACAGCTTTATATCTAGTTTAGGCTTTACCAAGAGTAAAGCAGATTCCAACCTTTACTACAAGGTTGAAGATGGCAACCCAGTGATGCTCCTACTATATGTAGATGATATGTTTGTGACATGTATGGATGGGTTGATTGCTGATATGAAGAGAAAGCTTGCTACTGAATTTGAAATGAAGGACCTGGGTATGATGCATTATTTTCTAGGTATGGAGGTGTGGAAGAATACAGGTGGAATCTTCCTTGGGCAAGGGAAGTATGCAGTAGAGATACTGAAGAGATTTGGGATGATGGACTGCAAGGCATTAACCACACCTATGGCATCGAAATTGAAGCTATTGAGTGATGCTTCATCAAAGTCGATTGATGCCATGATGTATCGTCAGATGATTGGGTCCTTGATGTACCTGACGAACACGAGACCATATATTTTCTTTGCTGTGAACACCTTGAGCCAATACTTGACAGATCCAAGACATGTTCACTTGACTGCTGCAAAGCACATTCTGAGGTATAGTAAGGGGTACGGTTGATTATGGGCTCAAGTATAAGACTGATCAAAGGATTAACCTAGAGGGTTATGTTGATTCATATTGGGCAGGCAGTGCCATCGATAGGAAGAGCACTTCAGGGTGTTGCTTCAGTATGGGATCATGTGTGATCTCTTGGTTTAGCAGGAAGCAATCCTATGTAGCACTAAGTACAGCTGAAGCAAAATATGTCGCAGCCTATTCAGCTAGTTGTGAGGCAGTATGGTTGAGGAAGCTACTGTTTGATTTATTTGATCTCTAGTTAGATGCTACTTGTATATACTGTGACAACCAGAGTTTTGTAAATTTGTCAGAGAATCCAGTGTTCCATGACAAGTAAAAGCATATCGAGATCAAGTATCACTATATCAGGGATATGGTGCAGAGAGGAGCAGTGAAGCTCCAGTATGTTGCGACGGACGAACATATAGCTGATGTGTTGACTAAGCCATTGTCTATGGTGAAGTTTGAGTACTTCAGGGAGAAGCTTGGTGTTCTCCAGATCGAGATTCCTCCCAAGAGGAAGTGATGTGTCTGTGCTGTGCCTTTTTGACATGGTGAGAGGATTGGTTCCTTCCATGGTCAGATGTAAGTGCTGTGCCCTTCCAACATGGTGAGAGGATTGGTTCCTTCCATGGTCGGATGTAAGAGTTGTGAAATGGTGAGAGGATTGGTTCCTTCCATTGTCAGATGTATGTGATGATCCCACATCCAACATGAAAAAGGGTTGGCTCTGTGAAGACACATCTAGTATGAAAAAGGACTAGATCTGTGTAGATACCACATCTAGTATGAAAAAGGACTAGCTCTGTGAAGACTCATCTAGTATGAAAAAGGACTAGCTCTGTGTAGATCCCACATCTAGTATGAAAAGGAACTAGCTCTGTGAAGACTCATCTAGTATGTGTAGACCCCACATCTAGTATGAAAAAGGACTAGCTCTGTGAAGACTCATCTAGTATGAAAAATGACTAGCTCTGTGTAGATGCCACATCTAGTATGAAAAAGGACTAGCTCTGTGATGATACATCTGGTATGAAAAAGGATTGGCTCTGTAGATATACATCCAACATGAAAAAGGGTTGGATTTGTATAAATTCCTATGACAAGAAGAATCAAGATATAGCACCCGTGATGATGACCTAGTGATGATGTAGATCGAGTGATGATGATCCAGCAGTGATGATCCAGATTGAGTGATGATCCAGATCCAGTGATGATGTCCAGTGGTGATCTAGATCGAGTGATGATCCAGATCCAGTGATCCAGATCAAGTGATAATCCAGATCCGATGATGAAGATGACTTGAAGATGACGAGGACTCGATGATGATCCAGAAGATACAGAGAATAAGACTTGTGCTGAAAATTGTGTTGAAAGAATACCTTCCTCGTTAAGAGGGAGTGTTGATGTATATGTAGCTTCGGATGTATTTCACTTGTATTTATTATATATTTCAACCCGATGTTTATTCCGGGATGTACTTGAGTCATTTCATGCCCCAATGTTCCTATCGTGAAGCTCTATAATGTAAACAAGTCATGTCAAGTCATTGTGGGTAACCCTCCTATTGGTTAAGGGTTAATGTCCCCACAATTCCGGGGCACTAGGGTTATTAGAATTTCTAAGAGAGGTTGGCCCTAGTAGGGTTTAGTCAAGTCAAGAATTAATATAAATAGAGAGCTGGCCTCTCTATTTATCACACATCTCATACACACTCAAGTGTAGTGCATAGTTGAGGAAGGAGAAGACACTGGGGCTAGACATAAAGAGGTTACTGCTGTCAGGAGATCACCTTACTGTTTTGGGTTCTACTTTTGGTGCTGATTCTATCTTTGAGGAAGTTGCAGGGTTTTCACCATTTATGGTTTCCCCGAGGATAAACACTGTGTTCATTGTCTCTTGTGTTTGATTGCTGTGCTTGTTATTCTCTCAGTTAAATATCCTAATGTATTGCTAGCTTAATGATAAAAAATCTAACATTAACACACAACAATTTACTAATAAAAAACTTACTTTGACTAAGGTCAAATTCAAAAAATCAATAGTAAAACTTGATTTTAAAATATTGCCAAAAAGTGCACTGATATTTTGTAAAAAAAAGGTCAAAATGTTGTCAAAAGTCTCTTTCTCTTTTGAAAGAATTTGAATATGTTACATATAATATAGTTGGTTACCAGAATTTAGTCAAGTTTCAAGCAAGTCAAATTGTGTTGCTAATTAGATAGCACCAGCTGTGTATTTTCCAAGTTTCAGGCAAGTCAAACTATTTTGCTAATTAGATAGCACTAGCTGTGTATTTTCCAAGTTTCAGGGAAGTCAACTTACCGTGCTAAATAGATAGCACCAACTATATAAAAATATTGTGATTAGATAGTCCAAGATAGTGGGTGTATCCTTTATTTATGTTCATATAACTGTAACCTAGAATTTCCATTAGATTCCTAAAGATAAAGGCACCAATATTTTCTCTGTATGTTGACTATTTCATATCCAAATTTTCATTATCAACCCCAATTCCTTATTATATATAGATACAAATCGCTTAAATATTTTGTGCTATGGATGAAGTGGTCCACTTGGGGTTTGGTCCCCATCAGGTCTCACGATCAAACCCACCACAAGACAAAGGATGCACACATAATCAACAACATTCCCTAACAAGGAAATAAAATGAAATAAGCATGAAATCAAGGTAGTGGTTCCATGCATTGCATTTGAGACTCTGCCATTGACTATGAGAATACAATACCATATCATTGCATTGTGACATTTACCAATATTATCTCCACATACTGATTATTTCATATCCATTTTTTCACTATCAAACCCATTTCCTTATTAGATATGGATAGAAAGCACTTAACATCACATTGTAGCATTTAAACGAAGAGATTTGGGCAAACTAGCTTCATATCTTGCAATTATATTATAATTAACCTTGGATGATTTCTATTTTGGTTGGAACTTATTTTGTGGATTTTGGGCATAGAATTTGAATGTATGCACTGTGAAGGTATTTAATCCTCTTTGGCCCTAAGAGACTTTCCTGTCCAGTGAACATTTTTCAATTACATTAATGGTTTTACTCCATCCAAATATGTGGATGTTATCATTTATTTAAGATTTCTTTGATTTTGCAATGTGCACCCTGTTCATTAATAATTGTGTTGTATATCTTGCTTTTTCTTTATTGAAGAATGTTGTACAAATTCATAGTGATTGGTATATATGATAATTCTCCCTCTCTTTTTAGTTGACTGTTGAATTTTAAAGGAGTAACACCACCCTCTCTAAGAAAACGAATGAGAGATCCCAGATCTCTCAACTGTTCTGATATTTTTTCATTTGAACTTGGTTAACGGCCAGAATTCAAGTCCAAGAGGGAACAAATTATTGTTAATAGTTCATTGGTCATCAAAATTATGAAAAGAAAAGTTTAGAGAAAAAATAATAATCTTTTACCGTTTTCGTATGTCAATATATGGCATTTTATTTTTAATCCCATTTGCACGAGAATCACTCTCGAAAGCTGGGGAACTCATTCCTATTGTTTCCTAAGTTCCAAGGGATTTGAAGCTTGCAGTAACTATATTGGGAACTTTTGGAATGGTTTCAGGAGTTGGATGGAGGTTTTGAGCGAAGTGCAGGATATTGCCAATGTCATTCACATATTGTTTTGAGTGTTCCCAACCCCATGGGGCCTAAATTACTTTGTTTTGGCACTTATTTTTTGCTAGGTTACAATGCCACATCAGAGAAGCTGGACCCACAAGCTGCTAACTATGATAGATACACCCCATATGAATCTATGCATTTGTGTGGTTTGCACTCATCGAATCACTGATTTGTAGATTTAAGGGTTATTGATGTGTTTTCCATACATGTGAGAAGCCATTTATTTTAAAAGTAGTTGTGTCTTAAGTCTTTTGAATAACTTCATTTCATCCTTTATTTTTGATTCATTGTCAGTTGCCCATGTCAATTTAATTTTTCGAAGAGTTCTGGACAATTTTAGGGTTATATTGTAGTTGAATTCTTGGTTATACTAATAATATGATAGATACAGTTCTATATTAGCAATTGTTTTATGCATCATTATACCCTTACTAATATTATCATTAATGGTCACATATGTTTTCAAAAAATCAGAGAACTACTGATGCACCTTGCTCTCCTATTTTTTCTATTTAGTGACAACCAATAGCAGTGCAACAACAATATATGCATGATATGACATGTGGATAGGAACAAATGCATAAAATAAAATAGATAGAAAGGGGTGAAAGTACACACTTCTAACAATGAAATCCCTAAAAAGTTTGAAATGAATGCATACAGAAAGGTAGGTCCAGATATAGTTGACAATATCTCTCTTGTTACCTAAAATAGGATCTCCACCATACAAAATAGAGTATATAGGATGCATCTAAAGTAGTGGCATAACCTGTGATTTGAAAACATAATAATAATGTTGTAGACAAACCCTACTCTTTCTATCTGAACTGAAATAAAAACAAAATACTTAAGCCCTACCCCAGAGCCTTCTTATATATCTGAGTAAGAGACCCTTAGGGTTTACAAAATTAGCTCAGATCCAATTTTGGATTGATCCCCAAAAAATATCTAACCCTAGATCTATTTCAATCCTAGAATCTACACCCTTATCTCTACATGATGGATAGTCTTTAATAACTTGTCTCCATTAGGTAAGACTAGGCATCCTTGGGATATGCACCTTACTACTAGACTTCATGCACCTTCTTTGACTAGGTCAAAATCAGAACTGTTCTAAAACTAAACAGTTCAATGGAAATAGGAAAAAAAACTGCTAATTGAAACTGAAGGTACTTTCCTTAACTTGAAAAAAAACCACTAACACACGCAAAATACTGAAAATAGATTGATGGAAATATAACAACAATCCATTTTATAATAGTCACCCTTCATATCCAATGCACCTTACTACTGAGAAGAAGAATGAGGAAGTGAAGTCTCACTGTCCTGTTTAATGCTACAACTAAAGCATCCAGACATGGTTCACATGTGCACCCAAAATAGTCACATGTGCAACGATGTTGAGAAGACTTAAGAGATAGAAATTCTAACAGTGGTAACACACACAGGTTGTTGCGGAACACTCCAGGGGCCCATCAATGCATGTCACTCCTCTGAGGACATTAACAGATAGGTTCTTAGGGTGGATATTTATATTTGTTTTGATAACAATAGTGACTGATACTTTTCTCTTCGTTTTACTTCTGTTTGCATGTACAACTATTCTCTTAGATTTAGGTTTTCTATTGTTTTTTTGGAAAATTCCTTTGCATTCTGCTTGTGGCCATTTTAATATGTTGTACTTTACGGTATCGACCTTTAGCGGACGTTAATGCACTCATAATCTCACCCTAATCTAGCACACGTAATATCACCCTCTATCATGATCTGATTTGATTATGCACCATCACATTGTTCTTGTTGTTGTTTGATTATGCGGTCCCTTGGGCATAAATATCCCTAGAATCAAGTCTAAAATATTTTTGAAGGAACTCTGTGCATCAAAAAAGGAAATACAGGCCGTTTTGAAGTGATTATGGACATGGATAGTGGCAGAAAGCAACATATTTCACAAATATAGGCACATAAACAATGATGAAGAGGGTTATTTATAAGGTATGGAACCAACTAAGGATTTTCCAGACATATCTCAGACCCATAATAGCCCTGAAATGGCATTCTTGACCAGCCCAAAACCATCAAGCAACAACCCTTTCTCAATTTTGGGTGCATAAGAAGCAATTAAGGGTTGATTATGAATGCTGAAAAATGAATTTTTTCCCACTAAGACTGTAGTCCTATGAATTCTTTCCATAGTAACAACCCTAAGCTATGAAACCCATGCTTCATTTTCTAGTTTCTAAGAATGAATAACCTTCAAACATCAGCAGTACCTCAACTCTGAGTGTGTTACATCAACATTTGTTGGGATTGGCAGTCTATGCGCTAATCTCCTTTACAAATTTCAAATTAGATTTGAAAATTTTGTCATCCTAAACCGACCATCCCATCTATAAATGAGGTAAAACTAACATCCTAGCCATGATATCCACAATATTGTTGATGTATTTGTAACTTTGGAATGTATTCATCCATATATCTTATGATGTTTATTCCAGGAAGTGTTTGTAATGTATTTGAGTCATGTCATGCCCTGATGTTCCTATCGGGAGATTCAATAATGTAAATAAGTCATGTAAAGTCATTGTGGGTAACCCTCCTATTGATCAATTGTTAAAGTCCCCACAGTTGTGGGGCACTAGGGTTATTAGAATCTCCTAGAGAAGTCGGCCCTAGGTGAGTTAATGTAATTCAGGCCATTAGTACCCTAGTTGTGGTTACTCGAGCCTACATAACTGAGTTAGGATTACTCAAGGATACATAACAGAGTTAAAGGTTAAGTGAATGAAAGAATATAAATAGAGAGTGAGACTCTCTATTTATCATACATACACTCACTCACTGGGGTGCATGAGTGAGAGAGAAGAAGCTGGGATCGAAGAGAGAGACTACTACTGTCGAGAGATCATATTTATGTTTTTGGGTTTTACTTTTGGTGCTGATTCTATCTCTAATGAAGTTGTGGGGTTTTCTCCTTTATGGTTTCCTCGAGGAAAATCTTTGTGTCTATTGTCTCTTGTGTTTGATTGCTGTGCTTGTTATTCTCTCTATTAAATATCCTAAGATAATGCTAGCTTGAATGATAAAAATATAACATGGTATAAGAGCTAACCCGAGAAGAAGACATTGTGCAGCTATAGAAGCTAGAGATTCTTACTTTTTGGGTCTCTCTTGACAATCCATCAGTAAAAGTATGCTAGGCTGACTCTCCATTGAAGGGCGCATCTTTCTGTCGAAGTGGAATTCGATTCCTGACATTTTTAGATTTTGGTGCGGGAAATTAGGGCATCTTACAGAAGAGGAATTTTTTGAGTGAGCCCGACATAGGATTTCTATCCTCATCAATATCTAAGTTTAGAGACCTAGTTCGATATTTTTGGTTGGGTGAAACTCCGGGAAAGTCAAACCCTAGTTTGACCCCGAGCCGAAAACAAAACCCTAAATACTAAAAATGATAAGTTTTGGTACATTATCTATATCTTAGGATTGCAGAAGTATCAAGGGCCAAAACTTTCACAGGTCAAAGATAAAATCCCTATCTACATTTTTTCCAATTTTTAGCCTCATAATCGCTATATTCTAGGAGATATGATTACTCCAAGTTAGGATTCCATCCTCTCCTAGGATTCCTTCCCAAACAGGACACTTGGGGAGAATTGTTATATATTGGGATAAGAAGTTCCAAATGAAATTTATGAAGATGTTACAGAAAGGTAACAGACTATAATTTATGTGGTCAAAGTTTTAGACCTAGAAGATGAAACAATGACATGTGGCAGTCTGCACAACTTCGCTATGCTGAACAGTCCTGAAACAGGTCACCTTGGGGAAATGCTCATAAGTCCCAATTGGTAAACCAATTATAATGAAACCTATGGTGTTGGAACAGGGATAGATGAGGATACCTCATTACAAAATTTCAAACACATAGGAGCAGTACGTTCAGAGATACCACAAAAATAGTATCAGGAATTTCTGCAAACGAAATTGGTAAACTAGGGCTTCCTATTCCGGGAAATTCCCTCCACTGTTTTCAGAAAAGAGTACATTGGATAGCTCTCCTTGAATAGGTCTATATTTTTATCCAATAATATCTAAAATATTCCAAGTTTTTAAAATTAGGGTTTCTCTGACAAACCCTAGATCAGCCAGCTCCGGAACCAGGACGGACACCTAAAATCGGTAAGATCTAATATTTTGCTATTTTCATTTGAGGTTCTCATTTCAAATTGATCTATCACATCAACTTAATGATAATCTTGGTGAAGGTGACAAATTCCAAGCATGGAAGTATATGATCTCTCTGAATAAAATGAATTGGACACCTACATAAATGAAGAGGTTCCAGTTCCAAAGGGAGATGAGGCTAAAGCCTTACACAAGAACAACTTGGTCAAGGTGAAGAAGATCATTACTGATTCAATCAAGGATCACCTTATACCACAAGTGTCTTCCCTAAATACACCTAAAGATATTTTTAATTCCTTGACCAAGCAGTTTGAAGGGAAGAACATAAATTAGAAGATGACTTTGAGAAAACAGTTGAAGAATGTGAAGATCCAGAATGCAGAAACCATATAGTCATACTTTACAAATCAAATAACAACTTGAAGCGGTAGAAGAAGAAGAAGTGGAGAATGCAGAAGTTGTGATAACCACCTTGAATGGCCTCCCAGGTTCATGGGGTTCATTCATTCAAGGAATGTGTTCCAGAAGGAAGTGATTACTTTCAGAAATACTTCGGGAAGAGCATACACAAGAAGATGCTCAACTCATAATAAGAGAAAATAAGATGGGAGGAACTGAAGATAAATATTTCATGATTCAAAGAAGATACCTCAAGCGACGAGGAATACGAAGGACTCAACTCTTGAAGAAACTCTTATCCATATTAGCATTTGGATAAGAAATGATGAATGAAGAAAATGATGAAGCTAAAGGCTCAATAAGGAGTCTACCCACCAAACAAATAAAGACAAGTATTCAATCGTCATTTCATGATATTGTTTTGTTATGCATTTGTTTATATTCAGTTGATGTATTATGCATGATTGAATGTTTTCATTAATGACAATATACTACTAATATGCATGTGATGGGTAAGTAGCTCATGGTGCTATACAACTCTCCATTGCTACTTATCTAGAATGAAACCTCTTTGCTGATATATTGGATTAGTGCACAATCTCAATGTTGTCCTGGTAGAGATGGAAGGCATCTAGAAAGTTTCCGTGAGATATGGATGAATGTTGTATTGGCTAAAAATAGTTGCATGATCATATATCTTATGCATAAGAAATTTTCCATTATGAATATGCCTTATGAAATGTTTCTAACCATACAAATGCATCTGAATTGTAGGAAAGATCGCGTATAATCGCCTACAAGAAAAGAAGGATGAGACTTGTTCCAAAGAACAAGTGACAACAGTTCAAGATTCACTCTAATAAACCAAAATGAATAATGATGTCTAGGATGCAATATTGAGACCTGAAGGGAAATTCGTAGTTCCATAATGTAGTAGATGGAAACATCGTGGGATACCAGGCAATATTTGTAGCACGAGGATTCTCACGTAAATAAGGCATAGACTACAAAGAGACAACTGCAGCCACTGCAAGATAAGACACATGATAGGAAGAATCATGTGTGCAAATGAAAGAAGGCCTTGTACAAGTTCAGAAGACACCCATGGGATAATGCATACATGAGGAGCTTGAGGATCACCTATAGTGATGACGATATTAACCTTTGCTACAAGGTTAAACATGAAAGCCTATAGAAGATGACAAGCTCACAGATGGGTGTGAGAAGAAATTTTGAAAAGGTTCAAGATAGAGGATATTGGTATCCAGTGACTCTAGATGGATACATAAAATATTAGTAGTAGAGGAAGCTACTTATCACTCTAGTATAGAATGTTTCAATAGATAGAGTACGAAAGGAAGAGGGATAATGATGCTTCGTTTCAGAGGGAGTGACTGCAGAAGATCCTGAGGTTTGACATGGTACGACAGGATGAACAACTTACTGATGTCTCTAGGATTTACTGAAAGTAAAGCAGATTCCAACCTTTACTTCAAGGTTGAAGGAGAAATACCAGTGATGCTCCTACTATATGTCGATGAATTGTTCTTGATAGAAAAGAGGAACTCATTAAAGTTGCAAGAAGGAGATTTGCTGCCGAGTTTGAGATGAAGGACTTGGATATGATGCACTATTTTCTAGGCATGCAGTTTTTTGAGAACCCGGTGTTCCATGACAAGTCGAAGCATATCAAGATCATATATCACTATATCAGGAATATGGTGTAGAGAGGAGCAGTGAAGCTTCAGTATGCTACGATGGACGAATAGATAGCTGATGTGTTGATGAAACCATTGGCCAGAGTGAAGTTTGAGTACTTCAGGGAGAATCTTGGTGTTCTCCATATCGAGGTTCCCTCCAAGGGGAAGTGATGAGTCTGTGAGCCATTCTGACATGGTGAGAGGATTGGTTCCTTCCATGGTTAGATGTAAGGGCTGAGCCATTCTGTCATATTGAGAGGATTGGTTCCTTCCATGTCAGATATGAGTGCTGAGCCATTCTGATGTGACTGTAGGATTGGTTCCTACATGATCAGATATAAGTGCTAAGTGCCATTCTTTGGGAGGATGGAGGCACGTGGTCAGTTACTAGGAATTTGTTTAGTCTAGGACTGACACTCAGCTTGGGGTTGAGAGCCTTTCTGACATGATGTGTGAATAAAAGTTTCCTATCATGATGTGTGAATAAAGTTTCCTATCATGATGTGAATAAAGTTTCCTATCGTGGTCAGATATAAGTGCAAATCATTTCTGACATGATGTGTGAATAAAAGTTTCCTATCATGATGTGTGAATAAAGTTTCCTATCATGATATGTGATTTTCCTATCATGGTCAGATATAAGTGCAGAGCCTTTCTGACGTGTTGTGTGAAAAAAGTTTCCTATCATGGTTAGATATAAGTGCTAAAGAAGATGAAGACCTACTTGGAGGCTAGGCCTACAACCAGCATGAAAAAGGGTTAGTTCTGTAGAACTTCATGTGATGAGAAGAATCAAGAGATAACACATGTGATGATGATCCAGATCCAGAGATGATCCAGATCCATAGATGTTCCAGATCCAGTGATGATCCAAATCGAGTAATGATCCAGATCCTATGATGATGATCCAGATCAAGTGATGATCCGGATCTAGTGAAGATGACTTGAAGATGAAGATGACGATAACTCGATGATGATCCAGTTGATATAGAGAAAAAGACCAGTGCTAACAAATTGTGTCAAGAGAATACCTTCCTAGTTAAGAGGGAGTGTTGATGTATTTGTAACTTCGGAATGTATTCATCTGTATATCTTATGTATTGTACCCTTGATGTTTATTCCAGGAAGTGTCTGTAATGTATTTGAGTCAGGTCATGTCCTGATGTTCCTATCCAGAGATTCAATAATGTAGACAAGTCATGTAAAGTCATTGTGGGTAACCCTCCTATTGATCAAGGGTTAAAGTACCCACAGTTGTGGGGCACTAGGGTTATTAGAATCTCCTAGAGAAGTCGAACCTAGGTGAGTTAATGTAAGTCAGGTCATTAGTACCCCAGTTGTGGTTACTCAAGCCTACATAAATAAGTTAGGATTACTCAATCCTACATAACATAATTAAAGGTTAAGTGAACGAAAGAATATAAATAGAGAGTGAGAATCTCTATTTATCACACACACACTCACTCACTGGGGCGCATGAGTGAGAGAGAAGAAGCTGGGATTAGCGAGAGAGACTACTGCTATCAGGAGATCATCTTTATGTTTTCAAGTTTTACTTTTGGTGCTGATTCTATATTTGAGGAAGTTGTGGGGTTTTCTCCTTTATGGTTTCCCCGAGGAAAATCTTTATGTCTATTGCCTCTTGTGTTTGATTGTGCTGCTTGTTATTCTCTCAGTTAAAGATCCTAAGATAATGCTAGCTTGAATGATAAAAATATAACAAATATCTATTTCATCATCAACCTTGTACAGAGGTTTTCCTCTTGAGAAGTGACTCTTTACACATTTATAACAAAATCAATTTTGTCATTAAATGTTCAGAAAAAAATTGTGATCTACATGTTGATCTCTTAGACAGTTGTTAGATTCATGTTTATATCATTCTGAAAAGATATTGATGATTGAGGGGAAATTCTTTTTAATTGTGCCAAACCTGTTCACAACAATACCCTTTATAGTTTTCCCAAGGAAGCAAAGCTGGGAAGCCATAGACATTTTTCATGATTTTATTGCTTGAAACTTAGTCACTAGTTATCTTTGTTAGTTTAGTCCTTAGAAATGGCTCCTAAATATCTCCTACAAATTTTCCTGATTTACTAAAACTCTCCAGGTTGATTACAAAGACTGTTACAAAGCCTTTTCAGATACATCTTGGATGTGCCAAGTTTATCTTCAGAGATATATCCTTAAATTCCTATATAAACTAGTATATGCAGAGTGTGTTGCTTTTTATTTGTGTTTACACTTCAATGTTTCAAGTTTTCATGGATTCATGACTTCATTGTACATTTTCTTCCAAGCATCACCATGGATTTTCTCATTTGCTTTATGAGTCTCCAATTAAGCACCCTCAAAATTTGTTCTCTGTATGTCCAAAAACCTATCTTCAACATTTTGCGAGCATGTTGATTAATTGACGAGCATTTAAGTATGCCTGCAAGAATTTTTAAGTGAGTCTGTAGGAATTTTAACTTTCCTGTAGGGAATTTCCTAAGGACCACGAGCATTTTTTACTTTCCTGGCGAGCAATTCCTAAGGACCGCGGGCCTGCGTGCATTTTTGTTATGCAAACATGTTTGTCACCAATCCTGTGCAGGCATATCTGGAAATTTTCTTTTTCCAATCGCAGGCATTTTACTTTTCCAGCTGCAGACATTTCTTCACCAATGTGGGAATTTTACTTCTTCGTTCTAGTCTTCTTCATGCATGCTATGATATTTCCATATTTCATCTTTTATCATATTTTCTTCATATTTTAATCCAATATAAATACTGGAACTGTTGTATTTTTAGACAGGATGTGACATGCCATAGCTTCGTTCTCTATTTGAAATAGAAGCATACTTGGAATCTACAAATATAAGATCAATTTCATATAGAAATCAAAGTAATACCAAATATTTCAACAACCAAAAGTAATTGCACTACTTTACTGCTTCAAGGCTGCCATAGACAGAGATAGAGTTCTGAGAATACAATGTCATCATGGAATTCTGTTAAAAGTCAAGAAAGACTCCTTTAAGTCGATATCCAAGTTCTCCATGATATAAAGAGGTCACCTTGAATAGATCAATTCACTGTTGTTTACTAGTTTAGAGCACTTCTTTTTACTTCCATGGTTAACTTATCACTTCAAAAATTACCTTCGCTGGGTCTGAAAATGACCTTTTTTCTTCCCTAACTATTGTTCAAGTAGTACTATAAAAGATCTTCAAAAAATGATGCAAAAATCACCTTCACATTTGTTATCTTTCCTTTATCATGTAGGTACCTTGGTTTCTGTCCATCCTCATGCCATAGTAGGGCTATGTCTAGGTTTCCATATTCCTGTCATGTGACCTATTCTCTCAACATAAAATCAAAACTTCAAACTTCATCAAATAATGTTAAGATTCTTCCTCCAATTTACTCATGTTCTGTAGCTTAGAAAAATTCATTATGAGGTTATAAAAAGAATCACTCAAAACCTAAGTCATAGAGATGTTACAGGACTATCATAAATACTCTTCAATTCATTTCTCCTATCCAACTCAATGGTGTGAATCTTAGCTAGATCATACAAAGGTCCTGTACATGTATGAAAGTGCATTGGTTCCCTTCCTATTGTCCTCAAGTCTTTGAAAACTACCATATCGAATTTTAAAATTCTCTAACCCTTCAATCATCTCTTCCTACTAAAAGGAGAATGGAGGTAGTATACAAAATGGACAATCCTCAAACTGCAATCAAGAGCACTATATAGCTGATTGATAAGTTACACCAAGGCCACTGCAAATGATGTGTAAACAAAAATGTACTGTAGCATTTGATTACTGGAAATCATACTCAAGTATCAACAAATCTCAATTCATGAAATCATTTCACACTTTTATCATCCTCAAGACATTCTTCATCCTTCCAATTTGTTTTAAAAAACTATCTTCAACTCATCAAATCCTTTTATTTTATAGCTCAACATCTTGATTACACACAGGTACCATAGTACATAAGGTTCACCTCAAAAGCGTGTCACTGCATGTTGTTCTCATATGTTGCTGCTCATCAAACTCTATCCTAGGCTATATTTTGAATTTGCAGTAGTAGGAATCTGAGTAGAAAAATAGAGAGTTATCTCTCACATCTTCAGCATGTAAATTCATCTTTGTTTTGTCTTCAAGACTAAGGCTTCGTTTGATTTTAGACATCACAACACCCAGCTTCAAGATAAGTGGCTTTCTTCAGTTCCTTGTTATGAGCCTTGAACATCCATATTAGCATAGAGGAGTAATCCACTGACTTCTTTCTTCTGTCTTATTCTCCACAAATTTTGAGCACTTTTCATTTTCTTGCTTATCATTAACACTCTCTTCTTTACTTTGAGCAATTAGAGCTACCTAAATTATTTCAATCATTAAGGGGGAGTATTAGAATTATTAACCCCTACTTGTCTTCAACGTGTGATACTTATAATCATACTAGTGGACTGTGGTTTGTTATTGTAATGGTCATTATGATGTAGAGTTTATCTCTAGATGAGTAGATTTATTGTGTGCTTTTAGGAGGATGTTTGATCTTAGTTGTATGACAAATTGACTCCAACAAGATTGTTCTAAACTTAGGATGAGTGGTTAGAGGGTTGAGATAATTTTTCAACCTCTCTCTCTCTCACTAGTTAGAAAGTGGTGTGATATGATGTTGTATAAATATGTAATATTGTTTGATGGATAGATCAAACAAACAAAGTTTTGGTGTGTGGAAACAATGTCCACTATCCTGTTTGTTAACATCTTTATGATTTTTCCTATGAAATTGTGGATATATTGAAATATTATAAATATTTTAAATTTGAATAACCTTTTACATCAGAATTCTAGAAAACAGAATAATAATGTCGTAGCAAGAATGATAATAGGCACATATGGAACTTTTGTTCAACCATGAAGTTATAGCCAAGCAAAAAAGTGGAACCTTTGAACGATAAAGGAATAGGCACATAAGTAGCATATATTTGTATGATCAATAGAACTAGATATCTCGTATCAAATGATGCTAGTTTACACAGGTAATTGGTTCCTTTGTTCTATCACCCTTTGACAAAGTGTTAAAAGAGGGCTCCTCAAGGGTAAGAATTGAACTCCAGGGGAAGTGGGAAGGTAATTGGACCCTAGATGTGATTGGAAACACTGAGATTAAACATTGAATCTAAACAACTAGAGCATATCTTCTAACAATATAGAAAAATAAATGTCCATCCAACCACCTATGTGGGCCCTGAACATAGGGAAGTTATGTACCCATAGGAATTGGCTTATTTAAATATATTCTAGAATCATTTTCAAAATATGAAAATGACTTTTATATTTACATCATTTGTCTTGTATATTCTGTTAATAATTCCCTAACAAATGACATCAACAATTGGTAATGGTCATAGTATATTAGCTTTAGGCATTTCCTCGTTTACAGGTATATTAGCATTAGTCTAAATCTTCTCATTTAGAAGTATCTACCCATCCTCAAGGAGTCAAGATCAATTTCATCTCAATGATCCTTAACTCCAATCATGAGGAGTGCAAGAATGATTTCATCACCATTAACACACCACCCTTATATCCTGTCCTGAATGAATTGAACAATACCCTTGAATTTGGCAGCACCAGTCAAGACAACAACAACCTTGAGAGTACTCGTATTTTCTCAATAAATTTTGTGATTCCAGGAAACCCTTTGAGCCCCAGTAGACCTGACATACTTTAACTTAACTAAGTCAAATAAAACTGGCATTGACAATAGAACTAGAATAGATGTTGCAAAATCCCAAATTGAAGGATCAGGTAGAACACCCCTTGAGGGAAAAGATCCAGAGTGAGACAAAGGCCCAGTAGACATCCCAAACACAGGATCACCGCTAATGAAAGATTATAGGTGCCCACTTCCTGCCAGTTGTATGATAACATATTGGTCTATTTGCATGGGATCCACCTCTACTTCTGGAACAAATTCAACTTTAACAATTGAAGAAACTAAAGGATTAGTGGGTTTTATTCTTTCTTAGTTGTTATGAGATTTGGAACTGCTGGTACCTTTTACTGTGCTACAAAGAGCTGGAATAGCCAGGGATGACCAATATTTGGTTGTTTCACTAAGTTATTTCCATTGAAATACTTGAACTTTGTATCTCATATTTATAACTTTGTGATCCTACTTAGGCTACTCCGAAGGTGAATATTATGATATTGTTGTTCCACTTGATCTCCTTCCAGTTCTAGTCCATTATTCAAATGCACCATTTGTATCTTTGTGTGTTAGGGAATTTTACCAAAATATATGCATTGAAATGTATTTAGTGTCCTCATGAAATTAATTATAATTTTAATTTTCAATGAAGAATCAAGCCTTGTACATCCTATTTCTAACTCTATGATCCTACTCAAAATACTTCAAAGGTTAAGACTATGAGACTATTGTTTCACATGGTCCCCTTCCTCTTCTATTCCATTGTTAAAATGCGCCTTCCTTCAATGCTTTGTGCAATTAGGCCACTTCATGAAGCAAAATTCTTTGGAATATATTTCAGTGTCCTCATTAAGTATGCTGCGATTTTGATTTTCATTGAAGTTGTGATTGGTTGTGATTATATTGACAATGTTAAGGACATGCACACAATAATTTGATTTTATTTGGATTGATAAGGTTAAGGTCATGCACATCATAAATTCCCAATGGTAAATAAAATAACTACACTATAACCAATCACCTGCAATAAATCTATATTGTAAACAAAAGAACTAAACTATTACATTCTTTGGGTGATATAGGTCCAACAAGAAATTCTTCCATAGAGTCCTTTCAAAGCAATTCCCCAAATACATATGATGTAAAAAGATCCTTCAAGTTTATTTTTATGCAAATGCTCCTCCGAGCATATTGATGACAAAGGGTGCCTCAGTACCCTCTGCAAATGTTCAAACACACGACACTTCATCAATTAGGATAAGAATTACTATTTAAAGTAAATTATTGATACTATTTCACATAGATTTTAATTCTTTCATTTCATGACTTTGTGGACACCATTAAATCTTATAAATTTAAATTTTAGAGGTGATGGCCTCTAGGGAAGTGATGCTATTGTATACTTTGAATCTTGATTCTTATGAATGCCACTTTTTCTACATAACAAATCTAAACTCATATTTATCTTGATGGATTTATGTCTAATTTTGAATTTACTCATGGATGGGTTTAGTTTACTAGGTTTAAATTTTCTAGACTATATAGAATTCATGTCATCATGGATTTCTTACAAATTACACTGATTTTATTTCTTTTTTCTCATATAGGTTTCACTTTGGGTTTCTATATACATGTGATATTTTAATTGTGAAATATTCAATGAGATGTCAAACAATGACTGTGGAAAGAAAACATCAAAACAGAGGGATGTATTATCATACTTTCAGAAGCCTTAATCCAAAAATCTAGATTCTCTTCATGATTCAAACTCTTTTGAGCAACCCATCAATGAGGGGGCTATCACACTTTTGAGAATGTATCTAATAACCATATACCGGATGATAAAACAAGTTCCTCTAGTGAACCCAATGAGATAAATGCAATTCAATGAGAAATTGGCAATGATAATGTTGAAGGTTTTTCCTTGGGAGGCAACACAAATAATTCACAATCATGAAAAAGGAAGAAAGGACAATGGGGCATAGGGAGACAATTCCAATTGGAATGGGACTCAAAATTTCCTCTTATTGAACCAATACCTCCAATAAATTAGAAGGAAGCTTCACGGGAATTTAAATGCATTGTATGTAGTTGGAAATTGGGAAAGGAAGTAAAATTGCAAATGAAGTCAGATACAATAGAGAAGCATGCAGGAAAGATTTATGTCAAGAAAATTGAAAATGGTGAGGAGAAGCCTATTACCAAATGGAAATATTTTGAGGAATGTCGACATGTCAAATATAAAGAATAATATAATAAGTACTTAATAAGTAAGAGTAAATTTGAAGCAAGTGGTGGGACTATCACATCTCTATTTGGAAAAACAAAGGGAAACAAATTACTATCCAAGACGATGCAATTAAGCACTATATTTCACATCTTATCTAGAGGTCATCCTATGGAAGATTATCCAGATTATAAGAACTATGTATATTTTATTCAAGTATCAAATTTTCCATATTCTCACTGGTCTGTAACGAGGGGTTGGGAATGGGAAAAATATCTAGCTCAAGTAGAAAAGGATGAGTTGAAAGAGAAGATTGCAAATGCCGTATTTGTTTCACTATCTTTGGATGAAGTTACAACTATTGATAATACTTCATGGATATGCATGAGTATTTATATGGTTAATGATCATATTAGGCATTCATATCTACTTGGGATTCAAAAAATGAAGAAGAGTTCTACAACTGGAAATATTTATGAACTTGTTATTAATACTTTGAAGGAAATTGGTGGTATGGATGATTTAATGATCGCAAAAAGGTTAGTATGTGTTGGAGCAGATGGAGCATGAATCATGAAAGGACAAAGGAATGGACTTTGTGTCAAGCTACAACTATCATCTTCACCGTTTATGAGTAGTATTCATTGTGTGGCTCATAGGATGAATCTTGCATTTAAAATAGTAAGCAAGTTTCCACTGGTTTCAAAAGTTGAATAACTTGTATGTGAGACTCATGCATACTTTTGTCGTAGTCCTAAGCGATTTACAGAGGTTCAACAATTTGCATACGGTATTATAGATGGAAAAAAAATATTAAAAGATGTTGATACAAGATGGATTTCATTGAATGGACCAGATCAAAGACTATTTAGTGAGTACCAATAATTGGTAGCGGTGATGTATGAACATCACTTCAGTCTAGACAAAGCTCAAGATCTTCTCTTTTGACTAACTGATATAGAGACACTATTAACATTGGCCTAGATTCTTCCTTTGCTTCATGAAATGAATGTCCTTGTGAAAATGGCTTAGAGTCGTAAAATGTATATTGCAAAGTACTCAAATGCAAGGAATAAATCATGCCTTGCATTGGATAATTTGTATACGATGCCAGGGTCTTTTACAAGTCCAATGTTTAAGGGTTGGACTACTCTCATTGATATAGAAAATATTGAAAATTATTTGAAGTTTGATGAAAAAGGGATACCATGCATGGAAGTGCATGTTGGAAATATGGATTATAGTTGTCATTGATGTCAAAAGATGTTCATTAATGACAAAGGAATAACCAAGGACATGATGGAATAATGAACTCAGTATAAGTCAAAGGAAAGATAAAGGTAGTGATGACATGGCATGAATGATGAAGTGGCATATATGATGACATAGAACAACATAATTGATGGAAAATTGGTAAGAGACATTTCCTATGATGACAAAGCAGATGATGTGACATCATTCTGGAGAAATATGACAATTGGTGAAAATTAGGAAATTGACTAAGTATGGATAAATAATCAAAACTGGTCTAAGAGGGTCTAAGAGAATGACCTCCCTAAATAATGGACTAGAGTAAATGACCACAAAACATAGGGGTATTGTAGATAGGTGTTTTCTCAATATGACCATGTCCTTAGTTTGTGTTGGAAGTAGCCGAGGAAGAGGTTACGGACCTGCCAAAACAATGTTTTAGGTAGATTGGATCAGACTAAGAAATTTGTCTAAGTGTCATAAAAAAAGGTTAAAAGACTATTTTCAAATTCCCTCCAAAATATGCGTGTGTGTCAGTAAGATCTAAAAATGACATGATCCTTCTCTTTGGTGAACTGGATATCCATCCATCAAGTTAGATTCTCATTTGGTTCTTATACGAGCGAAATATCAATCTACCGAAACAAGAGAAAAACACTAGTTGACATATTAAAAATGGCTAAGTGTTAAAAAAATGATCGATGACTAAACGGATCAACAGTTAGGATCTATCTCGCAGCAGATCGACGGTTCAGAAAAAGCATTGCGGTAAAGTCATTGTAGAAACGGGTAGGAGAAGTGTTCTGCAAAGGATTGAGATCAGACGGCTAAGAATAGTTCTTCAAAATAGATTTACGATTCAAAAAATAAGTGTGGGCGTAGCTGCAGAAAGCAGAGAGTCAAAATCATGGAAAAGTTGAGTTTTTGGCTTCCGCATTCCACAGTGCTAAAAAGTAAGTGCAGGTACGGAACCGCGGAAATAAAAAGGGTCGAAGTTTTTGAAACATTTAGTTTCCGAATTCTGCATTTTGTAGTGTGGAAAGGCTAGTGTGGAACAGTTAGTGCGGGTGCAGAAACACGAAAATTAAAAGGTTGATGTTTTGGAAACATTGAGTTTCTGATTTCCACATTTTGCGGTACGGGAACAAAAGTGTAGGTGTGGAACCCCATAAATAAAAAGGTCGAAGTCATGGAAAAATTGAGTTTATGACTTCTGCATGCGGCCCTATGGAAAAGGCAAGTGTAGAAAGATAACGACGGAAGGACCATTGCAGGAGTGGAAAGGAAAAATTTCAAAAAACTGGAAAGTTTAGTTTTTGGTTTCTGCTTTCTGTAGTCCAGGAAGGAGCGTCCAGAAATATTAGTTTGGAAACTGTAACGTAGAGAATTGCAAAAGAAATGCCTAATTTTTTAGAACCCACATTTTGCATCCCGTGATCCAGAATATCTCTGGTCACAAAGAATCCCGCAGGAGATCAACGACGCAGAACGTTTGGTACGGAAAGATTGGTTTGGAAATCATGGAATGATATTTGAAAAAGGCACATCCGATATCTGATTTCCACCTCAGATTGACGGTCACAAAAATATTGAAGGATATTGACGGTGCAGGATAGTTGAGGAGGAAAGCTAAGTGTGGAAAGACCATCTATAGGATCAAAAGTGCGGAAGCATAAAAAAACATTAACAGAGTCGCGTAAATGGATTCTATGCTGAAAAAAGGATGAAAGAGTGTGTTTGGTGCAAAGGCATGATGAATGATTATGATGACAGAATGTTAGATGATGAATTTTCCATATGGTCATTGCTTCATCTGGTGTTTACACATAGTGGATATTTCCTGCAATATTTAAAGATGATGCTCGCAAGTATGAAGAGAATGTACAACATTGTTGGAAGAATATTACATAGGTTTAATTTTGAAAAGAATTAAATGTTGATAAACAGAATTATGAAGGGAATTGTAAACAAAGTTATGACGGTTATCAAAAGGCACATAAACAGAGTTAGAGTATTGTAAGGACGTGACTATTTGAAAAGGTATGTTGCTGTATTGATGTTTAAAGAAGAATATATAAACACAATCTTGAAGAGGAAGAAGTGTGTCTCGGGGGTCTCTGTGGGTGAATAATGAATATCTGAGTAGAATACCATAAGTCAGAGAATGCAAAGTGTATCTCTGCAATCTAGACTCTTGTAGCAACAAGAAAGAAGACCAAGTAAAGAAATCCAGAGACAGAGTTTGAAGAATGTCTAGGAAGTTTAATAATATCAAATTAGGGTGGCAGGGTGGTGCTATGGTGGGATAGATTCTTGCAAGGAGGTCTTAGCTTCCTTCCAGTAGTGGCTAGAGAATCAGGGTATTGGTGTATCCTTGTCTGTAGGTGTAGGAATAATTCAAGGTGTGGGTGCATCCTTTAGTAGTGGCTGAGAAACTTGGGGATTGTGGTCTCCAACAAGTGGGTGCTTGCAAATAACTATTGTATATTGTAAAAACAAAGTTTTGCAGATAATAGAAACGTGTTGTTGGTTTACCTTATTAGGGTTCCATGATAAAATCTGTGTTCTGTATATCTTGTTGACTCAATATTTTGATTAAAGTTTAATAAGTGGTTTTAATGGTAAAAATACAACAATACTGATTCACCCCCCCTCTCAGTATTGAATTGCTATCAACAATGCGTGGGTATATGGTTCCCTTTCATTATGTTAGTAAGATGGGACAAACCACCGAAGAGTGTTGTGTGTCAAGAGACCAGTTCAATGATATTGTGATTTCAGTGAGACACAACATGATACAAATTGCACAATCACTGTCATAAGAGATAAGATAACTATTTCCTCGAGATGAATTATTGGAGTCCATGTCTGTGGTATACCCTCAATATTGGAGAAGTGAAAAAGATATAGACACTTTGAAAGTTGATTTTTAGAAAAATTGAGTATTTTAGAGCACCAATTTAGTAGGAATGTCAAGGTACAAGGAGAAGAGATTGGAGGTATATTAGATTCATCAAAATTATATCAACAAACTACTTTCTTTGTTGAAACAATGTCATATCAATATCATGTTTTGGAGAAACCTATAGAATATGGCGCAGTAATAAACTATGGACTATTTTAGGTGCAAGTCAATATTTACAAGAAAACATGTCAGAGTATTTCAAATTAGTCGATTTATGTCAAACCATGATTTTGGGATTAGTGGAGGATGAGAGAATGTTTAATGCACTATCATTCCTGAAGTCAAAGTTAAGGAATAAGATTGAGAAGAATATGGATACTTGTTTAAGATTATATGTAACAAACATAAGAGAATTTGAACACAAAACCTAACGGACTATATGTCTAATTTTCACCAAAAATATGTCGACTATCCGACAAGGGTCAGATTTTATAAACGTTGGTTTCGTTTCGTCGAATATCTATCAGGTTTATTGTATATATGGTTATCTGATGCTATGACGTCTGATATCTGACGACACATGTATCAATATACCAGTTGTATATCTGAGATATCAATGTCGGATATTCTACCACCAACACTTATCAGAAGGAAATATTTTCAACTACATAGCCATCAGATAACCACCAAACAATAATTTATAGGTGTTTGGATATCCGACGAAATGTTCCATTCATAATATGTCATGGTCATTGAAAAGCAGGGGAAGAACGTCAGATATCCGATGGAGACACGTACAAAAAAAGAAAAAGGACCAACGACTCTTTCCAACGGTCATATGGCATAATCGTTAGTTGTCGTACTGAGGAACATCAGATATCCGACAGCTAGAGATACAAAAAAAGAGAAAAACCGATGATATTTTCTATCGGTATTAAGGCATGATCATCAGAATATCATTCCTGTTGCCAAAGAAACTGTGTGGAGGTATGCACAACATGGGGTTAATTGAATTGAAGAGATGTGCAACTTGGGGTGAATGAAATCATAGAGATGTGCGCACCACGTAGACACAAACGACATCAAAAGGTAGAGTGAGGTAGAGTGAAGTAGGATTTGGGAGAACATAAATTCAAGGGAAATGGAAGCATATCAGTACGTCAGATCAGAATCGCCAACCCATGAACCTGTTGCAAATTTTGGTTTTTTACTATAGTGGGTACAAACTGTAGCAACCATGGAGTATTATGCGTCCTGTGCGAGAGTTGTGGAAAGTACGTCAAGCCAATTCAGATCATGCAGGATGATGTTAATCTGGCCATGGGTGAGATCTGAGGAGAAGGTTGGATATTTAGCATGCCAACATGATTGTTTTCATTATGAATAAGAGTGACTTGGCCGATGAGACAAATAATTCCTGTAGTATATACATGCACCAACTTATCTCTGACTTCATTCATCTCAAGAAAGCAATTCAGAGCTGCGAGAGCCTCAAAACTAATTGGCCCCTTTTCAAACATGATGATTACATGGAATCCACCAACGAGAGTGAGACTTGCTTCCTCCACCATGGCCTGGAATCACTGGGACACAAACTGAGGAGAGTTAAAGATGATGTGGATATTCAGAAGCGCCAACTTCATTGACTCAAAGGAGAAGTGAGGGAAAGGGTTCTGGGACCTCTCTAGGGAAATAAACATGTCTTTATGTTTTGTTTTCTACTACCGGGACAATATGTCTATATATTTTGGAATATATCTGTTAGGAACTTACATTCTACTTTTGTTTACTACTGTGAATGTTATGAGGAAGACGATGTAAATAAGTACATAAGTTACAACTTTTATTTAGCATAAGAAGACAATGTATTTTTTTAATATATGCATATATAATATTTGTACTTGTTGTCATGCAATGTTGTATCTGATGTTTATGAGAATTTTCCGTATTTGTTTCCATACTAGTTTCAATACAACTTATATTTCATATTGTGTTATTCCTTTTTCGTTTTTCTTTTCTTTTTTAGTGGTTCATTGCTAACCATGTCTTCATCACATTATATGGCAACCACTAAATCTATTTTAACAAAATATTATTAATCCTTCTTAAATCTCAAACGTCTTAAATGAGTACATCATTGTTATGTAATGCAAGTATTTGGCACTAGATTTGCTCTCAAATCCACTTGCAAAGTGATGTTGAAATTTTTATTTCAGGACTAATTCAAATGGTACTAATTTCTTGGCACACAAAATGTTTCCGAGTATGATAAGAGTGGATGCCAAATTAATATGAGATATTTGAATATATTGTGACCTTATACTTCTTGAGATAGATCTGAATTTTGATCATAGTGTTCCTTGTCACCATTTGGTTTCTATTGTTGCAAGTCTTCATTTAATTCATTCTTGGCACATCTAAGCAACATTTGTTTGGTAAATAATTTGATAAATTAAATATGAGTATGATGAATTAATACAACTATCACTATCTTTCATTGGGCATGCATTTAAGATAGAACTGATACAAATTGTCTCTTTGTTACCTTCTAGATATGTCTTCATTACTCCACTCTTGGAAATTCTTGTAAGGCATATTGGTTGACTATTTCAGTTGTATCCTAAGCATTTTGATTTCATAAGTATATCATTTTGAAGAACATATCATCTAGCTAAATATTGTGCAATGATTTAGATACAACAAATTATCCTTCGGTAAGTTTTGAATGTTATCGGAAGTTTATCTTTGGCGCCTAGTCATATAGATCACAAGTGTGAAGATAATCTAAAGTTGGTTTTTGATTTTGGAAGTAATACATGAGTAAAATGTTTGATATATGCTCAATAAATATATGGCCGAATGATTAATTATAAGGATATTTGTTGCTCATTATGTACTAACTCTCACAAATTGTTAAATGCTCATGATCTGTGTTAGTATTGAAATGAATGTCTTTGGTTTGATAAAATGTTATTTACATTGAGCTAATGGTTGAGAATATAGTTTCTTTGGAATAAATTGAGCTTATAGTCAACATAATAGGATCTAATTTGTGGATTAATTAATCAAGACTGACAACACAAGCTAACTCTTTATCAGGTCAACCTTTGTATTTAAAAACAATGGATGACATAAAACCTACTATTATACCTTTTAAATGATGTTTTCTATTGTTTTATTCTAATTCAATGATACTTAAGAGAAAACACATTATATGATATGTTTTATATTGGTGTCTACTCATACAAGCTTGAATCAAACATAATAATTGTATATTAGTTCTATATGAATCAAATATTCTAAACAAAATATTACCTATTTGTAAAGAGTGCATATTTGTATCAATGAAAACAAAAAAAAACTTTTGAAAAGAAAAAACACATAATCTTGCGACTAGAACAATTGGTATCTTTTGAATGGGTAGTTGGTGAGATTGAATCTCATTTATTGCAGTCCTTATTAGCTCTAGGTGATATTATTGGTTGTGTTGCAACACAGTCTATTGGTGAACCAACTACTTAGATGATAAAAAGCCGAGTATGGAAGACATTGCAGAAAAGATCAACCTTGAGTTTGATGATGATTTGACATGCATTTTTAATGATGATAATACATAAAAACATATTCATCGTATATGTATTATGAATGAAGAGGGTACTAAAGGGGAATAACAAGACCAAAATTCTGAAGATGATGGATTTTTGAAGAAAATTGAAAGTAACATGCTTACAAAAATGACTCTTAGGGGAATTCTAGATATTAATAAAGTTTGTATCAAGTATGGAAATATAAACAAGTTTGATGAGAATGATGTATTTAAGCCCGAGATAGAATGGATTCTTGATACATAAGGTGTCAATATGTTAGCTGTGATGTGCCATGAAGATGTGGATGCTACTAGGACAACTAGTAATCACTTGATTGAGGTTACTGAAGTGCTTGGAGTTGAGAACCATGTTTCAAAGAGAACTTGTTGCACAAATAATGATGGGGCCCACTTATATACGAAGAGATAAGGTGTAAAACCATACAAATAAATGAAAAACTTTATAATGACCAATATAGATAATCACCAAACAATATAAAAAAGGGACATTAATTGATAAAATAAATAGCTTGGGTCTAAAATTTGAAGTTTTCAAGGTTTTTTAAACATGAAGAACTATAGTTTTCAAGTGATTTCAAGCATTAAGGTATACGAATAGCATGTGCATTAATAGGATTAGTGACAATATAAGTGGATACTTCAATAATCATTGCAACAATTACACTTTGAATGCTTTTCACAAGAGAAACTTTTGTGTCTTAAATTAAACAATGATCGTAGAAATGTACTTTTGTGTCTTAAATTAATCAATGATTGCCCATTGCAATGTTATGATAAGTATCTCTCCCAACCTTGTATCATTCAAAAGCTACAATTTCATCATTTCAGAGAAGTTGTGATTCCAATTCAACTCTCCTCCAATGGCCTTCCTCTCTTGTGTCAATGAATCAATGAATCTAGGATTACATCATTGCAAAGAAAACTAAATCACAAAATCATGGTACTTCAACATTGCTTGCATATGTGATACTAGTTCAAAATCTAGAAAACCCTCCAATATCCATCCAATGTACTCAATTACAAGAGACTATAGATGTATCCTTTGTCATAAGAAATGTCACTTCCTATTCATAAGAATTGAGCTCATTTCTACCCTCCACCAGTATACTAAATATTTGTATCATACCCTCCTTTCCAAAAAATCCAACCCTCCTTTCTTGTCTCGTTCCTCCACAAGTTCCACCTTCATAGTATGGATCCTTGTCTCCTTCCTCCATGGGATCCATACCATGGGAGTGTTGGACTCAAGGAGGGACAGATACCCTTTCTTGGTTCTTTGGTCATCATAGGATATTTCCTCCAATGAAATCCAACCCCTCATAGTATGAATCATCTTCTCGTTCCTTCACAATATCCATACATTGAGACACTCGACCTTGAGGAGGTAACAATACCCTTTCTTGGGTATTTGTTCATCTTATAATTTTGTCTCCGCAAACCCCTTCGAGTGGAATAAATATTGGTTCTTTGAGGCCTCTTTGATACTTCAGTTTGTTCACATATATATTCTTTCAAGTATTCCTTGAATGCCCCAAACCATATTTTTCTTTACAAGCAAGAATCAATTATTACACATAATGTGATTAGAGAGGAACAGATTGAATAATAGCTTCCATGGCTAATAATAGTATGGAACATATTGAATAATGATGGCACATGTGGATGTTTTGTTGGAGGGGCCAGTGAACAAGGGTGGGATGAATTGGATGATGCAAGATTGGTGGCGTCTACTGTACCACCGGTAGGTTTGTTAGAGGAATGGAAGGTCCATGTCCAGTTAACATATATGTATATGAGGCTAAACCATAAGAAGATGTTGGATTCAAACCCACTTAGGATTCATTTATGATGAAATTTCCTGCCATTTTCGAATGGATCCAATCCAACACATGCTTAGATAATAGTAGAAAAAGTGAATTTATTTAGGGAAATGATGGATTCTCACATTCCACAATACAGATTCAAGGCCATGTCATTTTGTCCATGCTAGCCTATGGTACTATAAAATTTTATCATGGCACCATATTTCGATTGAGAACTTCCATTGATAGTTGGTGGGAATCAACTAAACTATTGTACTTAACATACTAGATAACTAGTTTCATATCTAAGGAAGTGTTTTCCTTTAACCCAAAAATATAACAATAAGTGAAGGGACTAGAATGGCCTCAAGCATGGCCTATAGTAGATATTTCTAGTCAAGACATGCATACAAAACAATTTTATAGATACAAGAGTCTAGGGTAAGTACATTTTTCAATTGGCCTTACTTACACATTATGCTGCCCATGTCCTTTACACATGGATTCCTATGGCTATTGAAGAATTTTATCTCTAGTGATGAGACTTTTTTTTACGCTGGAAGAACCAATGCAGTCCTCATATTATTCGAGTGAGATAATTGTTACACCATGGCCAAAGATAATTCCATATATATCGGTGGTTGTGTGTCCAATGAGATGGGGTGTTTCCTTTCCTAATTGTAGGTACTATGAATTCCAACTCAAACCCATGCTTGCACTCACCCTCCGACACTCTAAAGAAATTGGTTATATGTATATGTAGATGATCATATATATAGTACCTTAGTATTTAAGTTAGTATGTACATCATGGAATAGATTCAACTTATAACTTTACTTCGCATAGAATTTTAGTGTGAGCAAATAATTAAGTGGAATATAAATAACTAACTTTTAATGTACTCACGTATAAGTTTATTTTTTAAAAACTAATCAAATTTATTTGTATAGTTTTATTTAGTTTTGTTGCTAGACAATTTCAACCCCATTGACGAAATTTGGTGATTTGTTGATACAAATATAATTTCTCTCTTTCTAAACAAGAGGCAGGTCTTAAGCAATGACAAGGATTTGAAAACTCTCCACATTCAAGGTGAAACAAATGAAATTTAATTGGATTATTTCACTGTGGAATGTGAAGTAATGTGCATTATTTTGGATCCAAGTGGTTTGGCTGTAATTTTTATTGTTATGCTTTTCACTAGTGTGTTGCAAAATTTTCCAAATTAATATGTTTTGAGAAAAGGGACTGGTAATCATAGTTAAATAGATGTAAACTCTAGAGTGAATTAAACTGACCAATTATACTCTACTCTTATAATACATTCATGTGAACCAACCATAACATTGTGAAAAATTAACATACCTGGAAATCTCTGCATTTATGATCGATTTCTAAAGCAAAATTGATATAATGCTCAGTAGTGGCCACTTCCACAACCACAATACAAGTTCAAGTATCCGGTTCAAAAATTGGGATAGAAAGGGATCCCTGAACATTATGATCCTGTGCACCAGGTAAACTTAAAAACAAAATTTTTCTATAAAGTTGAACATGAGGACTCTCATCTTGAATTACTCACAGAAAAAACCTACGAGGCAGCCCTTGAAAGTCTCCTGGGGACTCTTATGTGGAAAAAACATATATATGTAAAATATTAATAAGTAATATGCATGCCACTCTTCAAATGATTAATTTAAGGATGCATGCCAGTCAAATACTAGAACACAGTATTATATGAACATGCACACAACTCAAACTAGAAAATTATGCCCCAACTAAATAATGGAAGGAATAATAATGGAAGGAATATACCAAGGAATTGGCATTAAGCACTATTAAATTGAGGCAAGGTAAGGACAATATAGTCTGGTATAAGAACCCTTTGCATGGAACCTATTCTGTAAAACAAGGTTATGCTTCTTTTTTTTCTCAAGACATGCAAGTCAATCCATACTCAAGGCTGGTGATGGCAAAACAATGTGGATTATTAAGGCTCCTTTTACCATCCAAACCTACACTCAAAGATATTCAAATCCTTGAACAAAGTGTAACCCTACGGGCACTTAAGAGGGTTGTATATTGTCACTACAAATATTCCTCTCACTTTAGGCTGGATCTCAGCTAACACAAGAGGAGGATCCCTAAAAAAATGATGTTTATGATTTTCCTAAATTTAGGGATTGTATATTGTCCAAATTTGTGCCATTCCAATGGTTGGATAACTTGTATGAAACAAGGTCTAACTAGAATGTTAGTAAACATGATCTAACAACCATGTGGATGTAACTCACTAAGTCAAAAATTTTAGGAGGGATCTTCCAAAGATGCTCATCACAATATTCACAACAAGTACAAAATAACCCAAGAATTATATGCAACCATGAATAATTAAATAATAGTCACATATGAAACCATTAATGAAACCATCCTTCAAGCATGACTTCACCCAAATATCAAGAGAGCCTTCAAATTTCCATACTTAACCTTGAAACCCTATCTAGGGAAACCCTCCAAATAGAATGAATGGCCCTACCTAATTCATTACATCAACAAATATCATTCAACTAATAACTCCATAGCCCTAGGGTTAGGCACGGTTCTCATCACTTTCACTTCCAGTTGTTGTATGATATTTTAGCTTAGCATATGTGTTTTATGCTCTCTATTATGTGCATTCATATCTCTATTATACAAAATAAGCAAATCATTTAGCATTAAGTGTGCCTATAACCTCAAAGAGCTGGCATATTTCCCTAGATACTTAAACTTTTAGGCACCATAATCCTTAAACCCTTATACTTTACTCTATTTTGAATTTGGACTGGAAGATAATTTTGAAGGATTAAATTCTGCTTCATTGATACCAAATGGTTCTCCTTCGGATTTTAGAATGGATGATTCTGCGAAGGGACAAAGCCAAAAATGGTTGATATTATTAATTAAAAATTATTATCCTCTACCCAAAAATGTTTGACATTCTTAATTAATTGGAAGGGGGGAAAATTTTCTAAGAATGACCTTCCTTTAGGATATCCCCAAGTTCATATGGAACCTACAAATGTATGGAAAATACATTTAAAGACTAATTTTGGTACCTATTAGTGGTTGGTAATGCCCTTTCATGGAATTACCAATTTCCCTAGTACCTTCATCTAGACCATGAATGGAATCTTCTTCCTACATATCTGATGATGTTTATAGTATTGGATCAGAAGTTTAATGTATTGGATGAATAATACTTACCTGCATCACTATTTTTCTTCAACCCAAGGCCTTCTTTCTCTTAATATTATTCGCAATAAATATACTGGAGAATTAACAGGTTATGGTTTCCTGGAGTTTGTAAGCCATGCAACAACCCAGATGGCTATGTAAAAGTACAATGGTGTACAAATGCTAAACATTGCAAAATTTTACAGTCTAAATTGTTTTTTTTGTCAAATTTGAAACCTATTAGTTTACTCTCTTTCATAATACAGTCCTTAGTACCTAATTGAGAATTCATAATACCTAATTTACAACAAAATAATTTCACTTGCATTATTTTGAACCGTAATCATAACCTAATTTCATGCCATAGTGACTTTTCATGTTATCGGTGAAGACAAATACTTTCAATGGTGTAAAATGACCGAAGGAAAGCATCATAAAGTTGTAAATTGAACCTGCATATGCAACTACATGCAAACTTGTTTCTTGTAAGAAATACCAACTTTCATCGATGCCCCAAGGAAGAAGAATTCATTTCATGATGGAAGCTCACATTTCTTAAATTTATAGACATTCCAATGATAATGTTTTTTCTTGATTAACTTATGATCTTATTCTAATGCAAAAATTGCACCCAATGTTGTGACCAAGTAGAGGGATAAGCTTAACCAAACACATTCCTTATGCCCATATTGTTAATGCCAAATGGTATAGTCATATCTAACACATACTAGTTATCTGAATCCTAGATATCATCTTACCTCTAATGCAGAGCCTCTTGACTCTAACCCATAAACGTATAGGTATGTCTAACCTCCTTGACTCTCTACATCTTCACACACCCTTTCTTCAAAAATCCTCAAAAGATACCAATGTTCCATACTAAGAAAATCATTTACCAATTCACCATGGGGTAATCATGTGATGAGTTCTCTCTTTGTGCAGGTTGTTATCTCACCAATTGAAATGATTACAAACGAAGAACATGTGAAATATGTAGTGAAAGAATCAAGATACATACAATAGGGACAATCTTACCCATTCCTATTCATTCATAGAGTAAAATTCACCCTAAATGAAATGTAACAGATTAATTTTTTGCAAAATCATTTTTCCATTCGCAACATTGAAACATTCGGAAATTTTACAGAGTAATATGGGGTTAAATGGAAGGTATTGACCAATTTTGGCGGCACTGTATCCTCTTGACGACCTCTGAGACCTCTTGTATGCGGCCTCTCAACCTCTATGACCTTCGATACCTCGACGACCACTACAAAATATCGGAAACCTCTAGGATTCAAGATTGGTAAGGTAAGTGAAAATGCAGTCTCTTGGCGAACTTTGCGACCTTCGGGCTCTAGGCTTGGTGAGGTAAGTGAAAATGCATTCGCACGGCTGGGGAGGTAATTCAATTTGAAATGTTTGTTTTGTTTGTTATGATATATATTTTTATTTATTTATTTACTATGCTTATTAATTTTTATTTTTTATGTAATGTTTTACTTTTTATATTTAATATTTAATGTTTTTTTCTATGTATTTTTTTTTATGTAATGTTTTTTTTATATATATTTAATAAGGAAAATCAACCTAAATCTTAGTACCCTAGTGGGAAAGACACAATCATGCACCTAAGCTAAGGTAAAGGACCAAGATTCAACAAGGGGACCACAACCCACACAACCATATGATGATGATGGTGATGATGGCGATGAAGATGATGGTGATGACGATGATGACCATGCCGATGAAGATGACGATGATGATGAAGGTGATGATGCCGATGATGATGATGATGATGACGACGAAGATGATGATGATGATGATGATGAAGAAGAAGATGATGATGAAGATGAAGATGGTGATGACGATGATGATGATGATGATGATGATGAAGAAGAAGATGATGAAGATGTTGATGAGGAAGAGGGTGATGACGATGACGATGATGAAGATGATGATGATGGTGATAATGATGATGATGATTATGGTGATGATGATGAAGATGATGATGATCATGATGACAATGATGAATATGATGATGATGAATATCATGATGAATATGGTGATGATGATGATGATGGTGATGGCTGTAATA
>LPNX010917718.1:362978-383897 GCA_001517045.1 Pseudotsuga menziesii | reverse complement strand
ATTCCAAAGGATAAGGGGGGGGGGGGAGTGATGAACCTTGGGTCATGGGGGAAAAAGCTACATGTCATCACCCTATATGTTTTTCCCACCTTACCTTGTCTCATCCAACCACCCTTTTTAATGTTCTGCTGAGTTGTTGAGGCATTTAATTGTTGGAAGTGGAGGGTGGCAGGACTGTCAGTCTTTGCCACACGCTTACTCTACTAGTCCTCTCTCCACCTTCACGGGGGTAAGGTAACCATCACTACGCCTCTCTCTGGGCTTGTTTGGGGGTTCACTTTCATTCAGGGATGTGCAGCAGGGGGCCGATTCATCTTCCTCACACAGAGCCGAGTTAAGAAGGGGGTGCAATTTCTTGTTTGGGGGTTCATTCTCCCTCTCTCACGCTGTTTGTTGGTCTATGGTGGTGTTCCTTCCATTCACGCAGAGAATCGGTTTTCCTTTTGAATTATTGAGCTGTGTATTGTTTTCCATCCTTTGTGGTGGATCGTGAGCTGTAGACCGCTGTGTTTTCTTCCATGTTTTTCTTGGGCTGTGTATTTTCCCCTTGCGCACAGGTTGAGAGTTTGTTCTTTCCCCTTTTCTACCTATGTAAGTTCTCTAGCCATTACATTGGGGATTGTGTGTGCTGTGGGCTTGTGGATGTTGGTTTGCTGTTGATTTCTACATTCATTAACTGACTTTTCCTCTGTCCACGCTGGGAGTTTGTCTTCTTTCCCAATTGCGGACTGCGTAATGTTGCCATCGTTTCATTGTGAGTTTGTTGCTGTTGATGTACCCTTGTTTGGGGTTGCTGTTGAGTTGTTTTGGCCACGCTAGGGCCAAGAACAACCCTGAGTTGTCTTATGGACCTGAACTGTGTTTCACCTTTTGTTTGGGATTGTCACCCGGTTGTCTTTGCCTTCCTCACGGAGCTATGAATGGATTTTTTTGCTGTGGTATGTAGTGGTTGGTCTTTGGACTGTTGAGAGTGGGGTTAGAGGCTGGGTATGCTTGAGAAGGTTGGTGTTGAGGACACCAGCTTAGCGTTTAGCCTTTCCTAGCTTCTTGACGACCTGGTAAAGCCCTACTGTGTTGGTTTGGATGATTGGCAAACCTTGGCTATGTGTAAGCCTACATTGACCCTTATTCCTTGAGGAATCATGCCCAGCTTGGGGGTGGCAGTGTTGCTGAGAGATTGATGAGCACGCTAGCCTATGGTTGGGTGGAAGGTTGCAGCGACATAGATGGTTGCGGGGTGAGTTCTTCATTAAAAAGATAAGTACTCCTGACTATTCCATCTCTGCAATTGTATCTACTGTTTCATGAGAAATGATGAACATGTTGAATGTTGGAATGTATATGTTTGCTTCCGCTGAATGTTGAGTAACTATGTATCCTTGTGTGTTATATGCATCTTAGTATGTATTATGTTAAGCTTTGTAATATCAACATTCATCTTTCCTGTTCATGGGGCTGTTTGCCCTGATGATTGGTGTTAGTAGCGTCTTCTTCGCCGGTCGGAGGGTCGGGGACGTTACAATGGCGATGATGATCATCCTGATGAAGAAGACGATGATGAAGATGACGATGATGATGACGATGATGATGATGATGATGATGACGATGATGATAATGATGATGATGAAGATGATGAGGATGAGGATGCAGATGACGATGATGATGAAGATGGTGATGATGATGATGATGATGATGATGACGACGATGATGATGACGACGATGATGATGATGATTATGGCGAGGATGATGAAGATGACACTGACGATGACGATGATGAAGACGATAATGATCAAGATGAAGATTATGATGAAGATGATGATGACGATGACAATGATGATGATGATGATGATGATGATGATGATGAAGATGACAATTATGATGAAGATGATGATGATAATGATGAAGATTATTATGAAGATGATGATGATGTTGATGTTGATGATGATGATGACAATGACGATGACGACGACGACGATGATGATGAAGATGATGACAATGAGGATGCCGATGATGATGATGATGATGATGATGATTATGGCGAGGATGATGAATATGACAATGATCATGATGATGACGATGAAGATGATGATGATCATGATGAAGATGGTGATGATGATGACGACGACAACAATGATGAAGAAGATGATGATGATGATTGATGAATATTATGATGAAGATGGTGATGATGATGATGATGATGAAGATGATGACGACGACGATGATGCTGATGATGAAGATGATGAGGATGAGGATGACAATGATGATGATGATGATGAATATGGTGATTAAGAGGATGATGATGATGATGATTATGGTGAGGATGATGATACGTTGATCATGATGACGGTGATGAAGATGATGATGATCATGATGAATATGGTGATGACAACGATGATGACGACGACGATGATGAAGATGATGATCATGATGAAGATTATGATGATGATGATAATGATGAAGATGACGATGATGATGAAGTTGATGATGATGATGACGACGAAGACGACGATGATGATGAGGATGAGGATGAGGATGATGATGATGATGATGATGATGATGATGATGATGAATATGGTGATGACAACGACGACGATGATTATGGTGAGGATGATGAAGATGAAGAAGATGATGATGATGATCATGATGAAAATGATGAGGATGATGATGATTATGATGAAGATCATGATGACGACGATGACGACGACGATGATGAAGATGACAATGATGATGAAGATCATGATGATGATGATGATGATGAAGATTATGATGAAGATGATGATGATGATGATGATCACGACGACGATGATGATGACGATGATGAAGATGATGAGTATGAGGATGCTGATGATGATGATGATGAATATGGTGATGATGATGATGATGAATATGGTGACGATAACAAATAGGCATGTAAAAAATATGACAACGAGATGTCGTAAATATGACAAAGGGACGTCAAAAACCCAACAGACAAACATCCGAAATTGAGGGCGTCAAAAATTCGACAAGAGGAATCTCGAAAATATGACGTTTTATTCTATCAATTTAAAAAATTTAATCAAAATTCAAAATTTGAAAGTGAAATCCGACGACACAATAGATTTTGTCGTATGTCCTTCAATTTTGGGTTCAAATCTTCTAGTGAAAGTATGACATTACCAATTTTCCATTCAATAGATCTCTAACACTTTAGTGATCAGATTGTGAGAGAAGAGGAGAATGCAATATAACAAATGTTTCCAATGAACTTGATACATAACATAATGTTTTGGAGGCTCATAGTGATATTTCATCTATTAAAGTTCATGTTCAAATTGCAGAAAGTGAGGGTTGACATGGGAATTGGGAATTTAATATCCCACAAGATATAATCTAAATTAATATACATTGGTAGTGTATAAATAATGAATGCAATTTAATATATCATGTGATTCTTGTTAGTTTAACTTTGATGTTCCTCTTTATTGGAGTAAGTTGGAAAAATGAAATTCTTGACAGGAGAAGGATTACCATTTATAAATTGAACTTACATTTCAAGTAAAAATAGGTTCTATAGTCTATATTTCGTATTAAATATAGTAATATTGGAGCTACATTTCCTTGATGCAATCTATTTGAAGTTTGATGTTCAGTGATAGTTAACTAACACATTGTTTTTTTCTTATATTTGACAAGAAATGAAGTTGGGAACTATCTATTTATAGATAGTGTCCTAGTATTAAAGGTTAAATAATTAATTTAATAGTACTTCCACTTATCAAGAGTGGGCTCAGTCAAAAGTCAAAACTTTTTAACTTTGATGTCTTGGAAGATATTAATGGTTTGTTGTTTCTTGCATTTGGAGCATTTTTTCAAATTTGAAAGTTTGTGTTTATTTTGGTTAAATTTATTTTTATTCCCTTGATACTTAACTGCAATTTTATCCCTTTGTACTAGCTTGATTAGTTTCATAAACGGCTTGTTTGTTTCTTAAATTTGGATTGTATTATTTTTCTTAGACTCTTTATTCCCTTGATACTTGATTGTGATTTGATCCCTTTCTATCCCTTTGTAGCATTCAATGTCTTTTTATAATTATTATTGTTCCCTTTAAATATTTGATGTTTCGAGGAAAGATGCTTGTATTTCCTTTCACTTTGTTGCATCACTTAAGCATGTTCACATGTTGGTTTTTAGAAATGGAAATGAGATCTGAGTTGCTAAGCAAAGAGAAAAATAGTCTATGCATTGGCTTACTAGGTTCGTATGCATTCATCTTAGGAGACCTATTGGCATTGAGACTGACATTCATCTAATGGAATTTTATTGTTGATTTCATGACTAAAATATCATTACATGTAGCCTCTAGGATTCTGGCCATATTTATAAATCAATATTGCAAGAATATGTTGAGGTACATGTTTCTAAACTTTTCTCTATTGTGAATCATACATAAAGATGAGCATTTGTATTTTATGGAAAGTTTGTAAACTAAAAAAAGGGTATTATTTTTTCATTTTAATGTTTTGTGAGAGGTACCTTATTATCTTTTTGTTATACAACTTATTCAACTTGATTGTATGTCGTGCTAGAAAATGGGGGAATCCTCGCTAGAAAGATGTTAATGTAAATGTGGATGCTATGCAATCCTCCATTGAAGTTTTTTGAGAGCATTGTTCAAGCCTTGTATTTTGAGCAGTGCTTCAAACAACTATTTTTATTGTAACTATATTTTTAGATTGAGGGGGTTGATTGGGCCAAACATATTTTGTAAAAATTGACTATACATTGAGTTTAGTATGATAAATGAGCTTCACACTTTGATAAAATGTTCAATTGTAAATTGCAAATATTTATGAAATCATCTCTCCATCTTATCTGTAAGGAGGTTTGAACTTAGTAGTATACAAGTAGTTGTGATGAATAAAGTCAACAATTTAGCTTGAAAAATGAATTTTCTTTACAAGGTGTTCTAGTGCAAGAGTACGTGACAAATATAAAGTAGATACAACATCATCTAGGTAATTTTATTAAGTCAATTTTTTTCAAGACTTAAGTTTTTATCTTTCAATGAAAAATTCGCCAAAATTTAAAAGATTTTTAATTCTGTGAAAGACTTGCTAATTATTATACAAGGTTTTATAATTTTGTGAAATATTCGCCATTATTTTTTGTGAAAGATTTGCCATTATTTCACAAGATTTTATAATTTTGTAAAAGAGTCGCCAATATTTTACAAGCTTGTATAATTCCATGAAAGATTCACCCATATTTTGTAAGGTTTTATAATTCCATGAAAGATTCACCAATATATATATATATATATATATACATATTATATTATTGAGAAAATAACCTTCACACTTTCTCATGTATCACGGGGATTTTCCCATTTATTATATATATAAATTTAGGGGGGGTTCTTAAAATTTTCCCTGGCGGTCTCCTAGTCGACTGGTTACAAGAGTAACTGTGCATATGGAACCTGGGGTTTCCTCTACTCCATTGTGACAGGGCTAACAAGGTCTCCTAGTCGACTCGTTGGGACCCACATTTTTGTTATAGTTAGCAAGAAAGGTTTAGATATATTTAGATCTAGGAGCGTGTTTGGATATATTTAGAGTTAGGAATGTTTTGGAAAGTGAAGGATTGGATATATTTAGAACTAATTGGAGGAAATAAGGAAGGTGTCATGTAGTTGGAGATACCATAGAATATTGGTGTCTTTATCCTTGGTTTTGTTTGAGTTAGAAATAAAGGTCTTAGTTGGGGCTAATTGGAAGATCAATATATTTTACCTTCACATCGTTGGAGCTAACAAGGAATATGTCAGTGTAGTTGGGGATAGTAAAGTTGCTTGATATATTTTTACTGGGTTTGATTAGAGACGACAAAAAACATGTTGATATAGTTGGGAGCAACATTAACATTTACATTAAGTGTAGGACCTAGGTTGTAGGAGTTGTTCTCTACACTCCAAAGACATACAAATCGATACTCAAAGTTTCCTAGTGGTAAGAAAGAGTCACGTGGTAGTGAAAATGGTTTAAAGGAAAATTTTCTATCCAAGGCATTGAAGAGTTAAGTCATGAAAGTGTTTGATTCCCCCTCGTTCCCCTATTTTGAGTGAAGTACTTGGACCATGATTCTACACCCCTGGAACCTTTTCTTTTGAAGGGTCAAATTAGTGTCCAATGTTGGGATTTCCACCAAGTTACAATTTCTTGGATTTTGTGAGCGATACTAAAGGTATAAAATTAATCTCCTTTGCACCTCCACTTGGATTTCACCACCTTGGGTGGTTAGCTTTTGAGGTAGTTATTGTTAGAAAATCAAGTAATACCAAGAGGGGGTGGGGGCGTGAATCAATATTAAGTAATCTATTAATTTTTTTATCATTTAAAAGAAAATCAACAATGAACACATAACATACAATAGTATTGTGGAACCCCAATTGGGAAAACCACCAATACTTCCTATTATCGCAAAATTATATCTGCAAATAGTTTGTAAGCACCAACTTCCTGGATGCACCAACACCCAAGTAGTTTAGCTACAACTGAAGGATGCACCAACACCTTATTTACTAGCAACTATTGGAAGGAGGCTACAACCCCCTACATGCTTACAACCTATCCTTTCACCTACCAACCACTCTTATATGATAATTCGATCTTTGACTTCTGTACACCTATGGATCTTCCAATTGAATGTACAAAAAAACTTATTTGAAAGTTTAAATCTTTGTTTATATACCCTCAAACGTGTCTCTTCATCTAATAGTCATGTATATTCACCGCAACTCTTCAGAATTTTCTCACGCGTTACCTTTCCGCATTTATCTTTCCATGAAACGTCTTTCTGCAATTTGTGGGTGCTTCCGTAATTACCTTTCCGCAATGAAATTTCTTCATTTTTCTTTTCGTAATCCCTCTTTCTGTGATATGTGAGAACTCCCTTTAGAAATTATGGGTTGCAGGTCTTCTTTTTGAATTTTCTCAAAATGGGTTCGGCAATTCGTCTCCCACAAAACTTCTTCTGCAATTGCGGATTGTAGATTCTGGGTCTACTTTTCGAATTTTCTAGAAATCGCTTCCTCAATTGGTCTCCTGTAAAACTTCTTATGCAATTGTGTATTGCAGATTGTGGGTCTTCTTTTCATGACTTCCACAAATATCTTTCGTAATAATCTTCTCATAATTTTAACAAGTTTACACCTTACCATTGTAGAAACTATTCTAGACCATTGATCTTTTTTCTCTCTTATGATCTGGGCAGTCCAAATCTTCACTTCATAGAAACTTAGCGTTATAATGTTTCCGACTATGCTTAGCTAACTGTGTTATTTTGGCGCAATCATTTTGGACTGTTTCATCAATGTTTCCTTATGATCTTATGTTGACAACAATTCCAATTTAATCAACAATCTCCCCCTTTGAAATTGATGGCAACATTTTCTCCATTAGGAAAAGTTTCCCTCCCTTTGACAATAATGACAAATTTTCGAGAAAAACTCCCCCTATAACGTTGCTCAATTTTTCTATATTCCGTCAGAATATTATAGTTTGTGGTCATGTATAAGCAACACAATAAATTATACTTGCATTTATATTTGAACGCCGATCTTGTTCTCCTGTGCTGATTTGAAGATGTAAATATTACTTCTAGAGACCGTGATTTTTAACCCAGTAACTTCAATACGCAACATCATAAATCATAAGTATTACAGTTTCATATCAACAACATCAATCCACCTTTGAGGAGATCAACACCACTCATAATTATTTAATTATGGACCACATGTTTTTAAAATCACCCCCCCTGTGGGTGTGTCTCCCCTTGTCAACATTTCTTCTCTTCTTGTGATAGGGTTTTCATTATTTTAGTCAATTTTTTTAATGATGAGGGATAACCCCCAATTTCTGCCTAAAATAGGAAAATGATTCTCTAGGTAACGACTTAGTGAAAATGTTTGCAATTTGTTCCTTCGTATCAATATATTCCAATTTGACCAGTTTTTGATACACTTAATCTCTTAAAAAATGATATTTGATTGGAATACGTTTTGTCTTAGAGTGCATAACAATAGTTTTGAATATGTTTATAGAACTTGTATTGTCACAGTGTATAACAATGGGGTCCTCATATTTTACAAGTAAATATTCCAATGTTAACTTCATCCAAATGAATTGTGTACAACATGATGCAACAACAATATACTCGGATTCTATTGTAGAAATTGAATTGGAAGACTGCTTCTTGCTTAGCCATGACACCAAGCAATCTCCTAAGTAGAATGCTGCTCCACTAGTGATTTTTTTATAATCAATACTTCCTTCCCAATCTGCATTAGTGAATTCCCTTAAAGTGAATTTATTTCTTTTTGGATACCATAATCCATAATCCACAGTACCATTTTGATATCTAAGAATTATTTTTACTGCAACCACATGTGTTTCCTTTGGGGATGATTGGAATGTTGTAACCAAACCTACAACCTGAATTACATTTGGTCTTGTAGGTTTTACATATAATAAACTACCAGTCATTGACCTTTACATAGTATGATCTACTTCTAAAGATTCATCATCCTTTCTCAATTTACAACCAATGACCATAGGAGTACTAACAGGTTTGGATTCTTCCATTTTGAACTTTTTCAACATCTCTTTGATATACTTAGTTTGAGAGATGAAAACCCCCTTTTTTGATTGAGATACTTGTAAACCTATAAATAATGTAAATTCTCCTAACATCGACATTTCAAATTCCTTCTTCATTTTTGAAGAAAAGTTTACACTCAGAATTTGTAGATCACTTCCAAATATGATATCGTCTACGCAGACTACAGCAATGACCATATTTTTTTTTCAAACTTTATGTATAGATTACTGTCAGTGGACCCTATTATATATCCTTGCTACTTTAAATAATTGTCAAGTGTTGAGAACCATGCTCTTGGATCTTGTTTAAGGCCATAGAGTGCCTTCTTAAATTTGGAAAGATAATTTATATTTTCTGATTAGAGAAAACCTTTAGGATGCTCAACATAGACTTCTTCTTCAAGTTCTCCATTAAGAAATGTATATTTTACATCCATTTGATACACTCTAAAGTTCTTGTATCCCACAATAGCTAAAAACATCCTAATATCTTCAATTCTTTCCATAGATGCAAAAGTTTCTTCAAAGCCAACACCTTATACTTGAGCATATCCCTTACATACTAATCTGGCCTTATTTCTTTTCACATGACCATGCTCATTGAACTTGTTTTTAAAAATCCATTTGGTTCCAATAACATTCATTCCCTTAGTTCTTGGGACAAGTTCCCAATTTTGGTTCTTCTCTATTTCATTAAGTTCATTGTTCATAGAATTTATCCAATCCTCACTTTTGCAAGCTTCTTTAAATGTTTTGGGTTCTACTATCGAAGTAGTGCTTGTTCTTCATCATAAATTAATTTTCTTCTTGTCTTAACTCCTGAATATTTGTCACCAATTATTTGACTTTCAGGATGATTCTTCTGAACCCACCTAGATGGTGTCTTTGTATATGATTAAGAGAATCTTCATTCTCATTTTCATGTGATTATTTTTTCTCTACTTTTTCTTATTCTTCTTCTTCAAAAACACCCTCTTCTCGTGCACTTTCTTCTTTTTATTTATCATCTATTTCTTCATCATCAGTTTCTTCAACATCCACTCTTGCTTGGATTTGTAAGGCTTCTTGGTTTAGTATCATCAACAACTACATCTGCACTTTCTGTGATATTGTGAAACCTTAGAACATATGTATTCCTTTTTGGTGGAATAACATCCAAGAAATATGCCTTCATCTTCTCTAGAGTCAAACTTCCCTAGATTATCATAATCTCTTTTTATATAGCATTTACTTCCAAAAACTCTAAAATATTTAACTGGAGCTAGTCTTCCAAACCATAGCTCGTAAGGAGTCTTGTCACTATTCACTCTGATTTGTCCTTTGTTTTGTACATATACATCTATATATACTACTTCTCTCCAATAGCCATCAAGAATTTTTTCTTCATTAAGCATAATTCTAGCTGCTTCTTGGGCTTTCTTGTTCTTTCTCTCAACAATTCCGTTTTGTTGAGGGGTTTTTGCTGCTGAAAACTACCTCTTAAGTCATGAATTTCAAAAAACTCATTGAATTAATTTGAGGTGAACTCACCACCATTATCTTATCTTAGAAATTCAATATTGAGATTTGCTTCATTTTCAACAAGTGCTTTGAAGGCTTTGAAATTCATAAAGGATTTTGATTTTTCTTTAAGAAATGCCATGCAAGTCATCCTTGTATAATGATTGATTGATAACATAAAGTAATGTTCACCTTGAAAGATTTTAGTCCTTCTTGGTCCAAAAATATTAGTGTGAATGATTTCTAATGGCTAAGAGGTTGTATGCTCTCCGACCTTAAAACTTGTTCTTGTTTGCTTCCCATGAAGACAATGTCTACAAACATGATTTGGTGGTTTTATGATCTTTGGAAAATTCCTTACAAGTCCCTTCTTACTAACTTTTACAAGATTGTCAAATTTCAAATGCCCCATCCTTCTATGCCATAGAAAAATTTCATCAATTTGACTCATATGACATTGTTCTTCATTTTCTAGAATATTCACATTGCTTGGAGTTCTCATAGCAGTCCCAACAAGTTTTCTTGAATCTTTTCTTCCAATTTCACACTTCTTGGAATCAAATATACGCGTGTCCTTGATCACAAGTTTGGCTCACACTTAAAATATTAGGTTTTAAGTTCTTTACAAGAAAAACATTTTCTGCTTCCATCTTGTCTCTAAGATCCAGTGTACCCTTCCCAATTATTTTAGAGGATAGATTACCTCCAAAAGTGACTTTTCCCTATTTGATTTCCTTTTAGTATTATACACTTATTTGTGTCTTCTGTCATGTGTTTTGAGCATCCACTGTCTACATGCCATAGATTTTGTTTTCCTGTTGCACATAGAGCTATTTAACATTCCACATCATCCTTCATCTTCCAAACCTTCCTCTCCTGATTGCCTTGATATTTTGTGGTGTGATTCTCCATAGGAGTCACTAGTTTAGAATTTCTAGCAATGTGTCCTTGATTACCACATTTGTAACATTCTGTACTATAACTCTGTAGAGGATAAAAATAATAATAGTTTCTTCCTTTTGGATTGCTTCTAGTAACATTCTTCTTATAGAAAGGAGATTGTGATGTAATTCCTTTCCCAATAGGAACCATTAGTTTACAATTTCTAGCTATATGTCCAAAATTGTTACAAGCATAACAATTTCCCAAAAAGAGTTGCTGATGTCTGCTTGGCACATTATCTATCCTGCTTTCATTTTTAGAGAAAGCAAATTTTTGACTGTATTCCTTTACAATTGGTCTCATAAGTGCATCAACATAACTTCTTTTATATTCTTCTTTATTTATGAAGGAGGATTGTTTTGTGTTCTTTCCATTGCCATAACCTAGTCCAATTTTATTAGTAGATGATCTTTGACAACTTAGGATGTCATCCAGAGTGTTTGAATTGCTCTTAAAATTTGATTGAAAGGATTCTTTGCTTGTCTTCTTTCTAAGCAAGATAAATTCAGCTTCAAACTTTTCTAATTCTTTCTGTCTTTTCTTGAGCTGCTGCTCTAGATTGTTTTCAACCTTTTTTGCTCCTTGAAGCTGATTTTTTAAGTCAACAATAATTCCTTCCGCATCATTGTTTTTCTCATAAAATTATGTCATATGACTTTTTGATTTTTTGTACATCCTTCTATACTTTCCTAATTCTTCAAGAGCACTTGCAAGTTCTGCTTCAAGATATGCCACAATTCTACTTCTTCTTGATGGACTTTGTTCTCTATTGCCATGGCTAGGACTTCAACGTCTTCATTTTCACTAGACTCATTTGAGCAATTATCATCCATAGAATAAAATGTATTCTTTTTGTTTTTATTCTTAAAAATCATTTTGTTATTCTTTAAGTCTTTAAGGCACTCATCATCATCATCTTGTTTGAGATAAGGGAATTTGGAAGAAAAGTGACCAATTTCCCCATAGTTAAAACATTTTAAGGGCAATTTCTCTTTGTACTTACCAATACCTCTCTTAATATTTTTAACAAGAAGTGCTTCTTCATCATCAGAGTCTTTTGATTGGATATTTTTATGATATTTCTTAGCTACCTTATATGCTTTAAAAGTTGCTTCCTTCTTTTGAGAATTATCTTGCCCAATCCTCATTTCATAAGCTATGAGGATCCCATATAGTTCTTTCATGGTGAGTTTGTCAAGATATTCTCTATATTCTAGGGTGGAAATATTCAGATGGTAAATAATTGGAAGTGATCTTAGTAACTTTTCAACTATTTCCTTTTCTTCCAATTTTGCCCCTATCCCTTGAATTGCATTAACGATTTCATCAATTCTCTCAAAATATTCTGAAATCTTTTCTTCTTCCTTCATTTTTAGACTTTCAAATTGAGTTTTGAAAGTCTGGAGTTTGGCCCTTTTTACCTTGATGTCTCCTTCATATATGGTCTGTAATTTTCCTCAGATATCCTTTGCTGTTTTGCAATGCATCACTTTGGAAAATATTGTTTTGGCTAATCCAACCAAAATTGCATTAACAACTTTAACATTGTATCCAAATTGTTTTATTCCCTTAAGATCCGTGGGAGGAGATTTTGGATATATATACCCTATTTATACATACATTCAAACATCTAGTCCAATAGACATTATATGGATTCTCATCCTAATGTGCCAGAAAGCATAATCATCTCCATTGAATATTGAAACCTTGGAGGACGTTTTTACTTGTTGATCCATAGTGATAAAATATCTCTCTTCAAGTGTTTAAACTTTTAGTGAAGAGCATGCTCTGATACCAATGGTTAGAAAACTAACTAATATTGAGAGGGGGGGTGAATCAGTATTAAGAAATATATTTAAATTTTTATCACTTAAAACAAAATAAACAATGAACACAAGACACAATATTATCATGGAACCCCAATTGGGAAAACCACCAATACTTTCTATTGCTACAAAATTATATTTACAAATAATTTGCAAGCACCAACTTGATGGATGCACCAACAGCCAAGTTTTTCAACTACAGATGAAGGATGCAACAACACCCTATTTACCAACAACTACTGGAAGGAGGCTACGACTGCCTATAGGCTTGTAGCCTGTCCTTGGGCGTCCCAACCACCCTTATATGATAATTTGATATTTAACTTCTGTATACCTATGGATCTTCCAATTGAATGTACAAATACACATATTTGGAAGTTTAAAGCTTTGTTTATATACCCTCTGTTAGGATATTTAGACACTTAGGAATTAATTAAGATCAACTTGTGTAATATATCAATTAGGTAAAAGTGTGTTTCTTTATTATGCATTAGTATGCATTTGTAAATATTCTAATCCGACGGTCACGATTGTTCTAGAAATAGAGTGATCCGACGGTTCAACTTCTCTTAGATCATACCTACCATTGATCCGTGGATTAACACTCGATTAGTCTATGATCTCTATTGAAAGAGCATAGAGGGTCCTTGGCTAGTTGATTGATTATGAGAAGCTCATGTAACTTTCTTTCTTTTGCATAATAAATTGCTCCAAGTAGCTATTTGGCTGGGTCGTGGATTGTTTCCCTCTCGAGGGTTTTAATCATGTGACAAACATCGGTGTGTTGATCTGTGATCTATTTGTGTGAAGCGGTTACTCAAGGTGTTCGGTATTTTGGGAGTACCTTGTGTACCCGAACATGGTATCAGAGCGTTTATGAAGAGCCGCTTTCGGTTTTGATCAAGATCTGGAATCGGTGTTGCCGAAAATTTGAAAGGGTTTATAGTTTTGGATTTTCTGTGCATTTTTGGCTTATGGGAGCTGTTCCATTGTGTCCAGAGCACCATTTCCATTGGAAAATAGTTTTCATTTTACTAAAAACTATTTCCATTTGTTCCAGAAACACCCATTTCGGCAAATATGAAGGTATAATGTTACAGTGATGGATTTGTTTTATTTTTTTTAAATATCTCATATTTTATCAGTTTTATTACTAGATCTTTACTATTTTAGTCTTGGAATGTTGCCTTCCTTGGATGCGTATGCTCTTTGCCGTGCACCTTGCGCGATCACGGCGAATCAGAAACAGAAAGGGAAAGTTTGTTTTTCTTGTCTTCTCGGCTATGTATGCTCTTTGCTGTGCACCTTGTGCAATCACGACAAATCAGAAACAATGAGAAAAATTGAAAATGTAGACTTTCTGGGTAATCTAACCAAGATCTAACCCCTTTGTGTGGAAAAAGTTCTTTTTGTTTTTTTTTTTGGTTTTTTTTTGTGATTTGCAGAAAAAAAGGCAAGCACAGAGAACGAGAGAGAAGACTAAAAAAAAAAAAGCCCCCTTCCTCTTTCCATTCTTTTACGTATCTTTTAAACTTAACTCACTTGGTCCAAAGTTGCTTTATTCCTTAATAGGTCTTGAGTTCAAGTCTTATTAAGCTATTTTTTAGTGCAAGCAATTTCTATTTTCAAGTTACTTTATTGTAAAAGTGTATCTCACATAAATAAAATAAAATAAAAAGTGAGTCACTTAAGTCTTTTAATTTATTGCCGCACTATTTAAAAGTAACATTATTGTAAAAGTGAACCTCACTTATTTTACAAAAGTGATTCACTTCAAAGCAACATTATTGTAAAGTGATTGTCAAAGGTTGATCTTGAGAAGAGGGGGGTTCTTTTTTTTAGTTGGTCAAGTTAATATCTGCCACGTCACTATTGGGGACATCTTCAACATTTTCTTTGATCAAACATAACTTCATAATCTAGAATAAGTTTTCAGTGTCATTTTTTAAAAACCACATATTTTGTCGAGCTGTTTGCATCCAGACAGTTAGTTTTTGTTCTTTTATCCATTATTTTACAGTATGGCCACCCCTTGTGATATTATACTTACAAGTTCTAACTATTTCTCATGGAAATCTTGTATGGAGGATGTTCTGTGAAGTAGGGGACTTTTCAGGATAACCTCAGGGAAAGAAACAGAACCCACCGATGATGATAAGAAAATTAAATGGGCAAATAGATGTGATGAAGCTCGTGGATTGATTGGGATGTCAATCTCTACTAATTTGTGATTCCACATATCTGGAATTGATGAACCTCGTTTAGCTTGGGAAAAGTTGGAATCTGTGTTTGGTAAACACAATGAAATTCGGGGTCATCAACTTGAGAATGAGTTGATTTCCTTGAATCCAAATGATTTTTCATGCATTCAAGACTATTTATCTAAGTATAAAACTCTTAGACTCTTACGTGCAGAATGCAAGATTAAGAAATAAGACAAACAATGTATTTATCATATTCTTTCCAAACTTGGACCTGCATATTCTATTTTTGTATCTACATTATACTCTATGAAAGAATCCTTGACTGCAGCTAGCTATCAAGAGCCTAGTCTTGAATATTTTTGTGATTCGTTAATTAGAGAGCAAGATAAGCTCATTCATCTTGGAATAATTAACAATGCAGATACATCTGGGAAAGCCTTATTGTCCCAACAGAAAGAAAAGTCCAAGCCTCCCAAGAAACAGAATTTTTGCAATAATAAGCCAAACAACAAGGGTCCCAAACCCCCTCAGTCAGCTCCTTCTTTAAAAAATGACAAAGGATCCAAGCAAAAAGGAAAGAAAACTGAGCGTCATTGCAATTTTTGTGGGAATGATAATCATGATGAATCTAAGTGTTTCAAGAAGATGACAGCCTTGGAAACAACAATGAAGAAGCACCACATCAGCATAGATTTGTCTTCAGAATCTAATTCTCATGGACATGCACTTTGTGCTTCTAGTTACTCTTATACCGCATCTTCTTCTTCTACTTCAAATGAATGGCTCATTGATTTTGGAGCATCTTATCATATGGCTAAGGATCAAGCCATATTTTCTACTATGCATGAATGTAACACCAAACAAATATTTGTTGGTGATGATAGATCCGTAAGTGTTGTAGGATCTGGAACAGTTCCAGTAGAAAATGGTCATTTCATTGATGTACTATGTCTTCCAAAAATCTCCTGCAATTTGTTATCGGTCTATCAAATTACTCATTCAGGTGAAGGTAAAACTATGACGTTTACACCTCACCATGTTGTAATCAAGGATTTTAAAAATACTCAAAATGTCCCTGCTACTGGAACTATTGATGATATTACCAGGTTGTACAAATTTAACAACTTTGGGTCATCACCTTTTGTTATACCAAAATCCTATCACCATCATGTGATAATAACTTTGACATGCCTACTTGCCTTGAATCCCAGCTCTTGGAGTGGAAACTCATGGTTATCATCAATCTTCTATGAAAATTCCCAGCACTGAGCTTGCCCCTTTATCCAGAAGCGGTACCCTTGTTCGCACCACCCATCCCCTGATGCCCACAAGTGGTGCCATTGCTTATGACGCTTGGTCCATAAGTGGTTATTACCAGAACCGCTCTGTCATTGAAGGAGAAATGTAGTATCCTGGGTAAAAAGGGAAAAAGAGAAGTTTCTCGAGGCTTCTATATGATAAGCCTTGTGTCCTCCCTTATCCATACTATTGTGGGTCAATTGAGCTCGAGATCCTTCATCCTAGGATCTTAGAGGCCACCTCACCCACTAATCACTCAACCTACCCTATCCATTAAGCCTTATAAATACAAGCTTATGGCCATGGTTAAGGGGGAGAACTCTTAAGGTATTGTTATGCTGTTGGATTGATCACTTGGCCCAAGATCATTTGGGAGAGTATAGAGAGCTAGAGTTAGAGCTTTTGGGGATGAGAATGCTTGATTTTATGGAGATGCATGTCAACACTAAGGCTTGGTCGTAAACTTCTTCATATTTATTTAATGCAAGTTGATTTCTGTCCCACATATATTGTTGTTGTATGATTTCACATGTATGTTGTTAGATTCCTTAGTCACTAACATAGATTAGTAGATTATATTCTGGTGGTTTCGATATATTTGCGTGTTGACACTAGTACAAAATGAGGAATTAGCTACTACGTGACTAAAAATTCTAGTCACCACAGGTTTTTCAAGTGATTTACTACTAAATATGAGTAATTTTGATTGGCCCAACTATAAACGACTAAAATTAATGACTAAGTTAGTCACCAGTTAGCAAATATGACTAGACAATAAGTGATAGAGTTAAAATGACTAACATAAACGACTAATTTAGTCACGACATAAAAAATGACTAACTAGAAGAATATGAATTAGTAATTTTTAATTGTGTCATGGAAAATTGCAATTGTGACAATGAAGTGTTACAATTTAGTAAATTTTGTAAATTGTTTACCTTCTATTAGTAATATTAGTGCCATGCACCTCGATCTTCAGATATCCAACAAAGCAATTGAACGAATTTTCTCTTGACCATCTTTATCCATGCTGCACCAATATTGAAGTAAACCGTTAAGCGTGTGCCAAAGGAAATTAGGTTCCTACAGTTACAAATTAGGTACTAGAACTAGTACCATATCGATACCTAGAAGCATCATAGCTAGTTGTTGTTCCTTCAATGTAAGAGTCCCAAGTCCCATACTGAGGTGTTTTTCTAACTTCAATATAACTATCATGATTTGTGACCGTCGAACTAGCTCAACATAGCTTCACTAGGATCAATTCCTTTAAACGTCGAAGAAGTTGATCCAATAATAATTGAACCGGTGGAAGCACCAGGAACAATATTTTAACCAATCAAAGTTTCAATTATAATTAAACTGGAGTGTTGACCCAGCACTAGTCTCAGATCCATATGTAGTAAAAAGGTAGAAGCCCGACCCCATCTCGAAGTTTCAAGTAAATATTTCGATTCCTCAATCTCTAACAGTCCTCACCTCGCAGAATATGATATGTATAATGCAGTGATGACCTCTCCTTATCACTATCAAGTTAAACCTCCTTTATGCATTATTGGCGAGGTAAATTTTGCATCTGACGTCGCCACCCTCCTGATTCACGATGTGTACAACTAGAGACATCCAGTGAGGTCTCTAGCTACAACTCCAAATGTTAGTGGATGTGTTTGCTGGCATCAAGCCTCTTCTCTAAGTGCAATATTGTTGTCAACCTATACACTCAAAATTAGTTCAACTAATTGTCATCAATGTTGTTGGGCATTTGTCTAGTTATGTGCTGGTAAGTTGAATCATTTTGGGTTAATAGTCACACTAATCTATGTCGATAAGTTTATTAGGGATGCCATTCATGAATGTGGGGACACATCCAGTGGATTTCCCCACAATATTTATTCAAAAAAAATAGAAAAGTTAAATATCATGAATGAATATATCAATCTTTAAGCCCCAACTTTAGTTGTTAGAGTAATAGCTTGAGTGGGTCTAATGGTTAAGAACATGTGTTTCCTCGAAGGAGGTCACATGTTCAAATCTGGAGGGGGGTAGGGTATGTACACCTATGCAGACTTTAGTAGTTAAATAGTTGCACAGAGGAGGTTCCTTGTCCCACAAATAAGGGGGTCTCATACAACAAAATTGGTGTCTCTCTTGAGTGTGATCTTAAAAATATATTATTATTATTTCTTGAAAATGAGGAAATAACTTCAACACAAATGGAATGGAAGTACACAAAAAATCCCTTTAGCAAAATAGGTCTACCTAATCGAAACCATAGATTAATATTCTCAAGAGATCAACACCTCAAGTGATTGGGAGATAAGTTTCAGACTCTAAATGATAAGCTACTAGAATGATTAACATAAATTTAAACCTAATTAATTACTAGAAACTTTAAATTCAATATTATTATTTTTATTATCATAGAACAACAATAATTATATTTACACCCCAAAAAAAAATTTAATGTTTTTCGTTTACAAATCCATGAATATTATTATTTTTATTATCATAGAACAACAATAATTATATTTACACCCCCAAAAAAAATTAATGTTTTAGTTTACATTTGAAATTACCCATCCATATAAATTTCTCAAGATATTGAAATTCCTATGCTATAAATTTCAAATCGTCATTCAAAATCTTGGAAATTTGATAAATTATAATAACTCACTCACTCATGTCATGCACTCACTGCTTAGCTGTGCAAGATGACTAGTAATGATTGATCACTATGAGGCACTAGCCATCAAGATGTCACTCTGACTCCCAATGGGGCTGCAATCTAAAGTGTCTAAAGTGTGGCAATGTGTCAATGACTATGGCTATAACAATAGATAGAAACTACTAGTCTACTACTAGGCCCAAAACAAGCTCAAAACTTTGTTCCTACTACCGATGTGAACCTCTCTACCAATGTCCACTCTTTTTTAATCAAAATGAAATTCAAAAGGCCAGTTTGATGAGTCCTCCTCTACAAGACTTCATTTCTTGCATGAATATCATGGACTCATGACAACTATAAACAACACTCGATGTCATGCAATTAAATACAAATAATGGCATGTAGCTAAGATCACAAACTATACATAGGTCAATTATGAAATGCTATAGAGAGGTGTCATTGGGCACACGATATGGAGAAACAATGAGTTAGAAAAAACATTTGGACCAAAGCACCTGCACAATGGTTATCAATAAAATTAAAAAAACAATTGTTGGCTCAAGAATAGTCTTTCAATTTGATGGGTGGCATGGTCATGATGTAATCTCCCTCTGTCCTTTTATACATTTGTGGTTTCTCACAACAATTGTCCTCAACGGTAATAACCAAAATACATATTAAAATTACCTATGTTTACATCCTCTTCTCTATAATACTCATCTCATAGTCATAACTAAGGATTGTTATGCATGCACATCCTCGCATTATAATATCAATTAGGTCAAGGCGCAAAGACAACCATAAAATATCAAATGTGTCAAGATGCAAAGAGTAAGAGACAACTATAAGTAAGTATTATATTAAATTTACCATATAAGAATTTAATTGACACTATCAATTGAGATTTGACACGTTGGAATGTTGTGATATTATTATCACTCCTTACGAATGTGATTGCAATGAATTCTTTGAAGGTGAAGTCTATAATTTGAGGTCTTCTTCCTAATTATCATGCCTTTTGGTAAGACAAAAAGGAGGGTAGAGTCCTACAACAACATGGAAAATAGTTTCGACATAGAGGTATACACATTAATTGTTTTCATTAAATAACTTAAATTTCCTACTTGTGACTATTGATTCACTAAATCGTGGACTGGTACAAAACATAGCAAATTTGAGAGCCGTGAGCCCTTAAATACTCACACCTAGAACTTTTCTCAAATCTAGCCATTAGTAAACTTCTTTTGGTATTTTGGTTCAATTTAAAAGGTAGATTGTTGAGGCTCAGACATGCAATGTGTTGCAAGGCTTCAGTTGACTTAGGATTGATTCCATTGCCCCTCCATCCCATACATATTGTATGCTTTCACGACAAGTGTTGAACAACATAATTTGATGCCCCAACCCGGGTTATGCTAGCATTGCTAACTTGCTTGGTATCTAGGATTTTTTTTAAATGTTTTATGAGTTGTGTATTATTTTCTTAGGTGCCCAATCCCCATGATTCTTACATCTCTTATTGTAGCTAGGGTTTTCACCCTAGCTTGTGCTGATGAGCACCTACTAAGGAATCTGGAATCCTTAGTAGCAGTTCAATGATGTATATGAATTAAACAAAGATAAACTGAAGCAAAGACTAATCTAAATACGTTCTTGAAGCTAAAGCAGTAAAAAGTAAATAACATGAAATGGAAACAGTAAAGAAATGAATAATGTTTTTTATTGATATTACCTCCAATGAGGAGGTTGATGGAGTCTGTTGCGCTGGTCCGATGTCGGTGGCTCCGAGCTCCAAGCTGCTTCTTCTCCTTTTCCGGTGGTGGAAATGGGCCAAAAAGAGG
>LPNX010917718.1:210439-343341 GCA_001517045.1 Pseudotsuga menziesii | reverse complement strand
TTGTGAATGATTGAGAACACAAACTTTAAACTTATGTGCTTTTGCATTCTAATTGCTGATAAAAATGGAGGTAAGGTGAAAAAAATTAAATGATAATGCTTCATCACAAAAAATTATGAAGAGAATAGGATTTTTGTAAAGTACTAAATGGCATTGTTAATACCTTTGAACATGCAGGCCTGAGAGACTTTGTAGATTTTCTTCTTGCTTCCCTTGTAGCAATTGTTAGCTACTTTACTGCAGAGGTTACTCGTGGTGTTTGGAAACCTGCATCAATGAATGGAACAGACTGGCCAAGTCCTACAGCAAATCTTCAGAATATTGAAGCTGAGATAAAAGAGGTCTTGGCTGCTACAGGTGTTCATGTACCAACTCTCATGGGTATGCATTAGGGTTTAGCCATCTTTCAGTTGTATTGTTACATGTTTCTACTTTGTTTGTGTGTTGATATGCGTGTCTACTTTTCCTGTTGATGAAATGCATCTTTTGAACTTTGGCATATGCCTTGTGAATTCTAAACTGGAATTCTACATGAAATTTTCATATATTGCCCGCAAACCCATGACCATAAGTTGCTTTAACAAACAGTTTCCTTGATGGATAAAAAGAATACTATAGTCAGTGTTATAATAACATCGTCAAGTAACTTACGTTCATGGGTTTGTGAATGATTGAGAACACAAACTTTAAACTTATGTGCTTTTGCATTCTAATTGCTGATAAAAATGGAGGTAAGGTGAAAAGAATTAAATGATAATGCTTCATCACAAAAATTTATGAAGAGAATAGGCTTTTTGTAAAGTACTAAATGGCATTGTTAATACCTTTGAACATGCAGGCCTGAGAGACTTTGTATATTTTCTTCTTGCTTCCCTTGTAGCAATTGTTAGCTACTTTACTACAGAGGTTACTCGTGGTGTTTGGAAACCTGCATCAATGAATGGAACAGACTGGCCAAGTCCTACAGCAAATCTTCAGAATATTGAAGTTGAGATAAAAGAGATCTTGGCTGCTACAGGTGTTCATGTACCAACTCTCATGGGTATGCCATCTTCTATTTTCTACTTTGTGAGATCATTTCCTTTAACTGTGCTTAGGTTGTATATACTATAGCCTTTGGGCAGTGCTTTATAAATTTCTTGTGGATTTTCTTCAATGCCGATGTTTAGTAGGTGGAAATGCACCAACAACTCTTCCTTTACATTTAGCAGCACTTGTGAGCCTCACGATAACATTCAAGCTGGATAAAGCATCAGAGTTTCTTCATGGCATTGCTGGACCAACATTGGAAAGTACCGCAGTTGGAAGACCATGGCCCAGTACACCCATTGTTGCAGCGCTCTGGGCTCAAAAAGTATGCAGGTGGCATGATTACATTGTGTTTTTTAGCTCATGCACTGTGTTCAAGCAAGATAAGCATGTTGTTGTTCATCTTCTGAGGAGTTGTTTTGCTGCTGCTCTTGGTTCTTCAAAATATTTGATGTCAAAGCTGACAGTTAATGGTGGGGTGGGAGCACTTCTTGGACATGGCTTCCATTCACATTTGGCTCCTGGTGGTATGTCTCCTATGGCACCGGGATTCCTTTATCTGCGAACTAACAGAGCAATCTATGACATAATGTTTATAACTGAAGAAATTCTATCACTTGTGGTTGAAGGAGCAAGAGACTTGTCAACTATGGGAATGAATGAACATTATGGCCAAACTGGCAAATCTACACATCGTTTAAAATCTCATCAACAGTCACTGGCAATTGCCATGGAAAAAGTTAAGCAGACATCTACATTGGGAGCTTCCTTACTGTGTGTCACTGGGGGATATGGCTTGGTTCAAATGCTATATCAAGAAATGGTATCTCTCATTTGCCCACTGGTAGTACTTTATTAGCCAGTACCAACCACATTAGTGTTTTTGTTTCTAAAGGGTTGAATAGCTTCCAAACAACTGCCCTCCAGGATGCTCTCTCTTGCATGAGTTCCTACACTTTGGTAGCATAACCTATTTTGACGCACGGAGCGCATTTCCTTGTTCCCTTGATCCTTGAACACTTTAAATTCTCGGATCCTTGATGATTGGGCAAGTCAATGTAATCGTCTCATTCCTCTAGCTCACCTTGTAAACTTAAGACTTTCTGCTGTCAACCATCCTCAAGACTAGGTATTTCTTGCCAATTGCGAGTATGCCTCTCTATGACAGTATAGATCACTGAGCATGTAAACTATCTAGCAGAGCCTCTGGAATTTGAAATTTCCTTCAATCCTGATCCACGGGTCCTTTCCGATTCTGACTTTTCCTCAGTTCCCTCATTTATTTCCCCACCAAGGGGAAAACTTTACCAAAGGATTTCCTTGTAATGGAAGCATCCCGTGAGTGTTTTTTTTTAAGCCAATATTCCATGGATGCATCTTTTAAGTGTTTGGATTTCATAACTTGACCTCAGTGTCCATCATTATAAAGCAATCTCTAAAGGCTTTTAGTTGCAAATTTTGAGCTGAAGTGTTTTATGTGTTTTAAACCCCATTCCTAGCTGACTTGGAATTGGCTACCTTGTTCCGTTTATAACTACTGGAATTTCTTGGCCCTCCCTCCTATGTGAAGGATGCTGAAACACTTCTTTCTGATTTGGTTAAGATTCTTTTTGGTCGTTGTGCTATAGACATCCAATACTCTTGTATGCTCTGTAGAATAGATTAATGAAGGTTAATATACGAACCATAGGACAGTTACAACCAAAATTTAAATGTCAATCATATGGTTTCAAGATGAAACCCAGGTATTTGACTTCTTGAAATAATTAATGGGAAATATGATTTTGGTCCAGTCTTTAAATTACTTTGCCAATCCACATTACATTTCTGAAGACTTATTCATATTTATTACCATTCCTGTAGTCTTGCAATAGAGGTCCAGAAGCACCTTAAGCTTTTCCAGCTCCCTAATAGAACTATTGACTGAAAATCAATGTGTCGTCTACCAAAAGTAAATGGGTGATATGAACGAGTTTGCTGCTTTAATCCCCTATAATTTTGTTCTAGCATTTAATTAATTTAGAAAGTTTTCTTCATTGGGATAAATTGTTTTAAAAAATATTTCACATTTAGCTTTTATGAATTTTGATTTTCTATGTCCTATTTTTCTAGTAGCAAAACTCAGAAGTTCTATGATGTTACAAATCCTTCACAACAACACTGGGGAATTTGTTTACCTCCACCAGTGGCAGAGGTTTCCTTGCTTGGATCAAAGTAAATTGAGCAAACCATCGGCTCCTGTAAGTGACTTCAGGATTTTAGTATATTGTACTTCCGTCCAATTATCTTTAGCATTTGTTATTGATATTTGTGTAGACAACTTTTTTTATGCTTCCATTTTAGATTGTTTAATAGCTTCTGTTTCAGTCTTAAATAATCATTAGTATAGAAGCTAATGTGTATTTTCTTTATACAGCTTATGTTTTACTTTAGTGATTGTTTTCTAGATTCTTTACACATGGCTTCATTTTCAGCAACACTGGGGACTTTGTTTACCTCCACCAGTGGTAGAGGTTTCCTTGCTTGGATCAGCTTCTTTAAGTAAATTGAGCAAATCATTGGCTCCTGTAAGTGACTTTAGGATTTTAGTATATTGTACTTTCGTCCAATTATCTTTTGCATTTGTTATTGATATCTGTGCAGACAACTTTTTCTATGCTTCCATATTAGATTATTTAATAGCTTCTGATTCAGTCTTAAATAATCATTAGTATAGAAGCTAATGTGTGTTTTCTTTAGACAGCTTATGTTTTACTTCAGTGATTGTCTTGTAGATTCTTTATACATGGATTCATTTTCATTTCCTAATAATATATACCTATTCATATTTCTGTGTGAAACTAGAACACAAGAGGTAATGCTGAGACTTCCCTTGCCAGTGGAGCTGCTGGAAGATCAGTTGTATTGCCAGCTAGTGCATCTTGGTATGAAATCTGTTTCTTGTCATGGAATATTTGTTTAGTTTTCCAGCATCCCCCTGGATTGGTGCAGAGTAACATTACACATTAAGTTTAGTGAACATAAGCTTCGATGTGATTTAGGAGTTTGTGGTGGAATATTACATATCTTATTGAATATTGAGACATTAATGGTAGTTGCAGGAGCTCCCATGCTGCATAGGAAAAATCATTTAGTATGAGGATTCCAGTTGTTCAGGGCTCCTCTAATCCTAAAACAAGTTCATCTCATTCACTTTCAGTGTCTCCAACATTAAATCTCCCTGCCTTGGTGGTGGAAGCTGCTGCATCAGGGTTGAGTTCTAATCATGGAAAGCTATTGGTCAATAAGGGTGGGCAGTCATCAACATTTATATCTAAAAAACATATTGATGCCAAACCTAATGCAATGAGTGGAATAGATATAAAATTAAATTCACGTGTAAATACCGTTGGGGAAGTTTTCCATGGAAAGAATGCCAGTTTAGTTTTGTAATAGTAATAGTTATGTAGTTTGTAGATTTATATCTATCATAAATTTGTTTGAATATCATTATTGTCAAGCAATAACAACTTTTTAAAGGGTGCTAGCTCAATGGTAGAGCGCCTGCCTAATTATAGGCAGGAGGTTGGTGGTTCGATTCCTCCGCGCCCTATCATAAATTTGTGACTACAAAAACGACTAAATTCACATATATACGACTATTAGTAGCTAATTTCCCATATCTTAGTCGTATTTAGCTTAGTCATTAATATGTTAACATGTAGTAGTTTATTTAGTTGTATATTTGGTCATTAATGGTTGCAATCAGTGACTAAATCAATGACTAAATCAGCGACTAAATCGATGACTAACTCACTGACTAAATCAATGACTAAATAATTAACTATCAATGACTAAAACAATGACTAAATCATTGACTATCAATGACTAAAGCATTGTCTATCAATGACTAAATCAATCACTACTAAGTCAAGCTATTAATGACTAGTGAAATACGACTAGCTATAAGATAGTGGAAATTTGCTACTATTAGTCACCGACTCAAAAATAGTCATTTATAGCATGATTTTAGTCATTTTTTTAGTGATTAATTTCTCATTTTCTACTAGTGTGAAGCTTATTGCAGGTACACAGGGTAACGATCGAAGCATTACATTCCAGGTATCTACGACATCTAGGGAGAGTCTTAAACCTTTGTCCTCTATTTGTCCTGGATCTAAACCATTCAGACCAGTGGAACACCTTGCTGTCTACAAGAGGTGAAATATTCCAGCTAACACCTTTTCCTTCAGTTTTTGTTGCTCATAGTGATAACTTGAGCAAAATTTTGGCATGAGCGATTTGGTCACTTAAATTATCGCTCATTGCAACAACTATATAAAGACAATATGGTGACTGGTCTTCTGATGGTATCTTGCAAGGATGGTGTTTGTTCTGATTGTGTACTCGGAAAACATCAACGAGATAGTTTTGACAAACGTGCCTCTTGGCATGCCTCGGTTCCCTTGGAGCTTATGCATAGTGACTTGTGTGGTCCTCTTCCATCTGCATCCTTTTCTAGTTTCAAATATTTCTTAACTTTCATTAATGACTACTCCAGACACACTTGGGTTTACTTCCTAAAACTTAAGAGAAAAGTATTTAACATGTTCTTGGCCTACAAGGCCCTTGTTGAAAAACAATCTGGTCATCAAATTATTAAGTTAATATATGACAATGGAGGAGAATATGTTAACAACAAGTTCACTAGTTTCTACACTGAACAAGGAATCCAACAATAGCACACTGTTCCATATACACCACAACAAAATGGTGTAGCTGAACAAAAGAACCGCACTTTAAAAGAAATGGCTAATTGTATGATCCAATCTAAGGGACTCAGTCTTCAATATTGGGCTGAGGCCATAAATTGTGCAAATTACATAGTAAATTGCACACCCATTGAAGTTTTACAAGGTATAACACCGAAAGAAGCATGGAGTAAAATTAAACCAGATGTAAGTCACTTTCGTGTGTTTGGTTGTGAAGCATGGGTTCACATTCCGGATGAAAAATGGAGAGCATTGCAGCCTAAAAGTGAAAAGTGCATATTTATTGCATATTCTGAAGATGTAAAAGGTTATAGACTTCTTCAACCCCATTCACATGATATAATCATTAGAAGAGATGTCAAATTTTATGAAAATCTCTTGGCATGCGAGCCTAACTTGGCGGGTGTGCCATCTTTGGCCTGCGAGCCTAATTCGACGATTGTGCCTTCTTCTTCTTCTTCTAAATTCCTTGATAGGTTTCCAACTCTAGTTTCTAATGATGAAAATGAGGATGAAAATATACCTCTGCCTGATCATGTTCCTCCAATTGCACTAGCACCAATACTTCCTTGATTGGTTCGTTCAACATGTGAAGTAGCTGGTGATCTTATCGGTGATCCTAGAGATCAACATTGAACATGTTCTCAGTTTTAGTGAGCCTCTTCTCTTTTGGCTCAAGTTTCCAAGAATCATGATCCAGAAACTTTTGCAAAAGCTTCAGGAAATCCAGATTGGGATGCAGCTATGGATGAAGAATATCGTTCCTTAATGGCGAACGATACTTGGGATCTTGTTCCTCTTCCAAAAGGAAGAAAACTTGTCAGATGTAAATGGGTCTACAGAACTAAGTATGAATCATATGGAAGTGTTGAAAGACTTAAGGCAAGATTAGTTTCCAACATGGATGATTTTAAGGAACCATACTTATTTGAAAGTGTATAAATGTTGGCGAATATTACCAATTCTTAAAACGCCAACTATAAAATGATTGGCGATATTTTTCAAAAATTTTTAATTTCCAAGGTTTTTATATCATTTATATAATAATTTCGTGATTTTTAGGGTGAAATTTTTTTACCCCATCAAAATTAGGCGACATAGGGCTTCAAAAAATGCAAAATGGCAAATCTTTTTTGGGAGAAAAACATCGAAAAATATACCACTAGGCTAAAATTCGCCCCTAAAATTATCCCTGGTTGCCAAAGGTTTTTCCCAAGTTGAAGGGATTGACTACAATGAAACCTTTGCTCCTGTCGCAAAAATGAATTCCATCCACCTTGTTATTGCCCTTGTAGCCTTACATAACTGGGAAGTCCATCAAATGGATGTCAAGTCTACCTTTTTACATGGTGATTTACAAGAGGAAATTTACATGGAACAACCTCCTGGATATGTTCAGGATAACTCTAGCCTTGTCTGTCTCTTTAAGAAATCCTTATATGGCCTTAAGCAATCTCCTAGAGCTTGGTATGCCAAAATGGATAGCTTTCTCCTTGACACTGGTTTTTCTGGATGCCATTTTGACCCCAATGTCTATCCCAAGAAAGTAGGAAACCATCTCATCATACTTGTTCTTTATGTTGATGATCTTATCCATACTAGTAGTGACCCTAAACTTATAACCCATGTGAAATACAGTCTTAAGAAAAATTTTGAAATGTCAGACTTAGGACATTTGCATTATTTTCCTGGTCTCCAAGTCTTGCAAACCAAAGAAGGAATCTTTCTTTCCTAGTATAAGTATGTTTGTGATCTTCTTCGTCGCTTCCACATGGAAGATCGTAAACCAGCCCCTTCTCCCTTCTAGTCTGGAGTCAAACTTTCTGCCACTTGTAATTCCCCTGAAGTAGATGCCACCTTGCATCGTCACCTTGTTGGTAGTATTTTATACTTGACTCATTCCCGTCTTGACCTTTCCTTTGGCATTGGTCGTGTTGCTCGTTATATGCAAACTCCTCATGAAATTCACTGGAAAGCAACAAAAACGTGTCTCTTCATCTAACAGTCACATATCTTCATCATGACTTTTAAAAATTTTCTGACACGAGCTTTCCACAATTACCTTTCCGCAATGACCTTCCCACAAACCGTCTTTCCACAGTTTGTGGGTGCTTCCGCAATTACCTTTTCGCAACAAAATTTCTGCATTTGTCTTTTCGCAACGATATTTTCACAATCTCTCTTTCCGAAATATGTGGTAACTCCTTATTTTCACAATTGCAGGTTGTAGGTCTTTTTTTCGACTTTTCTTGAAACTGTTTTTGCAATTTGTCTCTCGCAAAACTTCTTCCGCAATTACAGATTGTGGATTGCGGGTCTGGTTTTTGACTTTTCTCGAAACTGCTTCCGCAGTTGTTTTCCCACAAAACTTCTTCTACAATTGCGGATGGAGGATTTTGGGTTTTCCTTTCATGAATTCCATGAATCTCTTCCGCAATAGTCTTCCCATAGTTTTAACAAGTTTGCACCTTGGAATTGTAGAAACTATTCTACACCATCGATAATATTCTCTCTTATGATCTGAGACATCCAAATATTCACTTCATAGAAACTTAGCGTTATAATTCTTCGGACTATGCTTAACCAACTGTGTTATTTTGGCTCAATATTTTTGGACTGTTTCATCAATGTTGCCTTATGATCTTATGTTGACAACAATGTCAATTTAATCAACAGTGATAACTCATTTCATAATACATGATCATGTTGATGAAGATGAAGATGACAATGATGGTGGTGATGATGATGATGGTGATGCTGATGAAGATGAAGATGATGATGATGATGGTGATGATGATGACTATGGGGATGATGATGTTGATGGCGGTGGTAATAAAAATGACAATGATGAAAGAAGAATGATGAATATTGATGGAAATGAGGATTATATGAGGAAATGAGTCATTATTGAGTCCTGAAACCCTGTCATACCATCAAGGAATGCGTCTAGTCTAATCATGTAAAATTCCAATGCATACATGCACAATTCGAATAAATTTCAATGTTGGCCCCATTCACTGCTAACTATCCAGGGTTGATGAAGATGATTTTAAAGATCAAGACGATGAAGGTTACAAGAAAAATGCACCACTAGTGAGTATGATGAATATTTTTATCTCCCTAAGTTGATGTAAACACAAAATATTGTCTAATTAAAAAAAGTGGAAATGGTTTCCACTCAAGCAAGACAATAGTTATGATGTGATGATGATGATGATGTCGATCATGGTTATGATGATGATGAGGATGATGTTCATAAAGATTAATATGATGGTGATGATGGCGATGAGGATGATGGTGATGATGATAAGGATGATGCTAATGAAGATGAAGATGACGATGCTGGTAGTGATGATGATGATGGTGAAGAAAATGAAGATGATGATCATGATGATGATGGTAATCAAGATGATGATGTCGATACATGCATGATGAAAATTCATGGAAATGAGGATTCTGTGAGGACATGAGTCATCCTTGAGTCTTGAAACCCTTAAATACTGTAAAGGCATGTTCCTAGTCTAACCATGTAAAATTCCAACACATACAGGCACAATTTGAATAAATTTCAACATTGGCCTTGTTCACTGCTCACCATCCAAGGTCAATGAAGATGACGTTGGCGATGAAGATGATCAAGATGATCATGAATATGATGATGATGATGATGAAAATGGAGATGATGATTATGATAATGAATATCATGATGATGACGATGATGAAGATGAGCTTCTCTTCATTTCGAGAACAATTTTTTCTCTAGTATACAGGGCCAACCACGTGAAGGTGGAAGCTCATATGATCCCACTCCTCGCATCCCTCTCAATTCCCCAAAATCTAATTTGACATAATAAACAAAATTTAAAATACAACATAGAAAAATGGATAATATTGAACAACATGTAATTAATCCATATAAGTAAATTATTTCAAGATTATAAAAGGAAGAAAAAATATAATTACTACATACCTTGTATATTTGTTCATTTTGATATTCTTAATCATATTATTCATCCAAATCAACATCTGAAGTATCATATTCTTCATAATAGATGATCAAATGATTAACCATATCAATATCATCATTAATGTTGCTTTCGATTGTATCATTTAGTTCAAATTCTTTAGGTTCTTCTTCTGACACATTTGGTTCAACTTCTTGAGGTTCATCATTTGAAACATTTGCTACATCCTGCTCAACCTCTACATCATATTATTCTTCAATATCAAGTACTTATTCCTATACACGATACTTCATAGGCGTTTGTCCTGGGTCGTATATAACAGCAAATTACCAACCCACTTTACCTGGAACCTTTGAGTAAAAGACCTATTCATATTGGATTGGAAGAACATAGGGCTCTGTTCCTAGCTCAACCACCCTTGTTGTGACCATGGAAAATCCATTATTATGTTCAATAATAGTTCTCTCAGGATCACGTTCATTCATTCATAACCTATACCATTTGACATCAAGCAAAACTAATTTGAAGGATCCAAAATCACACTCAATTATATCATCAAAATAGCCATAATACCTATTTTGAGATTCTTCTATATGTTTGTCACTTTTAGAGGAAAAATTAATGACCTAGAATAATGAAGTTATCCCACAACGAGAAGTTTTCCTCTTTTCATCTAACTTTTTAATGTCAAATTTATGAACATTACACTAGATAGTATTGTGGTGTTTCAATTGCAATATGCCAGACATGTAAAAAATGCATTGTCAATTAATAATCATATTAATATAACTTGGAAATTATCCCGTGCAAACAATAAACACCCCAAACACATTAATATGATAAAACAAAAGTTAATATTCTTTCATGTTTATATTTCAAACCATATGTTAAATAAATTTCCCTCTGTGTAAGATTAGTATCTTGATCAAGATGATCTCTTTAAACCAATGTAGACACCGCTTTCCATGATAAACTTCCATAATTTTATCTACATCTTTCAATCAATATATTCATCCAATCAATATTTTTTGCAATGTATAAATGTAGAGCATCCCACTCTCCACCACTTGTATGAAAAATAATATTTCGCCAATAATTAGATATCATGCTAAAAATGTACGATATAAAAAAAATGTAAAATATACCAATAATAAGTACAATATACAAAAAAAACATGAAGTCAAATGTATTATTAATCTCCACCATCTAATTACATTTCACTTTACTCATTCTACCTTTCCCTAACATGTGCTCACCTTGAAATTTCTTCATGAAGTTCACATCCCAAATGTGTTCCACTTGCATATTTGATGATAATAATTGAAGATATTGAGTAATATACACCATGGATTGATATACCATATATCCCTCCACCATAGAACCCTCATGTCATGCTCTTTTTCTAACCAAATCCTTAAATGATTTCAAGTGCCTCTCCACCATCCACATTGATCTTGTGTGTATAGATCCACACATTTCAATCTCCTCAACTTGGTGTATGAGGAAGTGTTAGTGTGCATTGAAGAATGTCAAAGGTAGATACTTTTGCATTTCACACATTAGTTGACACATTTGTCTCCTCCAATACTTTTTATCTTCTTTATGATTTTTTTTTGACGACAACCATCTACAAATGATGCAAGGAAATCACATGTTTCAACAAAAAATTATATACATTACAAGAAAAACACATGTCATTCAGTTTGACAACAAATTGAACACATATTTTGCATATAAATTCCTACTTACCTCATGTATTTGCCAAGATCATACATAACTTGTTTGACATTGCTGTCAAAGCTGTTTGGGAGAGATAGAGGTAGGGCATACTGTAACCATGAAATGAATCATTATTTGTTTCCAAAGCAGACAAAAATACAAAAGGAATGTATACCAAGATATAAATATATAATATACCTGAATAATTACCTTAATGAAAGTATGCCAATCATGATTTTTTACCTCACTATATTCGCCTTTCTTTGTTAAGATATTATTTATGTTTGAAGCAAATATTATGGGAAGCTTAATTTTTTGAATGATCTCTTTAACATCATCGCTTTGTTGATTTTTCAGTAACTAGTGAAGGCTATTATCTCCATCACTATTCGAAGGAATCAAACTTTGCAATGCATGATTGGATTTCTAAATGTCACTACAATTTTTGGAAATCTTTTCTTTGTCATGCCTATCATATAAGATTCACCATAATGCTTCTGTGACATTCTTCCCAATATGCATTGTATAAAAAAATGAACTATTTATAGGTCCTCATAGTAGGGAAGCCTACTTAATTGTATGGGAACTTTTCATTCCTCGTGGAAGCCCATTAATTCCTTAATAACCTCCATGAAGGAGAAAACAAGTTACAAAAATAATTGTCAATTACAATAAATATAATGCAATAAAAATAAATATTACAAACAATTAAACATATATGACACATAGACAATTTGCGTACCTCGACGATTTCTATTATATTCCACCTTCCATAGGTGGGGAGTCATTCTTCTTGGTTTTAATCTAGTCTCTTCTTTCCCATTGAACATTTTTTTTCATTGGTTTGATACCTATGGTTCTTAGAGAGGAAGTGTCTATACTCATAAAACACATCCTTTCCTAAACTCCTTAAACGACGATATTTCATCTTAGGACCATAAACTAGACATGCAGTTTACCCTTTGTTTGAATACCCGCAAGAGATAGACCCCAAACTGGACATGCAAATTTACCCTTTGTTTGAAGACTTGCAAGACATATATATATATATATATATATATATAAAGGGAACATTAAAATTAAAGCATACACGATATCTTGATAAAATTATATACATTAAATTCCAATGGAACGTCACATACCACAAAAATGTGTTAGACCTGGGGCACCATGAATTGTCCATAAAAGTATTCCACGGAATTGAAATTCCCTTTTCTCTATTGACCTAGACACATCATACATAGTGATGCCAACCCATAATCGAGGTAGATCATTGATAAGAGGCTTGATATATACGTTCATATCTTTAACTTGGTACTTACCTATTTTTTTGAAAATACACATAATCACTACCATTTGTACATATAAACAAATAAATACGTATAATAATCATGCAACAAACAAGAGAAATGAAATGTTAGGTTAAAAAAAATTGTAAACAAATACCTGGAACAATAAATGCCAACATTATATGCTCCCTCTTTATTGACATCCAAGGAGGCATGTTATTGTTGATAGCAAAAATTGGCCACACTGAGTAAATAGACTTGAGCTCACCAAATAGATTGACACCTTCAACTGCCAATGAAAGCGTAACATTATGCGGTTATTGTTTGAAAACTTGCCATTGTTCCTCGATGTTGCTAAATGCATAACCATTTGCAAGCATTCAAAGAACACCATCTCCACTTCAATTTTGTGCATCGTAATCCATAAAATGTTCTATGCTTTCACACCTGAGCAATATCTTGAAATGTGGTATTATGGGAATGTGATGAAGAATCTTGTGAGACACCTTTTTTTTAGTTGATCGGTTCGATGCTTATTGATATGCCATTGCAGACATTATGTTCTAATGCATATTGTTTATAATATATAATATGATCGTTGGGAAATGGATCAATAGCTTGATACTCCATTCCATTATCTTTCATAATGGAACATAAATATCTGTATGTGATAGGAAATATATTTGACTCTGGTAACAAAAATTCACCTAACAATCTACAACATAAAAAATAACTAGTTAATGTAAAGAACATTAATTGTACTAAATATTGCAAAATAAAGAAAAAAAGTATAAACTTATCACAATGCGATGAATGGAATACTTAAGGATCTATGTCATACATTTGTTTGACAAACCATTTAAAACCTTTAAGTTCATCAACAATAATGTGTTAAAATTTTCATATGCTTAGCTAAGACATCAGTATTTCATTTCATTTTTCATAACAAAATCATATAAACAGGATCACTGAAAGATAGACAAGCACAACCATACAAAAGGAACACAAAGATTTATCCTGGGAAAACCCTAAAAGGAAAACTCAGCAAAAGCTTCCTCAATATAGATGCCCCCAAAAGATAAAAGATAAAACTAGCAAGGAGATCAAAGCCTGATCCTCCTCCTTCTCCAGCTACTTCTCTTCTCCACTAATGCGCTACATAAGTGAGAGTGCGTGTCTCAAATGAGGAGCCCACACCTCTATTTATATTCATCCGTTCACTTGAATTAACTCATTCGACATGTAGGCTCGAGTTAAATCATGTAGGCTCGAGTTACACATGTAGGCTCAAGTAACCACACTGGGGTGCTAATGACCCACCTTTACAATTAGAAGGGACTACCTCATGACTCTTATTAGTTATTTCGATTAGAAGCATCAGGGTACAAGATAATGCAAGTGGTTCTCCCAGTAGGACCATCGGGGACCACAAAAGATACATATAGAATATTCTTCGAAGTTACAATATTTCAACACTCCCCCTTAACGAGAAGGGTATTCTACAACAAAATCAACAACGACAATAGTAGGAGAGAGATAGAGGACATCATCAACATCATCAGGGTAACACATCTATAAATCATTGGAATCTTTTCAACATTATGTAGTCTTCATCTTTAATCTTCAGTCTTCATCATCATTAATACTTTGACTGCTTCGATCAACAACATCTTCAGCACTTTGACCTTTCGATCAACAACATCATCTTCAGCACTCTGACCTTTTGATCTCAAACCTCATCTTCAACACTTTGATCTTTTGATTAGAAACATCATCTTTAGCACTTTTACCTTTCAATCAACAACATCATCTTCAGCACTTTGACCTTTCGATCAGCAACATCATCTTCAGCACTTTGGCCTTCCGATTAGCAACATCATCTTCAGCACTTTGGCCTTTCGATCAGAAACACCATCATCATCATACTCTGATCTTTTGATCAGAAACATCATCATGAAAACATCATCATCATCAAAACATCATTATTATCAAAACACCAACATCATCAAAAAATCAACATCATCATCATCAAGACATCAACATCATCATCATCAACATGATCCTTCCTTTCGGAATTACGGGATCAACATGTCTGTGGTACTCAGACGATCCTTCCTGTCGGAATTACGGGATTTAGGTCTTTACAGAGTTACTAATGATCCTTCCTTTCGGAATTACGGGATCAACAGATCTATGGAGCTCAGACGATCCTTCCTTTCAGAATTACGGGATCAAGTCTTTATGGATCTACTAACAATCCTTCCTTTCAGAATTACGGGATTTAGGTCTTTACGGAGTTACTAACGATCCTTCCTTTCGGAATTACGGGATCAACACATTTGTGGAACTCAGACAATCCTTCCTATTGGAATTACGGGATCAACACATCTGTGGAACTCAAACAATCCTTCCTGTTGGAATTATGGGATCAAGTATTTACGGAGCTACCAACGATCCTTCCTTTAGGAATTATGGGATTTAGGTCTTTACGGAGTTACTAATGATCCTTTCTTTCGGAATTATAGGATTTAGGTCTTTACGGAGTTACTAACGCTCCTTCCTTTCGAAATTATGGGATCAACACATTTGTGGAACTTAGACAATCCTTCCTAGTGGAATTACAGGATCAACACATTTGTGGAACTCAGACATTCCTTCCTATTGGAATTACGGGATCAATTCAATGACCCTTCCTTTTGGAATTACGGGATTTAGGTCTTTACGGAGTTACTAATGATCCTTCCTTTCGGAATTACAGGATCAACACATATGTGGAACTCAGACAATCCTTCCTCTAGGAATTACGGGATCAACACATGTTCTCGAGTACCGAAGTCACCATATCCATTCTGAACCGAAGTTCAAGGATGATACAATCCTACCACATTCACGGGGATTGAGATCTCTGGATACATTTTGAACCGAGGTTTAGGGATGATGCAATCCACCACTTTCACGGGGCCCAAGACCTCCAGATACATTTTGAACCGAGGTTCAGGGATGATGCATTCCACCACTTTCATGGGGGTCGAGACCTCTAGATACATTTTGAACCGAATTTCGGGAATGATGCAATCCTACCACTTTCACGAGGGTCGAGACCTCCAGATGCATTTTGAATCGAGGTTCAGGGATGATGCAATCCTACCACATTCACGGGGGCTGAGACCTCCGGATACATTTTGAACTGAAGTTCAGGGATGATGCAATCCCACCACATTCATGGGGGCTGAGACCTCCAGATAAATTTTGAACCGAATTTCAGGGATGATGCAATCCCACCACATTCACGAAGACCGAAGTCACTGGATATATTTTGGACAGATGTCCCAGGATGATACAATCCCTCTTCAGTCTCGAGGACCGAGGTCACCAGATCACTTTTGGACAGATGTCCCGGGATGATACAATTCCTCTTCATTCTCGAGGACCGAGGTCTTCGAATCACTTTAGGGCAAGTGCCCAGGGATGATACAATCCCACTGCAACATCACTACTCCCCCTTTCGAGGAAGGTCTTTTCGAACAACATCAAGCTTGTCTTGAAAGTGTTTGAACTTTACCTGAGACAGAGGCTTCATCAATACATCATCATTCAAACCATCATCATCTACATGTTCATTGTGTGAATACTGAACTATCACCATATGTATCTCCAGTATGTGAATACTAAAAGCATCATCATCTATATCTTCAGTATAGAAATATGGAAACATAATCATCTACATCTTATCTCGTATGTAGAAATACCAAATTTTTATGTGTTATAATCGGAACACAGGGTTCTCTGCCATCAAAAATATGGTTATCACATAGAATCATTGTAGTATCCATCTTCAGGTCAAAGAGACCTGATATCAGCTTCCGAAGCCATATGACTTCACAACTTAGCAGAGCAATCTGCTATGTATTTTGCTTCAGCCGTGCTACGAGAAACACTGGACTGTTTCCTGCTAAACCATGAACTCATAGCAGACCCCAAACAAAAGCATCTACCTAATGTGCTTTTCCCATCTGAGATACTTCCAGCCCAATATGCATCTGTGTAGCCATACAATCTATACTCATGGCTACCATCATAGTATAGACCAAAGTCTATGGTCCCTTTCAGATATCTCATCACATGTTTTACGGTTACTAGGTGAACCCGTCTTGGTTGAACAAGATATTGACTTAAGGTGTTCATAGCAAAACAAATGTCTGGTCTGGAATTTGTTCAGTACATTAATGACCCAATGATCTGTCTGTAATGAGTCACATCCACTAACTCTGATGAGTCATCAGCTAACAGCTTTAGGTTGGAGTCCATGGGTGTGGCCATGGATTTGCATTCCAACATATTGAATCTCTTCAATATCTCTACTGCATACCCTCCTTGGTTTAGAAATATTTCTTTTTAACTTTGTCATATTTCCAGACCTAGGAAATAACGCATTAACCCAAGGTCTTTCATCTCAAATTGTTTTGCTAGTTTCTTCTTGCTTTCCATGATATGTTTCTCCTTCCCTGTCAAGAATAAGTCATCCACATATAATAACATGATGACAGGTTCATCTTCTACAACCTTGAGATAAAGGTTAGGATCATCTTTACTCTTGGTAAAACTCATAATTGACAGGAAACTACCATACCAAGCTCTAGGAGCTTGCTTCATGCCATAGAGGCCCTTCTTCAACTTACATATATGAGTCCATCTGTCTTCAACTTCAAATCCTTTCGATGTAAAACTCTTCCCCAATCATGCCATTAAGGAAGGATTGTCTTTACTTCATCATGGAAGCAACTACCATCATAGTTCTGAAGGAAGTGTACCTTGCTTCCTGGAGTAAGTGTCTCTTCAGAATTAATTCCCTCTTTCTTATAGAAACCTCTAGCCACAAGTCTTTCCTTACTTCTATCAGTGACACATTTTATCTTGCAAATCCATTTGTAAGATACCACATTCTTGCTTTCTGGTTTGAGTATTATATCCCAAACATCATTCTAGTATTCTTTTATCATAACATCTTCCATGAGTTCATCTTGTCAGATCATTAACATATTCTAGTCTTCTGCATTCAACTTTGAAGGTTGGAACCCAAAAGTCTCGATCGATCAGGAAGCTGTCCATCATGTCATACCGTGTTGAACTCAGAAATCTTCTGTAGTCACTCCACCTGAAGTGGAGTATTATCTTCCTTCTTCATTCTGTACAGGTGGTTCTATGCCTCATATATACTGGTCAATAGAGTATGTCATGTCATAGTCTATTCTTTCTGAGGCAAATCATGAACCTTGCTTTGTACACTTGTTCTTGTATATCCATATGGAGGATACTACATACTTTCCTCGAAATCATATCGTATACATCATTCCCCATGATCAACTGTTATTCTTTGATCATAGCTTCTTTCATAGCATTATTTTCTTCATCTTGAGTTATCTCTCATACCCATGGTAGTCTTCATCCTTTGAGGTGGATCTACCGCCCTTTGAAGCTCTTTCTTCCATCATGGTGTCTCTGACCCTGGGAGCTTCAGATTGATGTTTATTGAATTGCCATCACTTGTTCTTTGGAACAAGTCTCATCCTTCTTTTCTTGTAGGAGGTTGTACATGACCTTTCCTACAATTCAAATGCACCAGTTGCATGGTTAGAACTATTTCATAAATCATATGCATAACAACAAATTCTTATGCATCATGCAACTGTTTATCCAATACAACATTCATCCATATCTCATAGAAACTTTCTAGACTAATCCAATATGTCGGCAAAGAGGTTTGATAAGCAGCAATGGAGAGTTGTATAGCACCATGAGCTACTTACCCATCACATGCATATTAGTAGTATACAGTCATTAATGCAAACAATCTATCATGCATAACATAACAACTGGATATAATCAAATGGAAAACAATATCATGAAATGACAATTGAATACTTATATTTTATTTGTTTTGTGGGTAGACTCCATCTTGATCATTTTTCTTTATCATCATTTCTTATCCAAATGATAAGATGGATAAGAGGTTCATCAAGAATTGAGTTCTTCATATTCCTCATCACTTGAGGGATCTTCTTTGAATGGTGATAGCTTGATCTTCAATTTGCTCCCATCTTTCTTCTTCTCTTCTTATGAGACGAGCTTCTTCTTCTTCCCAAAGTCAAATGAAAGTAATCACTTTCTTCTGGCACACATTCCTCGCATGAATGAATCCCATGATCATGGGAGGCCATTCAAGGTGGCTATCACCACTTCTGCATTCTCTGCTTCTTCTTCTACTGCTTCAAAATGTTATGCATTCTAGATCTTCACATTCTTCAACTGTTTTCTCAAATCCATCTTCTGAATTATGTTTTTATCTTCAAATAGCTTGATCAAGAAATCAAACATCTTCGGTGTCTTTTGGGAAGACACTTGTGGTACAAGTTGATCCATGATTGAATCAGCAATGATCTTCTTGGCCTTGATCAAGCTCTTCTTGTGTAAGGCTTTGAGGCTCATCTCCCTCTAGAACTGGAACCTCTCTACTCATGTAGGTGTCCAATTCATTTTCTTTAGAGAGATCAAATAATTTCATGCTTGGAAGTTTTTAACTTCACCAAGCTTATCATCAAGCTGACGTGATAGATCACTTTGAAATGAGAACCTTAAATGTAAATAGAAAAAGATTAGATCTTACCGATTTGAGGTGTCCGTCCTGCTTCCAGAGCTGGCTGATCTAGGGTTTGTCAGAGAAACCCTAATTTTCAAAACTTGGAATATTTCATATCTAATTGTATAGAAATATATATCTCTTCAAATGGAGCTGTCCAATGTACTCCTTTTCTGAAAACAATGGAGGGAAGCTCCTGGAACAGGAAGCCCTAGTTTTCCAATTTCTTCTGCAGAAATTCCTGTTACTGTTTTTGTGATATCTTTGAAATTACTAATTGTCTGTGTCTAAAATTTTGTACTGAGGTAACCTCACATGTCCCTAATCCCAAACCACAGGTTGCATCAGATTTGTTTCACCAATTTGGATTTATGATCATTTTCCCAAGGTGACCTGTTATAGGAATGTTCAGAATAGTGAAGTTGTACGGCATGCCACGTGTCACTGGTTCATCTTCAGGTACTTAAATTATGGACCAAAGAAATTAAAGTCTGTTCTATTTCTGGAACATCTTCAGGAATTCCATTTGGACCTCTGTAGCCCAAGCTATAGCAATGTTCCCTAGGTGTCCTGTTTAGGGATGAATTCTGGAAGAGGCTGGAACCCTAACTTGGAGGGATCATATCGCCTAGAATATAGAGAATCTAAGGCTGAATTTTGGATACAGTGTTCATCAAGATTTTATATTTGGTCTCTATAATTTTCAGCTCTGGAACCATCGCCAATATTGGGAGATAGCGAATATACCAAAATGTAGCAGTTTTAGTATTTAGGGTTTTTCTAGCTCCGGGTCAAACTAGGGTTTGACTTTCCCGGAGTTTCACCCAACCAAAAATCTTGATCTAGGTCTCTAAACTTCGATTTTGATGAGGAGAGAAATCCTATGCTGGGCTCACTCAAAAATTCTTCTTCTGCAAGAAGCCCTAATTTCCCATACGAAAAACTGAAAATGCTCGGAATCAAATTCCGCTTCGACAGAAAGATGCGCCCTTCAATGGAGATTTATCCTAGCCTTCTTTTGTTGATTGATTGTGGAGAGAGAACCAAAAAGTATGAATCCCTAGTTTCTATAGCTGCACAATGTCTTCTTTTCAGGGTGGCTCTGATACCATGTTAAAATTTTCATATGCTTAGCTAAGACATCAGTATTTCATTTCATTTTTCATAACAAAAGCATATAAACAGGATCACTAAAAGATAGACAAGCACAACCATACAAAAGGAACACAAAGATTTATCCTGGGAAAACCCTAAAGGGAAAAACCCAGCAAAAGCTTCCTCAATATAGATGCCCCCAAAAGATAAAAGATAAAACCAGCAAGGAGATCAAAGCCTGATCCTCCTCCTTCTCCAACTACTTCTCTTCTCCACTAATGCACTACACAAGTGAGAGTGTGTGTCTCAAATGAGGAGCACCACACCTCTATTTATATTCATCCGTTCACTTGAATTAACTCATTCGACATGTAGGCTCGAGTTAAATCATGTAGGCTCGAGTTACACATGTAGGCTCAAGTAACCACACTGGGGTGATAATGACCCACCTTGACAATTAGAGGGGACTACCTCATGACTCTTATTAGTTATTCCGATTAGAAGCATCGAGATACAAGATAATACAAGTGGTTCTCCCAGTAGGACCATTGGGGACCACAAAAGATACATATAGAATATTCTTCAAAGTTACACTATTTCAACATAATGTAGCAGAGAGAATATTTTCTCTTGAGCCTTCATAAAGTTGTTGTTTTCACTTGTCAAGTAGAGGTATATCATGAATATCATGAAAGATGTTATGATCCACTTGAGCCAACATGTCTTGGATCAATATATTTGTCCCATAATCTTCAACTATGCTAATCTTATTAGCTCATTCCATAGGATCATTAACTTGATCTTCAATATTCACTCCATATTGTTTATTGGTGCATTCTCCGACGTTGGACACTTAGGGGGTGTTGTCTTTATTATTCAAAACAACTAAGAACAATTAGTGTGTCAAATATGATCAATATAAAGAAATATAATGAATAAATATAACTTACCAAGGGACGATATTCATTCTCCCCTTCGATGTGTCCATTTTCGCTACAATGTATTTTATCTCTTTTATTGAAATTTCTGAAATTGAAGCCTCCGCATTCAACACAAGGCCAATAACATTTTTCGTCACCCCTTTCCGTGAAATCCACCCACAACTTATCAACTTATCAAGAATCCACCCACAATTTGAAAAAAAATCCACCCACAACTTATCGAGAATCATTTCGTTTTATCCTTTCCGTGAAACCCACCCACAATCTATCCAGAATCATTTCGTAATAGTGTTATGATTATCTTATAGAATGAAGTGGACGATGTGAAAAATAAAATAAATCCGCTTTATGTTTGAAAAAATGTACTTATACCATTTATGAACTATTGCAATTATAGCAATAATGGTTGAAATGCTTATTAAATTTAGAAATATCACAATCATTGTTATTTTGATAAGACTGATGGTTTAATAATAACCCTAACTCAACCGATGAATGCAGGCTAATTTAAAAATGCAAAAAACAAAAAAAAATCAGATTTTGAACAAAAAATTTGACGTAAGTTTTTGTTACAATATGATAATATGCATAAATATACAACAATACATTTTGCTAACATGTGAATAAAAAATTTACTTGTCTACCCTTCTAACTATACAAACACCAAATAATTATATAAGAAATAACAAAAAAGAGAAAAAGAGAATAATACACCAGATATACCTGGTAACACCCCAAATGGGGAAACATCCATGGGAGGGTTTGGTATTCTTTATTATTAAAAAATGTCTTATATTACAAATGAGATATTCTTAGCATGCTTCACAACTTTACATCAACATAAGAATATAATTCTCAACATATATCCAAAGGATCTCCTTCACCTCTATTATATACTAAGAGGGATGGAAGAATTACATCCCCAAAATACACTTGGGATAAATGATTTTCCACCTCTTTATATAATGCATGGTAGTAGGATAATTTCTACATGATGCAGGTTGGGTAACTCCTTTTACATAAGTTTAGAGTTATTTATGCCTTCCAATGCTAGATAAGACATCTTCCAATATGATACTACACATCATTGCACATGTAATATTAAGTTACTCATTCCAACACCCCCCTTAATGATGACTGGGATAACAACACATAAATGGAGGAATATAACATTACATTTACATTTCCCCTTGATGACAACTTTTCACATTCTCAACAAACTACGAAGATACACAAAATTTGCTTTTGTCATGGATTTGGTCAAGATATCAGCTACTTGATTTTCTTTGGGATAATACTCTAACCAAATAACAAGTTGTTAAATTTTCATATGCTAAGCTAGATCATTAGTATTTAATTTCAATTTCATAACAAAAGCATATAAACAGGATCACTGAAAGATAGACAAGCACAACCATACAAAAGGAGAACACAAAGATTTATACTAAGAAAACCCTAAAGGGAAAAACCCAGCAAAAGATTCCTCAATATAGATGCCCCAAAAGATAAAAGATAAAACCAACAAAGAGATCAAAGCCTGATCCTCCTCCTTCTCCAGCTACTTCTCTTCTCCACTAATACACTACACAAGTGAGAGTGTGTGTGTCTCAAATGAGGAGCACCACACCTCTATTTATATTCATCCGTTCACTTGAATTAACTCATCTGACATGTAGGCTCGAGTTAATCATGTAGGATCGAGTTACACATGTAGGCTCAAGTAACCACACTGGGGTGCTAATGACCCACCTTTACAAATAGAGGGGACAACCTCATGACTCTTATTAGTTCTTTCGATTAGAAGCATCGGGGTACAAGATAATACAAGTGGTTCTCTCGATAGGACCATCGGGGACCACAAAAGATACATATAGAATATTCTTCGAAGTTACAATATTTCAACACTCCCCCTTAACGAGAAGGGTATTCTACAACAACATCAACAAAAACAATAGTAGGAGAGGACATCATCAACATCATCAGGGTAACACATCTATAAATCATTGGAAGCTTTCAACATCATATAGTGTCCGTCTTCAATATTTGATGACCACAAATCTTTAATCAACATTAGCATCTTTTGAGCTTTTGATCAGCAACATCTTCAACACTTTGATCTTTCGATCAGCAACATCTTCAACAACATCTTCAGCACTTAGACCTTTCAATCAGCAGCAACATCTTCAGCACTTTGACCTTTCGATCAGCAACATCTTCGGCACTTTGAACTTTCGATCAACAACATTTTCAGCAACATCTTCAACACTTTGACCTTTCGATCAGCAGCAACATCTTCAGCACTTTGACCTTTCGATCAGCAACATCTTCAGCACTTAGACCTTTCGATCAGCAGCAACATCTTCAGCACTTTGACCTTTCGATCATCACCAATATCTTCAACATTTTGATCAGCAATATATTCAGCACTTTTATCTTTCGATCAGCAAAGACATCTTCAGCATTTTGACCTTTCGATTAGCAACATCATCACATTTTGATTAGTAACATCGTGATCAGCACCATCATCATACTTCAACTCTCGAACAGAATCATCATAATCATATTCTGATCTTTTGATCAGTATGTCGTCATCATCACATATTGATCATCATCATTGTCACACTCTGATCTTTCGATCAGTACATCATCATCATACTCAGATATTTTTATCAGTACATCATCATCATCATAAAAACATCATCGTCATGAAAACATCAAAATCATCAAAACATCATTATGATCAAAACATTCAACATCATCAAAACATCAAAATATCATCATCATCACACTCTGATCTTTCTATCAGTACATCATCATCATCATAAAATCATTATCATGAAAACATCAACATCATCATCATCAAAACATCAACATCATCATCATCAAAACATCAACATCATCCTTCCTTTCGGAATTATGGGATCAACATGTCTGTGGTATTCAGACGATCCTTCCTGTTGAAATTACAGGATTTAGGTCTTTACGGAGTTACTAACGATCCTTCCTTTAGGAATTATAGGATCAACACATTTGTGGAGCTCAGACGATCCTTCCTTTTGGAATTACGAGATCAAGTCTTTACGGAGCTACTAACGATCCTTCCTTTCAGAATTATGGGATTTAGGTCTTTACGGAGTTGCTAACAATCCTTCCTTTCAGAATTACGGGATCAACACATTTATGGAACTCAGACAATCCTTCCTATTGGAATTACGGGATTAACACATCTGTGGAACTCAAACAATCCTTCCTATTGGAATTATGGGATCAAGTCTTTACGGAGCTACCAACGATCCTTCCTTTCAGAATTACGGGATTTAGGTCTTTACGAAGTTACTAATGATCCTTCCTTTAGGAATTACGGGATCAACACATCTATGGAACTCAGACAATCCTTCTTAATGGAATTACTGGATCAATTCAATGATCCTTCCTTTCGGAATTACGGAATTTAGGTCTTTACGGAGTTACTAACAATCCTTCCTTTCGGAATTACGGGATCAACATAGTTGAGGAACTCAGACAATCCTTCCTATTGGAATTACGAGATCAACACACATTCTCGAGTACCAAAGTCACCGCATCTATTCTGAACCGAGGTTCAAGGATGATACAATCCTACTACCTTCTCGATGACCGAAGTTCACCGGATCTGTTCTGAACCAAAGTTCAAGGATGATACAATCCTACCACCTTCTCGATGACCGAAGTTCACCGGATCCGTTCTGAACCAAAGTGCAAGGATGATACAATCCTGCCACCTTCTCGATGACCAAAGTTCACCGGATTTGTTTTGAACCGAAGTCCAAGGATGATACAATCCTACCACCTTCTCGATGACTGAATTTCACCGGATCCATTCTGAACCGAAGTTCAAGGATGATACAATCCTGCTACATTATTGATGACCGAGGTCACCGGATCACTTCTGGACATATGTCCCAGGATGATACAATCCCTCTTCATTCTCGAAGACCGAGGTCTCCGGATCACTTCTGGACATATGTTCCAGGAGCATACAATCCCATTGCAACATCACTACTCCCCCTTTTAAGGAAGGTCTTTCCAAACCACACCAATCTTGTGTCGAAAGTGTTCAAACTTTACTCGGGACAGAGGCTTCGTCAGCACATCACCATCTAAACCATCATCATCTACATATTTAGTATGTGAATACTAAGCTATCACCATCTGTATCTATAGTATGTGAATACTGAAAGCATCATCTATATCTTCAGTATGGGAATACTAAAAGATCATCATCTGCATCTTTATCTTGTATGTAGAAATATCGGATTTCTATGTGTTACGACAGAACACAGGGTTCTTTGTTATCACAAATCTCATTATCACATAGAATCAATGTAGTATCCATCTTTAGGTCAAGGAGACCTGATATCAGATTTCGAAGCCATATGGCTTCACAACTTAGTAGAGAAATCTGCTATGTATTCTGCTTTTGTTGTTCTAAGAGAAACACTGGATTGTTTCTTGCTAAACCATGAACTCATAGCAGACCCAAAACAAAAGCATCTACCTGATGTGTTTTTCCTATCTGAGATACTTCCAACCCAATCTGCATCTGTATAGCCATACAATCTGTAGTCATGGCTACCATCATAGTATAGACCAAGGTCTATAGTCCCTTTCAGATATCTCATCACATGTTTTGCAGCTACTAGGTGAACCCATCCTGGTTGAACAAGATATTGACTTAAGGTGTTCACAACAAAACAAATGTCTGGTCTGGTATTTGTTAAGTACATCGATGACCCAATGATCTATCTATAATGAGTTGCATCTACTAACTCTAATGAGTCATCATCTAACAACTTCAGGTTGGAGTCCATGGGTGTGGCCATGGATTTGCATTCCAACATATTTAATCTTTTCAATATCTCTACCGCATACTTTCCCTAGTTGAGAAATATTTCTTCTGAACTTTGTCATATTTCCAGATATAGGAAATAGTGCATTAACCCAAGGTCTTTCATCTCAAATTCTTCTCCTAGTTTCTTCTTGCTTTCCATGATCTGTTTCTCCTTCCATGTCAAGAATAAGTCATCCACATATAATAACAGGATGACAGGTTCATCTTCTAAAACCTTGAGATAAAGGTTAGGATCAGCTTTACTCTTGGTAAAATGCATAATTGACAGGAAACTGCCATACCAAGCTTTGGGAGCTTGCTTCATGCCATAGAGGCCCTTCTTCAACTTACATATATGAGACCATCTGTCTTCAACTTCAAATCCTTTCGATGTAAAACTCTTCCCCAATCATACCATTAAGGAAGGATTGTATTTACTTCATCATGGAAGCAACTACCATCATAGTTCTGAAGGAAGTGTACCTTGCTTCCTGGAGTAAGTGTCTCTTCAAAATTAATTCCCTCTTTCTTATAGAACCCTCTAGCCACAAGTCTTTCCTTACTTCTATCAGCGACATATTTTATCTTGCAAATCCATTTGTAAGATACCACATGCTTGCTTTCTGGTTTGAGTACTATATCCAAAACATTTCCATAACATCTTCCATGAGTTCATCTTGTCAGATCATCAACATATCCTAGTCTTCTGCATTCAACTTTGAAGGCTGGAACCCACTTTACTCTTAGTAGAGTCTTGATCCATCAGGAAGCTGTCCATCATGTCATACCGTGTCGAACTCAGATATCTTCTATAGTCACTCCCCCTGAAGTGGAGTATTATCTTCCTTCTTCATTCTATATAGGTGATTCTATGCTTGATATATACTAGTCAATAGAGTATGTCGTGTCATAGCCTATTCTTTCTAAGGCAAATCACGATTCTTGCTTTGTACACTTGTTCTTGCAGATCCATATGGAAGATACTACGTACTTCCGTTTATGTCTCAAAATCATATCATATACACCATTCCCCATAATCAATTGTTATTCTTTGATCATAGCTTCTTTCATAGCATTTTTTTCTTCATCTTGAGTTATCTCTCATATCCATGGTGGTCTTCATCCTTCGAGGTGGATCTACTGCTCTTTGAAGCTCTTTCTTTCGTCATGGTGTCTCTGACCCTGGGAGCTTCAGATTCATGTTTATTGAATTGTCATCACTTGTTCTTCGAAACAAGTCTCATCCTTCTTTTCTTTTAGGAGGTTGTACAGGACCTTTCCTACAATTCAAATGCACCAGTTTCATGGTTAGAACTACATATGCATAACGACAAATTCTTATGCATCATGCAACTATTTAGCCAATACAACATTCATCCATATCTCACAGAAACTTTCTATATGCCTTCCATCTCTACCATGACATCATTGAGATTGTGCACTAATCCAATATGTCAGCAAATAGGTTTCATTCTAGATAAGTAACGATGGAGATTTGTATAGAACCATGAGCTACTTACCCATGACATGCATGCAAGCAACACATCAACTAAATATAATCAAATGCATAACAAAACAATATCATTAAATGACAATTGAATACTTATCTTTTGTTTGTTTCATGGGTAGACTCCTTCTTGATCATTTTGCTTCATCATCTTCTTCATCCATGAAATCATCATTTCTTATCCAAATGATAAGATGGATAAGAGGTTCGTCAAGAATTGAGTTCTTCATATTCCTCATCGCTTGAGAGATCTTCTTTGAATGGTGAGAGCTTGATCTTCAATTTGCTCCTATCTTTCTTCTTCTCTTATTATGAGATGAGCTTCTTCTTCTTTCCAGATTCAACTGAAAGTAATCACTTCCTTTTGGCACACATTCCTCACATGAATGAATCCCATGATCATGGGAGGCCATTCTCTGCTTCTTCTTCTACCTCTTTAATATGTTATGCATTCTAGATCTTCACATTCTTCAACTGTTTTCTAAAATCCATCTTCTGAATTATGTTCTTATCTTTAAATAGCTTGATCAAGGAATCAAACATCTTCGGTGTCTTTAGGAAAGACACTTGTGGTACAAGTTGATCCGTGATTGAATCAACAATGATCTTCTTGGCCTTGATCAAGTTCTTCTTGTGTAAGACTTTGAGGCTCATCTCCCTCTAGAACTGGAACCTCTCTACTCATGTAGGTGTCCAATTCATTTTCTTTAGAGAGATCAAATAATTCCATGCTTGGAAGTTTTCAACTTCACCAAGCTTATCATCAAGCTGATGTGATAGATCACTTTGAAATGAGAACCTCAAATGCAAATAGCAGAAGATTAGATCTTACCGATTTGAGGTGTTCGTCCTGCTTCTGGAGCTGGCTGATCTAGGGTTTGTCAGAGAAACCCTAATTTAAAAAAATTTGAATATTTCAGATTTGATTGGATAGAAATATAGATCTCTTCAAATGGAGCTGTCTAATGTACTCCTTTTCTGAAAACAGTGGAGGGAAGCTCCTGGAACAGGAAGCCCTAGTTTTTCAATTTCTTCTACAGAAATGCCTGTTACTGTTTCTGTGATATCTTCGAAATTAGTGCTCTTCTGTGTCATAAATTTTGTACTGAGGTAACTTCGCATGTCCCTAATCCAAAACCATAGGTTTCATCAGAATGGGTTTCACCAATTGGGATTTATTATCATTTTCCCAAGGTGGCCTATTATAGGACTGTTCAAAACAGTGAAGTTGTACGGCATGCCACATGTCACTGGTTTATCTTCAAGTTCAGAAATTCAGACCATAGAAAGTATGGCCCATGATATTTCTGGAATAGCTTTAGGAATTCAATTTGGACCTCTTTAGCCAATGCTACAAAAATTATCCCCAGGTGTCCTGTTTAGGAATGAATTTTGGAAGAGGCTGGAACCCTAACTTGGAGGGATCATATCTCCTAGAATATAGTGAATCTACGGCTGAATTTTGGACAGTGTAAATTAGGATTTTATCTTCGTCCTTTGCAATTTTCAAATCTTGAGCCTTTGCAAAGCTCAGGATATAGAAAATGTACCAAAACTTAGTAGTTTTAGTATTTAGGGTTTTTCCAGATCGGGGTCAAACTAGGGTTTGACTTTCCTGGAGTTTCACCCAACCCAATTTCTTGATCCAGGTCTCTAAACTTTGATTTTGATGAGGAGAAAAATCCTATGCTGGGCTCACTAAAAAATTCTTCTTCTGTAGAAAGCCCTAATTTTCCGCACTAAAACTGAAAATGCTCGGAATCAAATTCCGCTTCGACAGAAAGATGCGCCCTTCAATGGAGAGTCAGTCTAGCCTTCTTTTGCTGATCGATCATGGATAGAGACCCAAAATATAAGAATCCCTGGATTCTTTAGCTGCACAATGTCTTCTTTTAGGGTGGCTCTGATACCATGTTAAATTTTCATATGCTAAGCTAGATCATTAGTATTTCATTTCAATTTCATAACAAAAGCATATAAACATGATCACTGAAAGATAGACAAGCACAACCATACAAAGGAGAACACAAAGATTTATCCTGGGAAAACCCTAAAGGGAAAAACCCAGCAAAATCTTTCTCAATATAGATTCCCCAAAAGATAAAAGATAAAACCAACAAGGAGATCAAAGCCTGATCCTCCTCCTTCTCCAGCTACTTCTCTTCTCCACTAATGCGCTACACAAGTGAGAGTGTGTGTGTCTCAAATGAGGAGCACCACACCTCCATTTATATTCATCCGTTCACTTGAATTAACTCATCTGACATGTAGGCTCGATTTAATGATGTAGGCTCGAGTTTCTCATGTAGGCTAAATTAACCACACTGGGGTGCTAATGACCCACCTTTACAAATATAGGGGACAACCTCATGACTCTTATTATTTCTTTCGATTAGAAGCATCGGGGTACAAGATAATACAAGTGTTTCTCCCGGTAGGACCATCGGGGACCACAAAAGATACATATAGAATATTCTTCGAAGTTACAATATTTCAACACAAGTTATCCACAATAATATCTTGAATGTAATGAGTATCCAAGTCAATATGTTTAGTGGTGTGATACACTGAATTGTATGCAATCTAGATTAGACTTTGATTGTCACATATTAACATGGTAGGATGCTTTTGAACCAATCCAATCTCTATAAGAACATGGAATACATCTTCCAAAGTACCATTAGGAACATTAACATTACTAAATCCTAAAACTTAAAGATGATTATTATCACTTATATATACTTTTTATGTTGTGTTCTTTTTAGTGTTATAAGAATTAAACAAAGAATCATTACTGGGCATATGGTTAGATTTGCTGGAATCCATTGACAATTCCACATTAGAAGAAGATTTACTAGGTTAGCACATTATACAACTTGACAATAAATTTATACTCAAAACAAGAACTCTAGCCATAAAACTCATATTTTTGCTTCAAAAACAGCAAAAACAACACCTAAATCAAACTTGTTCCTACGAGTGAAAGCAATTTTTTTAAGGCTAAAATTATAAATATTTTTAAAGCACAGTTAGTGTTAATCTAGTGGCATTGCAATCACAATCATAGTTTGATCCGTAAATAAAAAAGGATTGCTACCAGTAGAACCCCCTTTTTTCTGGGCCTAAAATTATGTATTGTTTGAAACCATGGCCTTAATGATTGTCGTTGCTTTAATCACAAACCCTAAATAAACCCACATATTGAATTGTGATGTTGCCATAAAATTCCCATTTTTTTAATGTCAAAGTAACAACTATGTGAAACTGTGACTTTAACAACCAACATCATTGCAACAAAAATGCCAAAATTCCTCCAAATAAAAAAAAAGTTATGAGTAACAACCTTTTTTCTATAAAGCTAAACTTATAAATGCTTTGAAACTACAACCTAAAACTATATATTGATTTTATTATGAAAAATCCTTTCAAATCAATAAAAATGACAAAATAAACTTTAAAAACATAATTTTTTTTAATAAGAAACAATTAAATATTTAAAATTAAAATAAATTTAAAATATATATAATAAAAAACATTAAAAATAAACCAAATTAAAAAAAATAAAATTTAAAAATTAAAAGAGTTAAAAGGTTAGTTTTTTAAAATTGAAGGTAAATAATAAAAGTTTAAAAGTAAAAAAAAAAAAAAAAAAAAAAAATTTTAAAAAAAAAAAAAAACAAAACAAATTTTAAAAAATAAACACAATTTAATGAAAAATAAATCATAAAATTAAAATATTAAAATATTAAAAAAATTAAAAATGATAAATTATTATTATTATTAACAGAAACGATTATGATTTATATTAGAAAAATAGTGGTAACCATTGGTATAGAGTCAAAGCAGTATCTGTTTCCAAATACTATATGTCTTACATAATAAGCATTGCCCAAAAATGGCTTCAACATAGAGCCAAAGTTCAAAATTTGACCTTGATAAACAACTAAAACCATAAATTGTAAACAAACTAAAATAATCGTAACAGAACTATGAGCTTATATTTTAAGCCTGCAAATGAGAGAAAAAGTAATTCGGGGCACCATGCTTCTTTCCGGTTGCCACGTTTCTAGTTTCAAACTGCACCTACTGATCAAAGGTCAAGCAACCCACCTGCATTTCGAGTTTAATGACATTGTCGGCAAGGTCTCGAGTGTCTAACAATTGTCCAGTGAGGTGTCGATATTCTTGCTGCAGTACATCAGTGAAATCTTCTCTTATTTGCATGTTATCCTCATCCACTATCTCAAATCGCCGTCCTTCCTCTGAATCCATTTATAGCAACAAAATTTTATGGTTCCGAACTTTTTTCCTTAAACGCCTAACTTCCCTCTCAAGCCGTCTTCGGGCATAGTCCATCATCCATTCCATAGCTCCCGTTGGAGTTCATGGGGAAGCAACAAGCGGTGGGAAACATAACAAGCAAATAGGAAACAAGAGCGCACTCCCGAATCTGTTTCCTAGAAATAACTAAAACTTCCTCATCAAGCACATATAACATAATGAAAAACATTCATTTTCTCATAAATTTTGAACCTACAACCATATTTAAATTCCATAAAGATTCCTGTACCTTACTGGAGTTTCCAAATCCAAATGCCATGTGAAGGGAATGGAAATATTGTTTCAGGAAAATCACGTCAAGCTCATTTCACCTGAAGGTCCATTCAAGGGTCTTTTCACATGAGATAGATAATAGGAAAAGTACGAGATGGCCACACACAACTCTCCATCTGAAACTTCAAACCAACTAGTCATAAATACGTTAAGACGTCATTGCATGCTCGACTTCCAGTTCCAATTAAGTCCTTTTCCATTTGGTTGATCCAGCACTAAGAGAGAATGCGTGTGCATTCCCATTAGTACACTCAAGGTTTTAGGGGAGGTGAGCCCTTCGCACTTCATTATTGACAAGTAGTTCACCTTGGATGAGTATAATTTCCTTGTTGGCTTCTCTATCGGCTTCTGAGTTTAGAGTTCTAAGAATATGATAGCACACGACCTTCCAAAATGAACAAGTAAGGAGAAGAATCCTTTATATCATATGAGACCAGTGCATGGATGAGCATGCGAGAGTCACCAAAAACCATAGCTTCAACTATTCCTAGGGATTTCAGTTGCACTAATCCTCTCCAAAGTGTATGATCTTTTTCCAAGTTATTGGTATTCATGCCTATGCTCCAGGAGTACCATAATTAAACAAATACCTCAGGATTAAAGACAATCCCTGTCGCTCCTGCCGCCCTGGTAAATAATTATTCTTTAATAAAACATAATTTTAAAAAAATTAAGATATTAAAATTAAAAAAAGATTTAAAAAAGAAAATTAAAAAATTATATTTTAACCCTCATGTGAGGGAAGTGGGGGAAGTGCCTAATAGAGGAGGTCAGTTGATTTGAAATGGATCGATATATAATTGGCACCTGCTTGTATCTTTCAAGGTTGGGAGATTGGATGAATTAGCTGGTAGGACCCATTTTAAGGTCGGGTCTCACATTTCAGATTTGGGGTTAAAATCCATTTGAAAAATTTTAGTGCCGTTTTGAGGACTTAAATGAAAAATGTTTTGTCCAAACCTTTCATTGTACCAAGATGCCATACTTTCAACACTGATCCCTTTCTAATGGCCCAAAAATGGCATCAAACAAAGTTTGTATGAAGAAGTTATGCCTCCCACGAGTTAACATATCCAGTAGACCACCGTGGTACTAAGTGGATTTCATGTTAGCTCTCATTTCTCACACATGTGGATCTATTCATGTGTGTACTTTCAAGAAAATTATAGAAGTTCCAAAACCCTAATACATATTGGGAGTTGGGTCATGCAAAAAAACCTTAAAATTAATCATAGGCAACTATCGAGCTATGTTAGATATCAGGTTGCCAGGAGAAGAAGGGGTTTCCATTCTTTTGATGTATTATATTGTTCCATAGTTGAGCAACGACATGAGAGTGGGTGTTAGAGAATAACAGAGGATATAGGAGACCATGTATTAACCATTCTGGATGTAGAGTCATAGGTAACTTCCTACAGAGTACCATTTCCTTTGTATTTGCAATTTGACATAAATCTAGCAAGACATAATCCTCATTTGTGGTTGGGTTTTTTTTTCCATAGGAGTTTTACTTGGGGTATATCTTGTGTTATTTTGTGGTTTTTTTACTTATTTGATCTAGTTTTTCTTGTTTCAATTCCAGTTATTTTTCATTCAATAAAAATAAAGTAATAAATAAGAACACAATTGTAAGATCCACTGTGACGAACTGTTCCATTGGAATATCCATGGAAATTTATGGATAACCACTCGATTACAAATTAAAAATAAGATATTTTAACTCTTACAGGTGAGGGGGGGTGGGGGGACTATGTAATGTTCCCTAGGAATATCAATGGGACTGAGGGACATATCATTATCTCTTTATCACTAATTAGATAATTTTATCACAATGGATTAGTTAAACAAATATTAAAATTCATTTTTGGATATTTGTTTCATGACAAAGTCCTTTTAATTACAAATAAATTAAAATAAATTCAATAATTATTCAAATATATGATGGGATGGAAAGGATTACTAACACCTTATAGCAACATCACATATCCATTCCAATCCAATTGAGACATAAATTTTACATCTAAATGCCATTTACTCTTAATTATGATTAATTAGTAATTAGTGTCCCAATTACGATACTTAATGACAATTAGCGCATAATTGATGATACTTATTATAATTTCATTTGTTTATCACTTAACCACTGTTTATCAAGTCTAGTGGCTAATTAACACCTAATAACATGTCAATTAGTGCTACTTACCATTTCCCAATTAATTAAACATAGTAATTATGAAAATGATTCCACGAGAACTAGTTAACTAGTTTTTCAATACTAACAACTAGTCTTGCACGAATTCGACACACAACCATGCCAATGAATCAAAAAGTGAACCTAAATCCATTATACACATATTTAGGCATGCATGTACAACAAAATAAAGTACTTTTGCAGATCAGATCCGAGTACATAAATGAAGGATATTTCAGGTTCAATCAATACAACTAGTGAATAAACATTGCCAGGAATTCAATCAAACCAATCGTACTGATTTTCGAGGCACACATAGGTGAAGGTACAGATCTGGAAAATAAAATTCTACAGCATAAGTAAATAACCAATAACTGAGCATATGGCTATACATTCATCTTTTACCAAAAATAGAGATTCGAATCCAAAAACTATTTGCCAATTTCACTACAATGTACATAGTTTTCAATTGAACTTTCCAAATGAAAAATAAAGAGAGAGAGATATGAATATTTTAGCTCATGGAAGCATATTGAGGATCACTTAAATTCATATGACTGTAGCTTTCCACCCATATAAATTCCATTAAACAATCCACAAAATAAGTTAATTCTACTCATTCGAATGAACTAGTAATTCTAGGAATCACTAGAATAATTAAATCCACAAATCATAGAATAATTCAAATGCAATTCAAACTATAAATAAATTTTTTTATCATTCATAATAGAGGTATATCTCATCCTAACATTTTTTTCAAACACTTCATATGCAAAGTCACAAATCTACTCAAAACAATTCCATTGAAGGAGCTACAAATAAGAAATTGATCTAGAATTCCGGTAGACATTTCCCCAACAATACCAAGAATATTTATCCTCACATTATCACACACATTTCAATATTATTTATCAGATATAAACATAAAAGTAACAATCAGGAATTTTTACAAACACTTCATGTGATAATTCTCCAAACTATGCCAAACAGTTCGATCAAAGATCTAGTTTTCAAATAAAAGGTAGAAGCATGGAAGAGAAGTGTCTTAAACCATTATGAGGATAGGGAAACATCAAAATATATAGTATATAATGAAAATGGGAAGAAATATCAGTTCTGTAGTAGAGGTACCAAATAATTATTTTCTCAAACAATTTGTGCACAAAATCCCAAAAACTAGTTTCCAATTCCTTCATAAAATTTACTTGCATAAATAGATTGAATTCTATGAGAAAACTCTTTCACAAATTTCAAGGAGAAATGACTCAAAGCCACTCTAATCCAACCCAAGAAATTCTAATTTCAAGGAGAAATGACTCCAAGCCACTCCACCCAACTCAAAATTAGTGAGGTGAGGTGTCACACAAGCCAAGGCATCTTCACAAAATAGAAAAGGGGGGTTACAAAAGGATTTACAGAAGAGTTACACACATATTTACACAAGTATTTACACAAGTGTTATAGCGGATTTCACCACACTAGGTGAATCACACATTGTATGGCCTTCCCCTGTCTCGCTGCAGACTCATTAGCCCCTATGGACCACTTTTTGTCTTTTGATGTGTCCTTGATCATCCCTAAAAAACATAAGAAAAGTGATATACGCGGCTTTTTCCCCGATAACTGCGTACATATGCGGATATTCCCCTTATAGTCGGATACATCAGGATGTGTACATAATCCAAATCCTTTTGGAGCGTTCCTTGACTTGGATCCGACTCATATGACTCTTGGCCTTCCATATGCCTTGAGATCGCACGGATTCGACCTTTCAATATCCCTTTGAAAAGCTATATAAGGAACCCATTGAGACATTGAAAGCATAAGAGAGAATTGAGAGTAACGAAACTATACTCCATTGTTGCCAGAACTTATGCTTGAGTCTGCATCCCTTTGTCCCTTGGAGCACTATTGTGTTCTTCCCAAGCTTGCCTTTTGCTAGTGAGCTTGCTATCTGAGTGATGGAGGATTGAGGTGGTGGAGGCCCAAGTGGGGGATTTAGTTTCTCCGGTTCGCAGATGTGTCGTCAGAGGTTGTCACTTGTAATCTCTGATTCATATTAATAGAAATATCTTTTCCTGTCCAGTAATGTGTATTTGAATGAATATTGTATCCATTGGAATATGTCAAATGCTTCTACATTATTGATTATATATGCTAGAATAGATCTAACACCATAATATATAGTATGCTTGTATTGTTTACTTATTGTTGAGGAAGTATTATATCAATTCAAGCTGAAGATAGGAAAGCTCAACGGGGATCTACTTCATACGTCCAGAATAAGGTACGAGGTTCTTGGAGACGCCATATGAGTCTAGCTGTCTGTTGGGGTACCACAACAGACAGCTAGACTCCAGAAATCAATCTTTCCTGATATGCAATAGAAATAAAATATCTAACACTAAAGGATCGAACCTCGTACCTTATTCCGGACGGTTGAAGTAGATCCCCGTTGAGCTTTCCAATCTTCAGCTTGAATTGATATAATACTTCCTCAACAATAAGTAAACAATACAAGCATACTATATATCATGATGTTAGATCTATTCTAGCATATATAATCAATAATGTAGAAGAATTTTACATATTCCAATGGATACAATATTCATTCAAATACACATTACTGGACAGGAAAAGATATTTCTATTAATATGAATCAGAGATTACAAGTGACAACCTATGATGGCACGTCTGCGAACTAGAGAAACTGAATCCCCCACTTGGGCCTCCACCACCTCAATCCTCCATCACTCAGATAGCAAGCTCACTAGCAAAAGGCAAGCTTGGGAAGAACACAACAGTGCTCCAAGGGACAAAGGGATGCAGACTCAAGCATAAGTTCTAGCAACAATGGACTATAGTTTCGTTACTCTCAATTCTCTCTTATGCTTTCAATGTCTCAATGGGTTCCTTATATAGCTTTTCAAAGGGATACTGAAAGGTCGAATCTGTGTGATCTCAAGGCATATGGAAGGCCAGGAGTCATATGAGTCAGATCCAAGTTAAGGAACGCTCCAAAAGGATTTGGATTATGTACACATCCTGATGTACGTGACTATAAGGGGAATATCCGCGTATGTACGCGGTTATCGGGGAAAAATTTGCGTATATCACTTTTCTTATGTTTTTTAGGGATGATCAAGGACACATCAAAAGACAAAAAGTGGTCCATAGGGGCTAATGAGTCTGCAACGGGACAGGGGAAGGACATACAATGTGTGATTCACCTAGTGTGGTGAAATCCGCTATAAAAACAAGGAGTTACAAAACCACCAAAGGGGCTCAATCAACAAGTGGAACCCACCCAAACACTAAGGAGGCCCACTAAATCATGAATTAGGCTCAATAATACCAACATAGGATAAATTAATCAAAAGTTGGGTCATTTGTACAATGTTTGGGTGATCATAAATTAATAAATCCATTAAGGCATAAATATGAACCAAGATCAAGCAAACAAGTTCTAAAGTGCTAGGAATGTCCCCATTCCCCCTCACATTATGGATCTAGGCCTCCCATATTCTTTTAGTGGTCCTCAATGTGCCAGTTGTTTTCATTAATTAATTATTTACAAAATAATAATAATGTCTCTAGGTTCTTAAAGACTTTTTTTCTGGCACCCTATGCCATAATAATAAACAATTACAAATTACATATGTCCAAACCTTTCACACTACAACAAAACCCTGTGATTAGCGTCTCTTTTAGCTTCTTTTTTAGCGTCCACTATCACTTTTTAGTGTATTTTTCATCATTTTTTTGACAAAGTGGATGCTTTTCCACGATATGGAATTTTTAATGGCATTTTTTGCGTCCCTTTTTAAAAGTTGTCACTATTTTGGACACTAATTAACATCCCAATTAGCATCCCAAATAACATCCCAATTAGCATCCCAATTAGAGTCCCAAATAGTGTCCCAATTAGCATCCCAGTTAGCATCCAAATTAGCATCCATTTTTAAAAGTTGGCACTATTTCAGATGCTAATTAGCATCCCAATTAATGTCCCAATTAGCATCACAATTAAAATCCCAATTAGAATCCCAATTAGCATCCCTATTAGCATCCCAATTAGCGTCCCATTTTAAAAGTTGGAGCTATTTCGGATGCTAATTAGCATCCCAATTAACGTCCCAATTAGCATCCCAATTAGGATGCCAATTAGCGTCCCAATTATCATCCCTTTTTAAAAGTTGGCACTATTTTGGACGCTAATTAGCATCCCAATTAACGTCCCAATTAACATCACAATTATCATCCCAATTAGCATCCCAATTAGCGTCCACAAAAGCGTCCCATATAATGCCAAGAATAGCCTCTAGAAAAACATTCTGAATAACATAGCACCATATATTAATCCAGGGTTAGCGATAGGAATTGTGCCATGAATTTCAGCAGGAAAAACATCCAACATAGAGCCAAGTATAGATCTGGGAATTGCACCTAGAAAACATCCAACATAGTGCCATGTATTGATCCAAGTATAACACCTAGAATAATTCCAGAAATTTCGAAAGGAACTGCGCTAGGAATTGCACTAGGTTTAGAGCTAGGAATTGTGTTCAGGAAACGTCTCACATAACGTCAGATATATCAATGTCAATGTCAATGATCATGATCCATGTGATAGTACTTTTGGATCTTGATTTATCATAGTGGAACCTAAATGATCGTAATCATGTAACTTTTGGATCATGATTAATCCTAGTGAGGGTTAAATTACCTTAATGTCACCTAAATTGCTCTTATGGCATTTTAGTGTCCCCAACAACATTTGATAGACCCTAATGGTATCATTGATTGTCCCTAACAACATGACGATGATTCATTACAATAATTATGATGGAGCGTATGGATATGATTTGATAAGTATAAGAGTATATAATCCATTCTTGTGAGGTAGTATGGCTCCTTGCTCATTATTATCACAATTGTATTGATGATGACTACGACGATGAATATGATGTTGATTTATTGTATGATGATGATGACCATGTGGATTTCAACGATGATTATGCATGTGGTATCACTTTTGGATCCTAATTGATTTTAATGGCACCTAAATGTCTGTAACGGAATCTAAACAACCCTATTATCATCGAAATGACTATAACGACATATAAATGACCTTAACAATTACATGACATGAATCATAATGTCGATGAGTGATTAATAACACTTATGGAATATGCGTGACCATATTAACAATGATGACAATGATTTTGTTGATGATGTACTTGATGTTGAAGATGATGATGATAACGAGGATGATGATCAAGATGATGTTGATGTACCATATGGCATTGATGATGATGATGAAAATGTCAATGTCCATGATGATGATGCATGTCATAATACTTATGTATACTGCAGGACTTGAGATATTGCAGTTAACAACAAGTAATAGAGCCTGTGAGGTGTTGACCATAAAAATATTGTCAGCCATTGTGAGCTTGTGGGTTTTAGATTGGCTGTTATGGCCATTGGGTTTAGTAGTTCCCCCCCACCCCCCCTACACCCCCCTTGCATAAAGGTAGTACAATACCACCGATCATGGTGCTACCAAAATTTCACCCTACAAGGTTGTTTTGGACACACCCCCCTTGCATAAAGGTAGTACAATACCACCGATCATGGTGCTACCAAAATTTCACCCTACAAGGTTGTTTTGGACACACCCCCCCATCAATACCCTCATTTTTACCAAGAACATCCAAGGCACAAGAAGTGGATATCAATCTTAACACAAAAGCTAACTTTATTTGTACTCTTAAGGAAATTTTGATCTTGATTTAAAATGGAATGAAGCAACAAGCATTTCAATAATTCTCATAATGTTACTTTGAAGAGGTGGACCAATTTTGTTTACATATTTGGCCTTATAAGTAGACATCTCTCAAGGAAAAAAGCAATTAGTTGCTGAAGTTTTATGGCATTGGTGGATTTTTCATTAAAGATTCAGAATAATTGCTTCAATTTTCAGCGATTCGTTTGAGGTTTGTCAAATTTCTATTAAAGTTTAAAGCAGTTTCATTTATTATGTGAAACGCCCTTGAACTGACATATTTGAGTGTTATTTTGCATTATACCTACTGTGAATCTGGGCAATAGAATCTGATAAACTTTATCGAATATATTTGTTGTGCACTATGGCAAGTCTCAGGTCATGGGATGCAGGAGTGTCTTATAGCTGAAGTATTCCTTTGAAATAAAATGTTACAGTTTCAATTACACCGTTTACGCAACATGTTAACCTTAACAAATTTGGTACATTGCATTACATGTGGGCCGACACTAACCTCTGAGACTGGAACATAGTCTAAGAAGAAAATCATGGATGGTTCACATGGATTTTTTACACCTTTTTTTTATTATCTTACAAGATATCGATACCCCAAAGAAAATTCACATACTTTATTTTCATTTGATGTAATTTAGATAACCTTTTAGATCATGGAAAAAGTTCTTATGTCTATTGTCAAATTTATGTTGTCCCATACCTTTATCTCAGGTAATCTTGCTCATTGATTAACTAAGATACAAGAACATTATTTTGAAATATCTACTTCTCATACTAGTAAAAGGCATTATTTGGCTTTTCGACATGAGATTGGGTAGCATTTGTCTTAGCCTGTTTGTTGGGATTTTAGATAGGACCACAATTCCTTGAGGAATCCCAAAGGCTCACTCGAAGCGACCAACTTTATGTTTAGTTAAAGTGAGCCAAAGTTATGGTCAATTTTATCTAGGTGGGATATAATATGTTTAAATAATTAATTAGATATATCGATATGCCCACTACTTATTTTAGGTACCAAATCCTTCCTAGACATGAGATTTAGAAAGCTTTCTCAACCTTATTTTTAGTCCTAAATTCCCATATATTTTACTCTTGGCTCGACACAAGCACCAAGACCTCCATGGGATGTAAAGAGTACAAAAAGTATTCTTCCAAGCAAGGTATCATACCAAGCTCAAGGCTCGTCAATCTAGACTGTCCATAGTCTTTCCCTAACCTCTATGCATTACACAAGAACAAGCCTAGCTTTACCCTCTACCATGAATTTAGCAGCTAGCTTTACCCAAAGTCTCTCTTCCAACTATGGAGCATATTCCACAAATTAGGCCATTAAAATTAAATTAATAAATTAAATTTGGTGTTCAAATCTGTATGAATCACCACCATAAGTTTCATAAAAAACAAAGCCAAATTAATTGACTTTAGCTACCAAAATTTTGGTGGGTCTTTACGTGACATAAGAGCCAAAGTAATCGACTTAAGCTATCAAAATTATTGGGTCTTCATGTGACACGAAATAAATAATTAACTTAAAGGAATAATGGTCAAATTTGCGTAAAGTTTAAGTATAAAGATATAAATTTAAGTTCAATTCTGTGAAACTTTAGTGCGAGAGTTTTATAATGATTTTAAATCTATAATATAATGATTTTAACTCTAAACTTGGTGTTGGATTTTATTTTTAAAAGTTTGGTTCATTATACACCAACTATATGTTAACATATAGTTTGGTTCATTCGTTCATTTACAAAGTATTTGTTTACATAGTATACCATTGTATTTGGAAAATATTCGTTATTTTTTCAATAAGTAGGTGATTTATTTCTTATTTAATTTTTCTTAGCATAAAAGTTGTTCTTATTCAAATTTGGAGAAATTTAGTTTATATTATGATAGTTATCATTGAAATCCAATGGATTTAAATGAAATTCATAGGAATTTCCCTTCATGTCTAATGTATATAGGTTTTAAGAAAAATAATGGCTTGTGGGCTATATTGCATCTGCATGTTTTAATTTGTTGTAGTTATTTTATGATTTTGGTTGAGTGGTCACCATGAAAGTTATTTATTCTACCTATTTCATTGAAGCCATTTGTGTGTTTACGTGTATGCTACACCCTTCTCCAAGTTTACCTATAATATGCAATAAATTGGATTTTTGATCATGAATAAGGATGCTTAGCACACATTTTTCATCTTTTCCAATTATATTTGTTTCTTCAAAACATTGAGAAATCAATTCGATGACTAAGTGGTGAAATCGATTTGACGGCTAAGTAATTTTTTTAGAAAAATAATTTTCCTTTTTGTTACATAATTATAGAACATATATCTATAGTTTATATAGCAATAATTGTGTTTTTAATGGAGAGACACCTCACAAAATTTTAAATTTTATTAAGAAAAAATAGGGTGATTTTTCAATGTTTTGTATACCTTTCCAAAGAAATTAATCCCGCCAAAATTTTAAATTTTATTAAGAAAAAAATAGGGTGATTTTTCAATGTTTTGTATACCTTTCCAAACAAATTAATCCCACCTAAACATTAATTAAGAAAAAACAGGGTGATTTTTCAATGTTTTGTATACCTTTCCAAAGAAATTAATCCCGCCGAAATTTTAAATTTTATTAGGAAAAAACATGGTGATTTTTCAATGTTTGGTATGCCTTTCCAAAGAAATTAATCCCGCCTAAACATTAAGTCGCCCCAAAAAACCCTGGTTTTCTTTCACTTGCTGAAGAGAGTTCATTTTCGGTGCAGAGGAGAGTTCATTTCATAGCTTTTGTTATTTGGTGCAAATTGAGCTGGGTTTCAAAGGTTTTGTAAGGAGATCGCACTTAAGGGAGAACATTGGAGTATATCTTGATGATTATTCATCTCTATTGCAATAAGAGAGGGTGTATTTTCTCTACGATTATCCTTGTAAAGAGGGCCCATTCAAATTGATCCTGTAGTTGGGTTGTGAAGGTCACAGGATGTTGGAGAATCCAAGTGGGAGAGACAGGGGATTCCTATTTACTATTTGTTTACATACATCCCTCCATTTGAAAGGACATGCCATTCATCCAAAACCAAAAGGAAGAGTTGTTGCAGTGAAGGGGGAAATACTGAGAGTGTTGTAGACACGTACAGGAAGGCTTGGGGCATGGAAATACCAAATACACAACATTAACTCATATGCTTTTATTGTTGTTACAAAATGCTGCAAGAAGGGCGAGTTCATTGGTGGATTGGTGACTTGGTAACTGGGTGTTTCATCTCTATGGAGGGAGTTGAAGGTTGGCATCATAGTGTTATCATAAATCTTTTGTTGATCAATGGAAGAGGTTATCTTGCTGGTGGAGTTTCCATAAGCTAGATCCGCTGCATTTCTACATTCCCATGCATGCAAGTAGCCCATATTTCTGAGTATTGGTTTTGAGTTTATGCATATTTAGAGAAATTCTCATATTGTATTTTCATTTTATATGCCAGGCCATTCTGAAACATATCAATCCTTGAGAATTAGTGTTCTGAATTTGGAAGGTGACAATGTTCAAGTACACATCAAATATTGAATAAGTCTGTTTTAGAATGGTCACCAGTAACTTGTAAGAAAAGGTTTAGGCTTTAGATTTCAATCTTCCATGTGAAGCCAATTTATATGGTTTCTGTAATATCAACTTTTAGTTTGGAATCCCTCTATCATTATTGTTACAAATATAGGGTAATTTTCTATTTTTTGTATAAGAGTCTGATATCAAAGAAAAAACATCCCTTGTAAAGTGTTCTATGTCCCGTTTACGTTGGGTTTACTTGGTGATCAATTGGTTGACTAAGAGCCTTTTTTTCCTGGATAGACCTTTGAAGACGAAACAGCTAAGTAAAAGATTAAATCCCCTCTAATGTTTTTTTATAGAGAGGGATCTCCTTTTCAAGTAAGGTAGACCCACAAAACTCACAATATACCATTGGAACTGAGGAATAATTTTGTAGGAGAGGATAGATTTTAAAAGGATGTTAGAAGGCATTGAAACTCTCACAATACTCATTTGCAGAATAACTATGATGATTCATAAGCGTTTGGGCCACGAGTCCATGGAATGGACTGGTTGCAGTCACTTGCACAACTCCTACATTCATTCTACCAAGAAATGGTCCTCCTGGCTAGCTTACTCCTCCCCTCAAGTGGGCACATTTTAATGCGTGGTCATCCTTTGTCATCCACCCCCTGTATTAGAATTGTTGTCAACTAGGATTAGGTATAGCCAGCTCTTGAATCTTCTCTGTTAAATAAAAAATTGAGTATAAACTTACGATAGTTCAAAAGTGGATGAAGATGCTCCTAGCATGAGGCCACCTGGATAGTTAGTCGTCGCTTCAATATTAATTGCCTATTCTAGAGCAGTTCAAGGTGAGTTGATAACTTGTGGTGATAATGAAATTTAGGTCAATGGAAACAGTCCTTAGATGAACCATTCTATATTATGAGCATCATTTACAAGGAAGGAAACCTTGGCTAAAACATCTCTAAATCATTGTGCATAGTTCTAGGAAGATTCCCCATGTATCTGTTTAGTTTCCCTCAATTCCACAATCCCCTATTGCTTATATTTAAATAGATGAAACTCATACAGAAACAATTTGTTTACTTCCTGTAGTGTCATAGGTGGGGCATTATTATCCCTCCATTATACCATCTTCATATACCATTGGAGCACTCTTCCATGCGACGTGGTCTAGAATTCAACCATCTTCGTAGCAACTGGTGTCCCCCTGGAGTTCTAGATGGCTTCACAGAGGAACCAGTGCTATTATGCATCCTATCAATTACCCTTTCTCTTGAACTCTAGGTGTTTCATGGATGAATCTCCTTATACCTCGACCATTCTGGTGATTGGGGTTCCAATCAACAAAAATCCTCTAAATCTAGGCTGTATAACTATGTTCGATGCCATGGTGGATATATATTGGCTACTACTACTTTGATTGCTTGTTGCTAAGGCTACACTAAAACTGTTACTGCTAATTCCTCCTGATAATGTGTCCACTTGTACACTATTGGGACTACTATCTATGTGACTGTACCAAGGAAATCAGAAAATAGTATTAGAAAAGGAAAATACGAGATTATGTAGAGGTGCTTGGGGGGTCATTGAGAGCATGATGTTTTTGTTGATTCCATTAATTCTTACTACAATAAATAGGGGTTCACTTTCTGGGGTTCCATCATTTTCCATAGGTCTAGATAACCCTATCTGTTTTGCGACATTGGGAAGGGATGGCTCAGATGAAAATTTGATACTCGGTCACTCAACTTCGTAGTTCCTTTCCTCATGCACAGTGGACACACCTCCCCATCTCCTCCTCGCCAGACCATCTTGCACATCTCTTACTCTCACCTTCAACCATGAATTGGTAAGTTCTCCTCATATAAGATCATTTTCTAGAGAAAGATAATATTTTAATGATAGTAGCATTAATTTATTTAGTCTATTTTGAGTTTTTATGATTTTTCTTTCGGCTTTCTTGAATACAGGATCTCTCAACAATCACATCAACTAGAGCCATGAAATACTATTTTATTCAAGCATTTCGAGAAGGGACTTGGAAAAACTTATGGAAGTCTATTGAATTCTATTCGTAATACCATCCGTGAAATAGGGGCAAGCACTGGTGGATCCTATTCGTAATACCATCCGTGAAATAGGGGCAAGCACTGGTGGGTGATCTTGTTAGTTCTCTTATCACTATGCTTTTAACTGGAGGCAGTTACAGTGGTGGGATTACACATGTAACATTTATAACCATAGAAATTCCACTTTTTATTTAATGTGGCACTGCTTAAAGATGCCCATCAATTGCAAGAATACAATATATATTCTTGCAAATCCTTTTCAGTATGGGAATATGTTATTTTCCTAATATGACATTGGGAATATGCCAAGATCCACAAAATAAATTTTAAAGCATAGTAATCAGTAATGTAATTTAACTTGGAAACTTCAAACATTTTCACAGAAGCATCCTCCATGTTGTAACATTCACTGTGTTTTTACTTTTCTTCATCACAACACTGGAAACAAATTCTTCTGTAACATTATCATGGACTACATCAAACATCAAATTTAACATATTGTGTCTCCTGTATATCAGATACCTGAAATTTCTTTGTTGGAATTAGAAGTAGGCAATGAATAGAGATGGATTTCAAGTTCCAAATTCTTTTACGGTTCCCCTTTTCAGTTAATTGTTTACCTGGCCATATGAGCATATTTAGCTCAGTTGAAAAGGATGGTGGTCTTCCTTCCTGCTGTAGAATTTGTTTACCTAGTATATAATGTTCTCTCTATTGAAAAAGGGGTGGCTTTATTTCATCCAAAACAGAACTAATATATATACATATCTCTCTCTTCCCCACCTTATAGTAGGGTCTGTGAGTTAAATTTATGTGGAAAACAAAAATTCCACTGGATCATTTCATTTAGGAGAGGAATGGACACCCATTAAATTTAATAGCTATAATTTTCCACATAGAGATGTTCCTTGGTAGTTTAGGAGACCAATGGACACCCATTAACCAAACTGAAACCTGTGTGGTAGTAGTTCTCCTAAAAATATATCTACTCATTGTTTTGACATTCAGACCACGATAAATATTATCTAAGCAGTGCTTGTGATAATTCAATGAGTCTTGAAATGTGGAATAATTGCAACAATGGTATTGAATCCCATGGTTGGTAAGTTATTATACCCTATATATATTGTTTTTTTTGGGGGGGTTAAATATCCATACAGACAAGGTGTTTTTCACCAATTATTAAAATCATAGAGGGTTTAAAAATTCCTCTGGAATTTTTTTACAATCGCAGCAGGGTCTAAACCAGCACATTTATCATCTCTCACACTTCTTCTTCCTCTCACTCTTAGTTTCATTTCATACATAGCCAAAAAATTCATTCCCTCTTGAACCTGATCTCTATTGCTGCTGTGACCTGAGTCCTGTCTGTGAGAAATGCACGCCATGCTTTGGAAAATGCATGCCCATCAATGAGGTATGGAAGTGAAGGTTCCTGCTCAAGAAATTCCTTCCATGGTTATTCAAGTAATCAAATCCACCTAATTGCATTAATCTATAAAAAAAACAGGAACAACAAATAACAGAGGTGGAATATGAAATGTTTTTTTTTGTTTGATACAGGATGGCCAAAACCCCAGAGGTAGTCCTGCATCACATGTGCATAGCAGGAAGATTTTCATGAAGTTTTGTCTACCTTCTTCTACCATTATTTTGCCTAGAAATCACTAGAAATAATAATGGATATAACTAGGAGATAAAGGAAGAGATAATGAGTGAGGCATGTGCACTTGTAATAACATGTCCCTTAGCTTAGTGTGGCATTCAAGGAGAGATGCCTATGGTTGTTTGGTAAATAGACCAACAATAAATTGACAGTTTATTCAGGTTTAAAGATAGCATCATTGTAATTTGTGATAATTTCATTCACTTTAAGTTGTGAATGTATGGAATTATGTTTTATTCAACTTTTGAATTGGTTATTGAATGAGCTACATTGTTCATGGTTTATCGAATATGGCATTCATTTAGCTAAAAATTGCATAATTGGCTATAATCTTGTTATGACCATTGTTGAAAAAATCATCATCTTCTAAGTAATCCCAAGTCAATCTCTGCTCGGCCTTGCTGCTGAGCTAAGATGAGTTAACTTGTTCACAAGTCAAACTAACCATAAATGAGCCAGACTTGTGAGTACCCATGGGTTAGAGCCTGTCTATGAGAAACTTGTGGGATATTTACTACCCAACAGATCCAATTTGCAGGTGGAGATGAAAAAACTTATTGAAATCAAATATAACTGCCAGAAATGAAAATAAACCCCCTCACTTTGAACTTTTTGTCAAATTTTTAGTGAGTTTGAGTTGAACTCTCATACTAACCGGTTTGAGTTGTTCACCAAGCTGATTTTTTCAAAATTGGTTATGACTTGTTCAAATGGTTCTATTTTTTGAGCTTTTGTCAAAATTTTAGTGAGTTTGAGTTGAACTCTTACACTAACCAGGCTGAGTTGTTCACCGAGCTGATTTTTTCAACATTGGTTATGACTTGTTCAAATGATTCTTGAATGAGAAGTTTATTTACTATAAGGTATGTAAAATAGTAAAAGTGAAGCAACTTATCTAATTATTGTGTCCTTAGACAATAAATTTTGTCTTAAACACTATATAATTAGGTTATTTTGAATGTAATCCCATTATTATATAATAAAGTTGTAGTTTAAGTCTTTTGATGGTCTTAAAAGGCCATTTAGAGGTAATCAAGATTAAGTCAATTAGCATAAGGTTGTCCGTTGGTTTTGATCTCTGGTTTTGCTTGGTGGTTTCCAACTATTTGTTTTGAGTCCATGGTTTTAGAATTTTAGTCAAATGACCCATCTATAAATATAGTCTTATTGTCATCATTGTATCATCTTTCTTTTGGATTAGTTGGACTCTTCTCTGTCTATCACTTAGTGGTTGTTGTGATCTACTTATCACTCCTTACCAATGTGTTTGCAAGGCACTCTTTGAAGGTGAAGTCCATATTTTTACACCCTTTTCCTCATTCTCATGCCTTTTGGTAAGACAATAAGGAAGGTAGTATCTTGCATCAACAAAGAAAACAAAATTCAACATAGAGGAAAATAGGTTAATTGTTTTAGAGCCTTGAGCTCTTAATTATTCAAACCCAAAACTTTCTCAAATCCATCTTATTAACAAAATTCTTTGGTGTTATGGTTCAATTTAAAAGGCATATTGTCAAGACTTAGAAATGCAGTGAGTTGAAAGGCTCCAGTTGACTTATAATTGATTCCATTTCCCCTCCATCCCATCCCTGTATGTTGTCACGACAAGTGGATAACAATAAAATTTCATGCCCCGACCCTGGTGATGCTAGTGCTGCTAATTTGCTTGGTATGTAGGATTTTTTTTAATGTTTCAGTGAATTTTATTTTAATATTTCTTAGCACCCATTTCCCATCATTATTACACCTCTTAGGATTGAAGGGCTACCCTCTCTTCGGTTTGAATTAAGTTTTTGGTTGGTTTTATAAGTATTTTTTGGTTGTAGGTTTATTATATCCTCATTTTTCTTAGTGGCTTCCTTTTGTACATAGCTAACAATTCTTAATTATCTCATGGTTCTATTTTTTTTATACTATATCTTATTACAATGTCCTACACTATGCAAAATATCAGGCATATTCCCCAATATGGTTATTGCATAGATCATTTAAATGCCCCAATATGGTTATTGCATAGTCTAAGTAGTTATTTTGTATAATGAAGTGTGTTCTAATGTGGAAAAATACAATAAAATAAATACTATTTTATTCAAATGTAAAATTAATGTTACAGACATGTCACATTAATGTGTTCAAATTAAATTTTATTGTAAAGTTGTCATTTTTCCTTATAAATATTAGGGAGTACTCAATTGTTAGACCTAGGAGACATTTGTACCCAAAATATCTTTTGGTTTCAGAGGTAGAAGTAACGGCAACCCCATAGTAAGTCGATCCGTGGTACCCGTTGGCATATCGTTTGAGTTTTGCATGAAAATTTATGGAGGAATATTGATAAATTGTTTGTATTCACTGTTGTTCTAATTAGTGAAATTTACAATGCTTTCCTCATTTGTTTGTGAGTGTTTTCTTGTACGGTGTATACATGATATATGTTTTATGGGCATAATAATGGAGATTCATGGGATCTGAAATAAATATTAGACACTTACATAGAGATTAACGCCAAATAAGCAACCAGATTTAATGAAAATGGTAGAATGAAGCTACAACAGTAGATACCCAAGTGTTTGACAAAACACCAAATCCAAATTTATTCATACAGTGTATTCCAAGGTCAGATTTACTTGCATAGTAAGCTACAATAGTGTGTGAACAGTGTCTGACGAAAATCCATAACCCAGTTACCAGGTAGTTGGGAAATTTTCTTTGTTTATCTTAGGTTGGGAACTTTATAGTGGTATCAAAGATTTGTGATAGAAGTGTTTAATAAAATATATAAGCCCTAAAATTTATAACCAGTCACACATAAATTTGTTATATTTAACTTGGGAAATTAGACTTTAGGCAGTTGCAATTTCCTCTCATCTTCACTTTTTTGTTGAGTCTAGGTTGTGAAATATTTATCTTTATTCTCAGAAGCACAATTTGTCACATTCTGCTGCAATCTTGGATTACATTGTAATTTTCCATTGAACTTTGTCTCTTTTCCATGGTTTTGTTCAAAGGAATTTGAAACCTGCTTGAGAGATGTCAGTTTGTCATAATATGGTGAATCCCAAGCATACTTGATTGGTCTTAATCTTTGATGAACTTACAACTCACCTTAACTCTAACTTATCTATTATGAACCTAATATAAGATGAGATTTCCATATGTGGAAGGTAAGGATCTCTGTAACGGTTTTTTGTACACTGTCAAAATTTATTTGCTATTTTCTAACAATTACAGTACTAATCATAATAGTAACTTGACAGGCTTAGATTTTCCAAATTCCAATGAATAATTTATATGTTATGAATATATGACATCAGACTAAGCTCAAACATTATAGTTCTCAAGTTATGTCCTCTTATATTCTGTATATCAAAGCAGAAATGCTGTTTTGTAGGGGATGTTTTTTCTTGGTTTGCATATGATTGAATTGTTCATTATATTTTTGAATGGCTATTGTATGATACCTACCATTTTTCAATCCAGCCATACTACTATAGAAATCAAGACTTGGTATTTAGATAATCCAGTTACATAAACGTTTTTAGGCATTCATATCTGATTGTATTTCTTATAAATACCCTTCCAATTGTAAATTGGTTTCATACATATTGCAATCTTGGAAATGATATATGATACATTGAACTTGTTCAGATATGTATTAGTAGAATATATCTCTAGAAATTAGTATCATTAGAAACAACTCATGTTGTTGTCATTTCATCTCAATTCAATCACCTTAGTTGAAATGTCTCTCTTGACCAAGAAAGAAGGGCTTCTCAAATAAGAATCAAGCCCAATCTCAACATCCTCCCAAGTTGATCTGGTCCAATGGGAAATTCCATCACAGGTTGCAGCTCGTGCACATTGAGTAGGGAGAAAACAAGACTTTATGCTTGGAGGTAAATGGCATCTCGTAGTGGACTGGGATGAAATTGATCTAGAGCTTGATCCTAATGAAATGGCAAAGGTAACTTGTTTCTTTGTGTGTGGATTTGTTTGTACTTGAAAGGCACATTATTGGAGTTTTTGCTTTCTAAATTTTTTATTTGTAATATTTTAGCAAGTTATGTACAAATACCTTTGAAATATCTTTCGCTGCTCATTTATGATGTGTGCTTTAATATAGATAAAAATTTCATTTATTGGAAATCTTCCAAAATAATGCCAATGAGGACTTCTTAGGAAAACATTTTGAGCCCTTTGGGAAGGTACTATTTTCCTCATTGTATCAAAATCCTAGCATGAAATATTTATTCTATTAGTTGTTGTGATAACCATATATTGAACCAATGTGTAGAATTATGTTATTTACTATTCCCCCAATTTGCTGGTATGGATGCAGTTGGAGAGAGTTGCAATATCTAGAAAGAGTAATATGCCCGTTGGGTTTGTCCACTACTTAGCGCATTCTGTAAGTCCTTTTGACAGATGATGTAAATATTTTGTGGATAGTAATTTTTTTATTTATTAGAATCATCAACACAAATATTGCTGGTTTTCTCTAACAATCACATAAAACAAGATTGATGGTTACATGAGATATGCTCCCCCCCCCAAAATCATTGTTTTCACCTAATGTGTGATTAGTAACTTATAAGTTGCAAGCCAACATAATCTCAGCCTGACAATCACCTATCAATTTAGAGGATGCCAGGTTTAACTTGCCCCTTTTTTGATTCCATTTGTAATTTCTATTTCCAGTGAATTACTTTGAATCATTTCTATTCCCATTTGTAAATTTCTATTTGAATCATTTCTATTTGCATGTTTCCCCTTTATCATAACCCCCTTTATTCTTATAGATTGTTGTCATCCTTAGCACTGTTGACATTATAAAAACTTCTTTCGATTAATGTTGCCTATTATTTTTTGTTTTTTAATCAATCCTTCAATTTTGGTGCTTTATCTTTCATACCTTGCATTTTTCATTGTATCTTTTTTAGTGACCATGTAAAAGAATCATCAGAATCTGTACATTTTCCAAGGAAATGAATCCCTGATTCTAATATGCCAAATTGTCTTGTTCAGGTGACAGGGTATGTTTATGGATTCATGTCTGGAATTACTTTGAAACTTTATTTTTGGCTTTTCATTCATTTTGTTGATGGTATATTGTAAAGCTGTTTTGGGTAATGCCAAAATGTGAATTATTTTTTGTCTAATGTTAAACTTATTTAATGTTGTATTCAAGGTTCCAACTGTGGCAGATCCACATGAAGTAGATGTTCTTTCATTGCCTACTTCTGTTATAGATCACTTGCTTTGGATCTTTCGCCAAGGTATTTCTACTCAATATGATGTAAGTGGTAGTTTTTGTATGCTTTTATAAACTATTTTTTTCATATAATAATGGCTTGCTATTATGGCATAAAATTAAGCATGTCCCTTCCACTAACATATTTTGAAGACATACCTAAAGTGGACTGAATTAGTGTTTGGTCAAAATTATTGTTATTGTCTAGAGCAGAACTATAAATAATTCTACAATACTAATGGTCAATAACAAATAAGGAATTCAACCAATTATTTAACCCATACATATATTTATTCCAACTATGTGCAAGGATAAAAAGGGTGCATGCCATAGCATTGTGTTTCCTTGAAAGAGGTGGATTGGTTTCTTTGCTCATCTTTCCTACTAGTTGCTTATTTTCATGATTTAACAATGTTGAATCAACTATTGTTTGTCATATTCTTGAGAATCCTCATACGCTTCAGGAAGCTATGGACTCAGAAATTTGACAAGCTATTGTAGCTGCTTTAAATCAAAATATAAGTGGAAGGTTGAGTCCTCATACTTTTATCTCAAACTTAGCTCTTGTTATCTCAAACTTAGCTTGGTTGAGCTGAAGGTGGTTTTCTGTTTGATGCATTTCATATGATGCCTATTGAATTTTTTTTGGGGGAAATTGATGATAGGGAAGTACTACCTCTATCTATAATATTATAGGAAGGACTAGTGATTGTGGAATGACATTTCAACATCCACTTCTCATTAGACCATATACCCTATTTAGATCAGTTTTTCCTGGAGCAATATGTAATTTTAAAAATTTCTGGTCCTTGAACATCAGATAGATTATAAATTGTTTTTCTTGGATTCAAACTTTAGAATTCATAGTTTAAGGACATATATAAAGTAATGTGTCTATGATTGCATAGAATGATAGGGTTGTAGCAGAGATTAATATTTAAAGTACTTCATCTCCGTCCCATTTGGATTCTATTTACCAAACACTTCAAAGTGGGTGACCAATAAATCGTTTGAGTAGCTGGATTGATGATAGTCAACAACTTAGAGGAATGAGTGGCACTACAATAGAATTAGCAATTGAGGATAATTTTGTTTCTCAGTTATAGAGGACTCAACCAGTTGATGACACTTGATAAGATTAGGCCCATGATACCACCAGATCATAGGAAAAAGGTGATGCTACTGTCTCACAAGATGACTATGTTGGCACTGTAATGATATAAACTTTACCATCATAGGAAAATGATATATAGAGAACTAAGGAACGTAATCAATCCCATGTTGAAGATAATACAATCTAGCATCCTTTGTCGACCATTAGATACTCAAAGATGTGTATTTATTCTCTTTACCATTACAGAGGACTCTGTAAGTTAGGTTCTCAAATTCTTAAAGGGTTCTAGCTCAATGGAAGAGCGCCTGCCTTACAAGTAGGAGGTTGGGGGTTTGATTCCTCCATGCCCTAATGATATTATAATACCGGTTAAAAAAAACTAAATTAGTAAGCAAAAAATAAGAGATAGGCGACTAAAAAAAAGACCAAAACTTGTATATAAAATTACTAAAAATGACTAAATTAGAGACCAAAACACGAGAGATGCGAAAATAGGAATTAAAAATGATGCAACATGTGGCACTAATGATGAAGCCAAACATGGCATCGATATGGTAGCAAAATAAGACGTTACTTTGGATGCAACACATGGCGCTACATAGGAAGCAAAATATGGTGCAACAATAGAAGAAATATTTGGCGTCATTTTGGTAGCAAAACAGGATGCAAAAAAAGGAAGCAAAAATTGGTGCAAATTTGGAAGCAAAAATTGGCACATATTTGGAAGTAAAACATGGTGCAAAATGGGATGCTAAAGTGGTAGCAAAACTGGATGTATTATTGGATGCTAACATGGTGCTATTAAATATGAAAATATGGTGCTAATGGGGGTGTCGTTTAAGAAGCAAAAGCGGCACTCGCTAGGAAGTAAATAACAACGTTATTTAGGAAGCAAAGTTGGACGCTATTCTGGAAGCAAAAAAAGAGATGCTATTTTGGATGTCATAAAGGATGCTATTTAGGACGCAAAAAAAGATGTTTTTTGAGACACTTTAAATTTGTCCATGCCGCGTCCCATTTAGCGTCTAGTTTGACCACTGAATGTAAAAAAAATACACTAAAAAGGGACGCTAAATGGGACACTAATTCTAGGATTTGTTGTAGTTTCATTGTACCAAGATTCCATATTTTCAACACCGATCCCTTTCTAATGGCCCAAAAATGGCATCAAACAGAGTTTGTATGAAGAAGTTATGCCTCCCAGGAGTTAACATATCCAGTTGAACACTGTGGTACTAAGTGGATTTCATGTTAGCTCTAATTTCTCACACATGTGGAGCTATTCATGTGTGTAATTTCAAGAAAATTATAGAATCTCCAAAACCCTAATATAGATTGGGAGTTGGGTCATGCAAAAAAACCTTAAAATTAATCATAGGCGACTATCGAGCTATGTTAGATATCAGATTGTCAGGAGAAGAAGGGGGTTCCATTCTTTTGATGTATTATATTGTTCCATAGTTGAGCAACAACACGAGAGTGGGTGTTAGAGAATAACAGAGGATATAGGAGACCTTGTAGTATCCATTTTGGATGTAGAGTCATAGGTAACTTGCTACGTAGTACCATTTCCTTTGTATTTGCAATTTGACATAAATCTAGCAAGACATAATCCTCATTTGTGGTTGGGTTTTTTTTCCATAGGAGTTTTACTCAGGGTATATCTTGTGTTATTTTGTGGATTTTTTACTTATTTGATCTAGTTTTTCTTGTTTCAATTCCAGTTATTTGTCATTCAATAAAAATAAAGTAATAAATACAAACACAATTGTAAGATCCATTGTGATGAACTGTTCCGGTGGAATATCCATGGAAATTTATGGATAACCACTCGATTACAAATTAAAAATAGGAAGTTTTAAATCTTATAGGTGAGGGGGGTGGGGGGACTACATCATATAATATGACACTATATTCAAGGAATCGAGTGACATCCTCTATGAGGCCCTCCCCCTACCTCCTTTACATGTAGACGTGGGGGAAAAGGGGGTGAAAGAAGGTGGATCGACAGGTGGGGAAGGGACTCATAGAGGAGGACAATCTATTCCAAGAATCAAGTGGGATCCTCTATGAGAAACTCCCCCCATCCCATTTACATGTAGAGGGGGGAAAAGGGGGGTGGCAAAAGGTGGTGCCACCTACTTCCACCACTCTTTTACCCCTTGTACGGGTAAATGGGGTAGGGGAAGGGCCTCATATATGAGAATACTCTATTACCCTGAATATAGTGGCCTCGTCTATGAGGCTCTCCCCCATGAGGAATAGAGTGGCATACTTTATGATCCTCTCCCCCCAACCCCCCTCTCATGTGAGTGCTAAAACTTCTTATTTTTAACCTTTATTATTTGTATTTTTTTAACATTTTATATTTTACATATTTTAATTTTTTAAACATGTTTTTATTTTAAATGTTCTCTTTTTTAATTATTATTATTATTATTATTTATATTTGTGTGGTTCACGACCTCTGCAATTATTGTCAAGGCTCGCTAAATCCATAATAATAATTATAAGGGGCCCAACCAAAGGGGCCTCGTTCTATCGACTTCAGTTTTGGGAGACTAACCCTGAAGGACCTAGAGAATTGGATTTGTGAGAATTGAACCTCCAACCTCAATATCTACGGTCTTTGGACTTAGATCTCCAATCAATTGAGATACCCCTCGGGTTTTTTTTAAACTTTTAGTATTTTGATTTATGCTTAAATTTTATGTAAATGGATTAAGTTTTTATTTTTTATTTTTATCTCTTATTTTTTTAATATTTTTAAAATTTAGTTTATTTTTAATCTTTAGTAAAATCTTTTTTAAATCTATTTTATTTCAGGATTTTGTAATTGTTTCTCATTAAAAAAGTTTAGTTTTTTTAGCTTAATTTGTTAATTTTATTGTTTTAAAAATATTTTTTAAAACAAAATTTCAATATAGATTTTTAGGTCATGATGTCAAAATACTTATAATTTTAACCTCATAAAAGAAAATGTTGTTATCGTAGCACCTTTTTTAGTTTCAGGGCTGATTTTGGTATTTTCACTTCAATGCCAATTGTTAAGGGTATAGTTTCAAAATATTTGTAATTGAAGTATCAACAAAAAAAAGAGGGTGCCATGGTAACACCATTTTTTGATTTGGGGTTGATTTAAATATTGTGACTAAAAAAACACCAGTCGTTAAGGTTAGGGTTTCAAACAATACATAATTTTATCCCTAGAAAAAATGGGTGCTACCGACAACACCCATTTTTTTACTCAGGGGTCGATTTATGATTTTGATTGCAATGTCATTACCTGAACACCGACTAGTCTCTTAAAAAAATTGTAATTTGAGACTAGAAAAAAAGGTTTCTACCGATAACAACAATTTTCAATCCAGGGTAAAACTAACCACTAATTGCAGCATATAAAAAAATGATAAGTTTGGAGACTTCTCGCCAAGTTGTATAATGTGTTGGTTGAACAAAATAGTAGCACATGGCTACCTGATGTTCTTCAGAAGACTTCTTCTTTGCTTTCGCAAGTTCACATCTTTGTTTAAAGAAAATATTTTTCAAAGTGTTTGTGTTTTTTACAATACTTACAAGGATTATATACTTTCTTTATATTAGAAACCATGTTAGAAGAATCGTCATTAGAAGAGGTTGATTCTTGATTATGTGGTTTAGAAGGTTTATTAAATTCTATTAGGATTATTTTTACTATGTTCCATAAACATAAGAGCTTTACTATTAGACAAGTGACCAAAAGCAATTAAACTATCTTGCTCATCTATCAAACCTTTACAAACATATTCAAAAGTTGGTTTCATATTTCTTTATAGATTTCAATATCCATATTCCTAGTTTGGATGAACATATCAAAACAAAAGGTAACTTTTTATCTACAAGAATAGTAAGAGCATTAAAATTATTCTTGTAATATTTACCACAATTATTTAACTTTACTTATAGGTTTTAATTTTAACACGAAATGACTCCCTTCTATCAAATCTTTAGGGTCTAACTCATGGATTTTATTTTCAATATAGTAAGTATAAACATCATCACTTTTATCAAATAAAGAAGATAGGGTTTTCCATATATTAATTAGGCTATCCTCATCCTAAATATGTAACTATAGACTATTTTAATTTGTTTGTCCAATGAGTCCTCTTGCTTGATCACATTAATCTTCCCATATTTCCTAGTCTTTTGCATCGATTGGTTTTGTCGATCACCTTTAACTAATATCCATAAGTTCTTACTCTTGAGAACATAAATCATCTTTCTCTTCGAAGAGAGATAGTTATATCCAACTAATGTAGGAATAAAAACAACTTTTGAAGTCAAAGTGTGACAAAAGAATGAAACCCTAAATGCAAGAAATTGACTTATCACAAAAAGAAAAGAAATGCCTAAAAACTAGAAATTTCTCACCGATATCAAACCCTAACACTAGCTAACATATGGATCCACAACTCTACAATAGAAACATAGACCACATAATTAAAATCAACAGAATTAGGGATGAAACATACACATTTTCTCTTTCTATATAGAAGATGCAGAATTGATTTGCACTTTTACTGAAGGAAATACATGAATTACGCTTACACATACCAAAATGTTCAAATATACCCCAAACAACCCGAAACCTGTGAAAATGTCAGAAAATTATGAAACAATAATTATCTCATATGAAATCCTGCAACAAAACACAACCATAGCCGAAAAAAAACCAAATATTACGCAAAAAAATAGATCCTTGATAGCAAGTTACTATTCAATTGATTTTAACCCATATCTATAGAAAAAATCAAGAGAAACTTGAAATTTTTCTAAAAAATAATGGCGAGAGTTGGGTTTTGAAAAAATTCTCAAACATGTAGCAAATGTACAGATATAGACAATAACCCCAAGGGTTTGGTAGATCATATGGAAAATGTAAAAAAAAGAAAAACCCAACACAAAATTTGAAGAATTTGTTGCTTGTAAAAAATACAAAGACTTTATCAAAGAAGGTAGAGCTTAGTAACTATCTTTGATACCATGTTAGAATATTGAGAATATGAATAAACATACAACAATACATTTTATAACATGCAAAATAAGAATCTATTAGTCTATCCTTCTATCTACATAAGCAACTAATAATCATGTAAGAAATAAGAGACAAGATAACAATAGAACAATACACTAGATATACGTGGTAATACCCCAAATGGGGAAACATCCATAAAAAAATTTGGTTTTCTTTATTCTTGATAAATCTCCAATATTACAAGTGAGCTCCCCTCCACATATTCTTTACATTTTTACATAAACATAAGAATATAATTTTCAACATATACCCAAAATATCTCCCTCAACTCTAATTCATACCAAAAGGTATGGAAGGATTACATCCTAAAACTACATGTGGGATAAATTATCTTCCACCTATTTATAGAATGAATGGTATTAGGAGAATATTTGTTCATGATGAATTTGGGATAAATCATTTTACATAAATTTAGAGTTATTTATTNATATATGTATATATATATGTATATATGTATGTATATATGTATGTATATATGTATGTATATATGTATGTATATATGTATGTATATATGTATGTATATATATATGTATATATATATGTATGTATGTATATATATGTATATATGTATATATATGTATATATGTATATGTATATGTATATATGTATATGTATATGTATATGTATATATAAGGGATGAATATACATGTTACTAGCCCAAAAAAAATAGAACATCCAGTGTAACCAAACCACTACAACATTCCATTCTTTCACTTTCATACAAAATCGATTGTGCATATACTTATACTAATTCCCGCCAAACTATAATACTAAATATCCAAAAATGGCATCGGACATATGGTGCAGCCAAAACCACTACAACCTACCGACCTTTTGTTGTCATACAAAACCAGCTGTACATATCCTCAACCTAATTCCCATCAAACTGTAGTACCAAATATTACATCTTATGCAATAATAACACTGTTCATATAGGAATTTAGAAGTGAAACTCCAAGGATTAAGTCTCCTCATTATTGAGGAATTCATAGCAACCAAAGGAACCAACTGGTAAGGACAATGCCTCCTTAGAAAACATATTTTAAGTTTAGTTCTATGAATATGTGGCAGAACAAGAGCCACTCGAAATTGGGAATGGAATATGTGATATCCTATAGAAAAGTATCATGTCTTACATCCATTTAAACTACCTTATTTTGATCCCAGTCAATCTCCAATTTGGAATCCCCCATGACTTGAAGCTTTGTGAATCCAGTTTTAGGGGTACCTCCAATAATGTACGAACACAAATAAATTAAAATTTATTGTTTGTGCCTCTCCCTAGAGAATAACAGACTTGGATGAAGTGATTATGATTTAAGTAAAGAAAACCATAACCCTACACACTCAGATTGCCCTAGAAATATCCATCAAAATATCCCTAAGGGATACCAAAGTCCAGCTCTAACATAGAAGGAAATATGGGATTCTTTATTTTTAGATTGAACATAAATTCTTTTGAAAGGTTCATAATGATACCAGTAGTTACTTCTGAAGGAATCTCTTTATTTTTAAATGTGCTATATTTTCGGGCCCACCATCCACAAGAAACAAAAAAGATAGGAATTCCTTGAAAACTATTATTTCCTTCTCTTCTGGCTAATTCTTTAGGCATTCTTCTAAAAAAGATCAGAACCACAAAGAGGTAGGATTTATCTCCTACTGAATGATCCTTGAAACTTGAACTACGTACACCAAATGAATGAGTATGTGGGAGGATGTTTCATCATTACATTTACAAAAAACACACAAGCCATGACCCACCCACCATCGCTTGCAACCCACTTCCTAGGCTTAGGGTTTATTGTTTAAGTGAGCCAAAGGGTGGTCCTATTTTTTTAGAGGGGATTGATGTTTCCACAAAGGACTCTACCACTATTGTTTCTCCCATGAGTGACAATTATCCATCCATTATTTATAACCCAATTTAACCACGAAGTCATGCAACTTTGCATTCTTAGAACAACAAATATTATCTGGATCCTTATCCTGAAAAATAATAAAGTTGGAGTTTAAAATATTGAAATACCTATCTTATTCAACATACACAGATGCATTCAAACCTAAAGAGACAATTAAAATCTATCCCTCACTTCCTCTTCACCAAGGGACATGTTCTCTGGCACTTGCTAATGAGAATATGGTTTGTGAATGGAGAGGTTGAAGGATATAATTGGATAAATGAAAAATCCTCCCCAAATCCTATCCATGAGTCTTCTCCTATCCTTATTGCATGACCATTACCAATTTTACAAACTATACATTTACTAACTAAGGGGAATTTCGATTCTAATTACTTCTACACAATAGAATCTTTAGAATAATTTGAGATCCATCATAACCATTATTCAACATAAATACCATTAAAGTACTTGGATTTAAGTAGTCTGCCCCATAATGAACTGCTATTGACAATATACCACAAGCTTCTTACCACAAGAAACTGAGCGAAGATGGAAATTTTTTTGAGGCCCCTTCAATTGAGTTCCTTATGGAGTGCCACCTTTTCCCATTTAACCAATGGAACATTCCTATATGTCGCGACCCCAACCATAAGAACTGAAAACTGTACTTTTTGGTTTTGCTTAGAATACCTTTGGGGATTGAAGCGATATAATACAAAAAAACTGGAACACTCATGATAAATTATTTTAATAGAAACTATAACCCTCCTCCAGAGAGTAGTCAATTCACCCACACCAAAATTATATTTTCCAATTTCTTAACAATCCATAACCAATCACTATATCTATATCTACCGTGCTTTAATTGGAATCCCAAATATTTTAACCCATTCTCCAAATTCTTCACCTGAAAGGGAAAATTACTTTTACAAAACCTAAGGACGATACCCAATATAGAGCTATCTAAAATACAAGACTTTTCAAAGTTTATCTTCATACCTGTAGATTTGTAATAAAGCTAAAGTACACTTTTTAGAGTCAATAAATTAGATTTCACTCCCCTTTCAAAACACATGACATCATTTGGAAACAAGAGATGAGAACCAATTGGATGGGAATAAAATTTTAAGCCTCTAAGGGTTCCATTCCTCATTGCTTCCTTTAAAATATTATCTAGAGCTTCTGGCATAATGAGAAAAAGGAAAGGGGAGAGAGGGAATCCTTGGCACAGTCCATGGGATGCTCAGAAGAACCTATTGGGGGATCTATTTATGAGATCAACAAAGGAAATTGATTGAATGCAACAAAAAATACAATTTACCACAGGGATGGCCATTCCCATATTGAGAGACCCATGTGGAGGAAATTCCAGCTTACATAGTTGTATGCAATGGATAGGTCAAGCTTAAGGATGGACACTAGCTACTTCAATTTTTTAACCGAGTGAAATACTTATTGGGATACCATAATGACATCATGAATTTGTAAATGTTTGAGGAAGCCAAACTACTCATTTGAGATAATGTGATTGAGTATTGGTTTTAATCTCGTAGAAATCACTTTCATAATTAGATCATAAATCACATTACAACAAGAAACAAGTCTATAGTATCAAAAGGATCTTCTATCTTGACTTTTGGGAATTAGAGATATAAACATAAACTTGAATGATCCTAACACTTTCCCAAATGGTTGAGACTCTTTTACCACCTTCAGAAGGTCATCCTTAATGAGATCATAGAAACCCATTAAGAATTCTACTGAGAGACCATTTAGGCCCAAGATTTTCCCTTTCTACATCGAGGAGAGAACTGCTTGAATTTTCACTTTATAGACCTCCTCACAAAGATCTCGGTTCATCTCATCAGAGAAGGCATAATGAAACTTGGAAACCAGTTTGAAAAATTTGCTATGCATGGGAAAACCTCTAGGTTCCCGAAAAAATGATTGAAATGCTAGAAACCTACCTCCTACTTATCCTGAAAATATCTAATCAACTGGACCATCTCATCTTGGATATCCCAGGTTGTGTTTATGCTTTTGAAAAAAATGGAAAATTCATAATAAAAAATTGTATTGTTATCTCCAACACTTAGCGACAATGCTATGCTCTTCAATCTCCAAGAATATTCCTCCTTGTCTAGAATCTCAAGATTTACTGCTTCAGATTATTTGATATGAGAGATATTAAAATTTGAAAGAGGGAATCATCTATAAAAGAAAATAGGTGGGAAAGAGTTTCCTTAGACTCCCCGAGCTTAAGCTAAGTTACCTCCAAAAAGGATTTGATCCACTTCTCTGTAGCCTTTTTCAACCTACAAAGGTTTTGCACTAATTTCTCCATAAAAGAGGAGTCTAAGTAGGTCGATATATGCACCCGGTTCTCAGCCACCATGATGCAATAATATTTCTCTTCCAACCAAATGGGGTTGAAATTGATGAGTTCCAACTTCAACTCATCCTAGAAAACATATATATAAAAATAGGGTGATGATCATAGAATTCTCCTTCAAAGACCCATGAGTTATACAAAAAATTGCCACCAAACAAATGTTCCAAAACCAAAAATCTATCAAGTCCTTTAGAACAATATCCTCTTTGGTTCATAACCTCCTCCAAGTTGGAACCATTTTTATGGGTTCCAAATCGACTATATGCTGCTTCTCCAAATAAGACATAAAAACCACCTGATGGATCCATATTTGGATTGGAACCACAAGCTTCTCTAAGGGAGGTCAAGAGTTTAGATACCCTCCCACCACTGTGTTAGGATCATTAAAGACCCCAACTTCCACCAAGATTTCCCAAAAAAAAATTATTTGTGTATATGGCCCGTTATTTTTAACACATTTAGAGTGCATAATATATCCTTGATAGCCAACGTTACAGAGACAAAGGAGGCATAGGAAGCCAAAAGAGAGGATTTGCATCTAGGGTTCCACCCTATTAACAATCCTCCAAACTGACCCACTGCATCCACTGCACAAAATACCATCCTCTTAGACATGGTTCCATAGTGGCTCTAGTCTTAGAACCTCAACAAATGGTTTCTTTAACAAGTAAGATATCATGATTATGGCATTGAATGAGCCTATTAAGGGATAATGTTTTACATGAATCCCTAACCCCTTGAGTGCTAAAGGAAAGAATAATCATAGTGAGAGATACTTGAGGTCTATCTCTACTCTAAGGGCTCTATAGATTGTAGTTTGTTTCCATTTCTAAATGTCTTGAACCACATGTTTTTGGTATTTGAGGAGGTGAGACTTCCTGACAATCATATTATGTTGAATAGGATTGTAAAACAACCAACCTAGGTCACGGGTAAAAAAGGGTGCATGGGATATCTTCAAGGTAAACATGGATGAATTATGATCATAGAAGAGATATTTATATATGTTTATTCAAAGGGGTTTGGTAATTTGGCATTTAATTTAAATTTCTAGGTTAACTAGTTGAACCAATACCTCTTTAAACTCAACTAGAAATTATCACCTAGTTTCATTACATAGTTCTGTAATCTACTACAATCTTCAAACTTAATGCATGAACCGAGATGAGGCTTCGATGTATGGCCACATGATAGTCCATATCAGTCCTAAAATAGATGATAAAACTTAATAAAAACATGGTACTAAACATCTCAATTCGATCAATAATATTTCCTTTAAAAGATGACTCATAAACAAGATAGTTTTTTGTTGGAAACCTAATCCTCGGATTATGGTTCCATATATTATGTAAATAGTGTAAAAAAATTATGAATATGAACAATCACATAGGAATCTGAAAAGGATGGTTGGTAGATGAAACTCAACCACCTTCCATAACTCCTGGATGTGTTTCAGTCCTAACATTCTCCCTGCAAGACCATCTATTTTTCCCAATGCCAAATTTGTTTAAGGCTGCTTGTAAGTCACCTATCTGCCTCCGAGTGTTCCTCTTACCATCATGCATGCCATCAATACATGTGCTATTCTTGAATGTTTTAATTTGAGGTATGAGAAATCATTTGGATCCTGAGTTTTATTAACTACTCCCTCAATTCACTGCACACTCTCTAATTCTCTTTGCTAGAAAATTTTAAATACTTCTCAAACAATTAGTTTACCTAGCCCTAATTTTTTATTTGTGTTTTCTTTATCACCATCCCATACATTCTACTACTGTGATATATTCACCATCCCATCATTCCCCCACTCTGCTTCTATATCCTTGCTACATTAAGACTCCATGTTCCTACAAATCCACATTGTTAAATATTATACTCAAAGTAATTATTTGTGTTTTCTTTATCACCATCCCATACATTCTACTACTGTGATATATTCACCATCCCATCATTTCCCCACTCTGCTTCTATATCCTTGCTACGTTAATACTCCATGTTGGAGTAGGGTCCCGCAGCTACAGAAGAAGCTGCTAAGTTTAGCGGAAAGATAAGTTTTAGCGGAAAGAAGATAAGACGGAGCTACGACGCCGTAGCACATTTCCAGCTGCAGAGCAGAGCTGGAAACCATGAATTTTTGAGATAGGAAAGTCAAGGAAAGGAAACGGTACTTGAGCGACCAAGAAGGGCGAGCTCACCCACTGCATTGAATGCAGTGGCGGAAGACAGGAGGGCTCAGCGAACCTCATAAAGAAGAAGGAGCAACGAGGCTCAAGCATTGAAGACGAAGGACAAAAAAGAGAAGCGGTGCGTAGTACCAATGGTCAGTGCCGGGAAGCATGGAAGACTGCAGAGAGCTGTGGTGTGATGGTAAGCAGCTACCTCAAGGACAGAGAGGACCGATTGTCACTAATTAGGGTTTGGGTTACTGTTGGGACAGGCCCACAGTGTTGTAAAAGCAAGACCTTCGGGCTGCTTATAAAAGGAGGTAATTTTGCATTGTAAAGGGTTGGTTAGATAGTTAGACAGTCGTGATTGAAATAAGCAATAAGGATAAGTAGACTGTTGTAAAAGCCGAGCTCTGGTTCTGGTCTTAGCTGTAGCAATCTTACTGAAACCATTAGCTGGCTTATAGAGCATGCATGTAACGATCCGCAGGGATCGACTGAGAGGGAAGAGTATGTTGTAAGAGAGACAACATAAAGGTAGAGAAGAAAGATTTAAGAGAGAAGATCTTGAGCTGCATGTGAGATGCAGCAGAGCTGTGTTTGCCTTCCCTTAAGCTATAATAGAGAAGCATAGTTCTATGGACGTAATTCCCATCCTGGGGGCGAACCACGTTAAAATCCCATGTTCTGTGATTGATTTGTGTATTGTGTTTATTTGATGCATCCTTCAGTTATGTTATGCAACTTGTTTACAGTTAATGTATGAATGAGTTATTTAGTTACAACACAACAGGAAGATAAATATAAGTTGAAATCCTCAGCACGTCGTATAAGGACTTATTTATGCTTGCCCTAGATAGTTAGTTAATCACAGTAAGACAGTCTGGGTATCAGGTCTTGCGTGTTGACATGAACAACGCTAAGTGAGCTAAGCCGTAGGAGGAGGGTATCGCAAGAAGGTGATACCGCACCGGCAGAGGAGCTGCGGTGTGCGATACCGTAGGTTGAGGACTTAGTGTTGAGCAGGAGTTGTGTGTCGCACAGGGCGTGGCGATGCGGTAATATTGGGACTATTGTGGAAAGGAGGAAGTTGTGCGATGGGAGAAGAATCTGCACGACGTGCGCAAGGGTAGAGACGTTGTGGCTAGAAGGGCCATGATTGGGGAATAGATCGCGCATCGTGAGCAGAAGATCGCGCGGTGCGCAGGAAAGAGATCTTGCAGCTAGGGGAGCTGTGAGCCACCAGTAGGATTGCCACGGAACCTGGTCCAAGATGCTTGAGTCCTTGGCCAACCCATTAGAATCACTTCGGGTGAGACTTCAGGCTGCTGTGTGGTCTGTCGCCGAAAGGGCCAGTGAGCTAGGGGTGTTGTTGGTTGATTATAGTAAACCCGGGTCTGCCCATGTAATCAACAAATGGTTCCGTTGCCAGTTTGAATGACTGGGAGTTAATGTTCTGTTGGCATCCTACCAAAGAAGAGTTTCACCAGTGGCTGGATTCAGACTTAACGGAGGTTGCCAAGAAAGAAAATTGGAGTCCTAGACTAAGCACAGAGGCCTGGTTAGAAAAGCATATCGCTTCAGATATATATGCTATATTTTTTGCAACCTATGGAAACGAGCTTTTCAACTGGTTATCCAAGTTGACAGATAGGAACACATTCAAGAAGAAAAGAAACATTGTCTGGACACTGGAGCTGATTCAGACCGTATAGAACCTCGACAATCCGATTACGAGAGCAGTGGACTTCTGGCTGACAAGTGTGCTAGAAGGCTTTGTTAGAGAATTTGCAGTTGACCAGAGAAAGAGCTTCAACGCAGCTGAACGATAATTCTTCAGAGGATATCGTGGTAAGTACCTAAGATCTCTAAACTTGTCCCTTAAGATGCTTCTATATGAAAAAAGAACAATGGATCTAGTTTCAGATGAATAAGTAAATATAGTAATGTCACAAGAGTTTGAAAGTGATTTTGATGACATTGGACGAACACGTAGTGGAAAGAAGTATAAAGTATATTTTAGCTCTCCTGTATTTGAAGACAGTTCAGACAGTATTAGACAACAGAGTCCTAGTACCACAGAAGAACCAGAGGGGGGTATCCCTTACCACCCATATACCCCACAGAAACAGACAGGGACTCAGAATAACCCCGTAGGTACTCTATCTAGTAGTTCACAGACAATACCTACTCCCGCTACATCACCTTCACCTACACCGCTGAGTGGTAGTAACCCAATCAGTCAGAACCCACCACAAAGGAATAGAATGGGGGATGACATGAAGCTACCTATTTTTAAAGGTACAGGAGCAGAAGACCCGGAACATCGTTGGTTCCTATGTGAAGCCATGTGGACCATTAAAACAATCAACGATGATAACCTTAAACTTGTACAGTTGGTCACCACACTCAGAGATAGAGCCTTGACATGGTACATAAAGTATACTACATTACCCAAGACACTTGCCCAGGTCAAGAATGCCATGATCAAAGAGTTTAAGAAACCCAAGTCCGAATCTCAGTGTATAACAGAGCTCAAGGATATTAAGCAGCTTCCATCAGAATCAGTATGGGACTTTTATAAAAAATTCAAAGCCCTGATAGACCAAGTAAGATTTGACTTTGTGCCAGAGTAGCATAAGGAATGGTTTATTGCAGCGCTGCTCCCTCACATCAGACTGCCACTAATGCAGCAGAAACTCACTACTCAAGATGAAGCGCTGGAGATGGCAATGAAAATAGAGGCTTCACCTCTAGCAGAGACTACCACAGGCATGACAACCCTACAGAACCAGTTGGCCAACCTCACGTTACAGATACACGAACTTAAGAAAGGGAAAGAGGTTATGCAAGACATATGGTGCATAAAGTGTAGAGCACAGGGTCATACCAAAGACAACTGTCCAGTATTCGCAGAATATTTAGCATCAGGGGCTCCTAACCCCTTACCAAGAACACAAGGGCCATGGTGTGAAATATGTAAAACACAAGGACATCCGCCTCAGCAATTCCCTTTGCTTCAGAAGTATGTACAGACACCTAAGCACCTATATTGTGTCTTCTGCAAATCCGTTGGGCATGATGAACAGGACTACCGAGCCTATGATCTCATGTTAGATAGAAAACATGATGTGTACAGATTCCAATTAGAAACACCGGGTCCAGTAACAGGACCACAGCCGGATCAGGCTTACGGAGGCCATGTAGGAGGATTCAGAGCACGAGGCCATGGAGGAGGCTTTGTACATGGAGAAGGCTTTGGCCGAGGAGGAGGTTTCGGCCAAGGTCATGGGCCAATCACTTGTTATAATTGCGGAGTTGTAGGACACTATGCTAGGGACTGTCAAGCCCCACTACTACTTGTAATTACTGCAAATCTTATGATCATACCATAGCGGAGTGTCCTATCCTGATAGCTAAGATCAAAGATACTAAGCCAGTGACACATCATAACATCTAGCTTATTGTTTCTGAACAGGTAGACCCAGAACCAAGAGTCAATATTGTGACTCGGAGCGGTGCTTCCACCAGTGGGACATCGTAGGAGATCGGAAAGAACACAAGTCAGGAGTGGGTGCGCAGAGCTCCTGGTAAAACAACAGGACTCGACCTACAGAATAATAAAGAGACATTTCATGAAGCCAAGGATTCCTTCGATGAACCTACATAATCAGGATCGCAAGTACCGCCGTCTAGGGGCGTACCACAGTAAGCACCTTGTAGCGATAGCCCAGAACAGATACCACAGGCCACCACATCGGGAAGATGCGACGAGGATAAATCGACAGAAAGTATACAATCCTTCTTGCGCAGTTGCTTGAAGCTCTTGAGAAATGAAAAAGCTATCGACGAGCTACAACACATCATAGATCAGTGTCACCAACCTTCTCTCTCGGGCAGTGCACACCGCGCTGTTCATAATATTACAGGACATACAAGGACCGGAAGGGAGATGAAACTCACAGCACAAATTGGAGAGTTCGAAATGGACGAAGTCGTCTTAGATCTCGGATCAGAGGTGAATATTCTAACTAAGTAGACATGGGAACAGATGGGTAGTCCTCAGTTAGACCTATCGCCTATCCACCTGAGATTAGCTAATCAGCAGCGAGTATCACCATTGGGTCGACTACCGCAGGTGCCAATTGATATTGACAGAGTTCATACTTTTGCGGACTTCGAGGTTATAGAAATCATTGGTGACAGTCGACCATATCCAGCACTATTAAGTATTGATTGGGCAATTGGTAGCAAGGTTGTCATCGACCTAAAGAGAAGACAAATGACCTTTGAGGATGCGTAGATCCGGGTCATCGCACCGCTGGATCCTTACCAAGGTCCTAGGTATATTGATCCCTTACGAGCAGAGGAGGAAGCACATAACATGGATAGCCTTTACCAGATGACTGTGAACCAGAATGACTACATCAATCCAACCGCAGAAGGGAACATTAGTTGGCGATGCGACAGCTCATGCGCATCGGATTCTGATGTTGGCCTAGAGAACTGGCAGAACAAACTTTATGAAGTCTCAGCTCGCAGATGTGCGTTTATGAGTAAGTCATTGCGATGGATTGGCGTAGAGGTCACTGACCTTCCATCATATAATGGACTGACAGATATCCAGGACTTCCTTGAGCAGTTTGAGCAACAGATGCCTTACGAGCAGAGGATCACAGCTATGGACCTTGCAGTATGAGCCACACCCGCAAGATGGTGGTATGTGCATAAAGAAAATATCACATCATGGGATGATATTAAAAGATTGATGGCCATCAGATTTTCGGTTGACAAAGAGTATTTCCCGCAGAAGTACATAGGAGAAACCGATCCCAGCACTCACATTCAGGCATGTGAACGGAGCTGGTCGGACATTCCTGAGGAGGAATGGGTTCACCCATTCATTCACACATTGGACACAGTTCCAAGGAACTGGTACACAGAGACTGAATTACGCAAGGGGACGACTACATGGTCACTTATGATAGACAGTTTCCTGCTCACCTTCGCGTTTGAATCAGAACATCCAAGTGTTGCTCATGCCCTAGACATAATCAAGACCAAGATATTTGAGGATTGCACCATCTCAGTACCAGTCCAACCTGAGTGGACTATCCAGCTAGAAGAGGCGTTGGAATGCTATAATTTTGCATCAGAATCAGAGGAGATGGATGAGGACCCTCGCAACACCAACATTCCGGAGTCAGAAGGAACTTGTGATGTTGGAGGACCATAGTTAGAGACTCCAGCAATCACTGAGCCCATCAAGATTAAAAAGGTCAATATTGGCGCAGATGCAGAACCTAAGTTTGCCTCTATTGGAGACTATTGGAACGATGAAACAGTCGGACAGATTGTAGATTTGTTACATGACTATCAGGACCTATTTCCCACCAAGTTCACAGAGATGAAGGGAATAGTCGGAGACCTGGGAGTGATGAGGATACCATTGAAGGAGGATGCTAGACCAGTTAAGCAGTGCCCATATACATTAAATCCACGTTACAAAGAAAAAGTCAAGGACAAGATCGATAAGATGCTAGCAGCAGGCATCATTGAGCTAGTAGAAGAAAGTGAATGGGTTAGCCCCATGGTCGTCCAAGAGAAGAAAACAAAAGGGGACATCAGAATCTGTGTCGATCTGCGAAAACTCAACGATGCATCACTTCATGATCCATTTCCAACACCGTTCACTGATGAGATATTAGACAACATGGGAGGACAAGAGGTCTACTCCTTCACTGATGGCTTTTCAGGCTACCATCAGATCAGAATACATCCAGAAGATCGATCTAAGACCACCTTTGCAACAGAATGGGGCTCGTTCCAGTACACGGTACTGCCCTTTGGTCTTAAGAATGCACCAACTATATTTTCTAGAGTAGTAGTTGCTGTATTTAAAGATTACATCCATAAATTCTTAGAAGTATATTTTGATGACTGGACTGTATTTGGGCTAATCGATAAGCACATAGGAGATTTAAGACTGATGCTAGAGAAATGTAGGCAGTACCAGATTTCTCTAAACTTGAAAAAATTTATATTTTGTGCACCATTTGGTATCTTGTTGGGTCATATTGTGTGCAGACAAGGCTTGATAGTAAATCCCGTGAAGATCACCATCATTGTAAATCTTCCAGCACCCAATTCAATCAAGCAACTAAGGACAGTACTTGGTCATACCGAGTACTACATAAAGTTCATCAAGGGCTACGCAAAAATTATAGCACCAATGGAGAAATTGCTGAAGAAAGATGTAAAATTCCTATGGAATGAGGAATGTCAGCAGAGCCTAGACATGCTTAAAGAAAAGATGGTCACAGCACCCATCCTAGTGTTTCCAGACTGGACTAAGGCATTTCATGTACATGTGGATGCATCCGGCATCGCACTAGGAGTCGTCTCGACACAGCCAGGAGAAGGGGATCTTGACCATCCCATCGCATATTCCAACAGAAATTTATCAACAGCAGAAAAAAACTACACCACAACAGAAAGAGAGGGCTTAGCTATGGTGTATGCGCTGCAGAAGTTCAGGCACTATCTATTGGGAACCTCGTTTAAAATGTTTACTGATCATTCCACATTGAAGTACCTAGTCAATAAACCAGTGTTAGGGGGGAGAATCTGCAGATGGTTACTCCTCTTCCAGGAGTATGATTTTGAAATCATTGTGAAACCAGGAAGACTGAATGCTGGGCCTAATCATCTGTCGCGTATAGACTCAGGGGAAGAGCCCAGTAACCTAGAAGACAATCTGCCCGATGCACAATTGTTCTCTGTGCATATCGCAGATGACCACTATGCCGACATTATTCAATTCCTCACTATAGGAGTAGCACTTGTTGAGTTCACTAAGCAGCAAAATAAGCAGTTGGTTGTTAAGGCAGCAGAATTCACCCTCATTTCAGGATGCCTATACAAGTTAGGTCTGGATGAATTTCTATGCAGATGTGTAATGCCGCATGAAAAAGACGCTATTCTTAAAGAGGCACACTCTGGAACCACAGGAGGTCATTTCGCTGGAAAGTCGATTGCGCAGAAAATCCTGGAGGCAGGACTATGGTGGCCTACGTTACACAAAGACACCAAGGACTTTTGCAGATGCTGCGATATCTACCAGAGGGTAGGAAAACCCTCACGACGCGATGAAATGCCGCTACGACCCCATGTCACGCTGCGTGCATTTGACAAATGGGCTATAGACTTTGTGGGTCCTATCAACCCACCAGGAAAGCGCACGGGAGTGAGATATATTATTACCAGAACAGAGTACCTCCCCAGATGGGCAGAGGCCAAAGCAGTAAGAAATTGTGATGCTGCTACAGCCGCACAGTTCCTTTTCGAAAACATCATTAGTAGATTTGGATGCCCAATAATTTTGATGAGCGATCAAGGCACACATTTCTTGAACCACACCATTGAGGCTTTGACAGAAGAATTCCAGATTCAGCACTATAAGAGCACTCCCTACCATCCACAGGATAATGGTACGGTGGAGGCCTTTAATAAGATTCTAGAAAATGCTATTACTAAAATCTGCAATAACCAAAGGAATGATTGGGACCTTAGAGTTAACGCCGTATTATGGGCATACAGAACCACATGCAAGAAAATTACGGGACACACACCTTTCATCTTGGTATATGGACAGGAGGCTGTTATTCCTATGGAGTACATTCTTCCCAGTTTAAGAATCGCTCAGATTACCGAGATGACTGATATAGACATAGTGGAGGAAAGACTAGCACAGCTGCTTGCCTTAGAAGAAAATAGATTCATCGTCGGATTCCATCAGAAAGTGCAGAAAGCACGAGAAAAATCTTGGCATGACAGACACATTAAGAGCAAGACTTTCCAGATCGGAGACCTAGTACTCCTCTATGACAGCAGATTCATTAAGTTTCTAGGGAAGTTCAAGACACATTGGCTGGGGCCGTATCAGAAACAACAAGTTACTGAGGGAGGTGCCGTTCAGCTTAGATAGTTGAACGGGGAGCTTCTTCCCACATGGATCAATGGCAGTAGGCTTAAGCTATATAGTGATAGCCACCTTGCCTCTCAGCCCTAGCTTAAACCAGCTTATAGCGGTGCAGATGTCCAGTGTAGTTGAAAGGAGGCATCGCACCAGGAATCAGCCTACACCGGCAGATAGTCTAGTTGTGAGTAACCGCACCGAATTTTTTTTTTTTTTTAACACTGTTTGTTTGCGCAGGTGATGCAGAGTTTCATCGCAGCAGTACGATGTTTCCCCGTGCCACGTACTCAGTTTGCAACCAACAGTGGGCTAGTCAAGTCACTGTCTGACAGGTAGTTAATGAAGAAATGACTGGTATCCCCTACCGTAGATTTGGCAACAGTATAATAAATTTTTCCAGATTTGGTAAATCTCTGATGAGACTGGCGCCTGTACACACACGTCCCTAGGGAAATTCTATCAATATTTTAGCATTAATTGAGGATCGGATGACGGGTCTAGTCCTATCCGGGAAATTAATATGACTGACATGCCTAGTCTAGACGACCGTTATTTCCGGGATTATCGTATTTGACATAAAAACAGAAAGTATTCAATTGGGACGGTTATGCCTGCAGAAAAATCGAGAGCTGGAGAATAAGTGTTAAGCATTCCCTGTGTCGAGCTAAGTTGTTACAGAGTGCTGTTATTTTAAGAAGTTGCAGCCAGAGCACACCCGCCATCTGGTACTAAGTGGGTTATGTCCGAGAACAAACCTATAGCAAACATTTTGAGAAGGTTTCAGCGTCATGGTCTTGCAGGAGCTATGACGATGCCATCTAAAAGTAATCCACCGAGATCGTCCCGAACCAGAGAACCACCAAAGATGAGAAGCCATTCCCAACTCATAGAGGAATCTGGTTCCGAGCAGGAAGACGAAGTCCATAGTGCAGTGGACTACCTCATACCACGATTTGAAGGCGCTCCAGACATCATACTTTCCAAGAGTGGTAAGCTTCCTGTGCCCATACCGCCAATAGATTCTCGAGTAAAGGAAAATGGCGATTTAGTAGGATATGCTGGTGTTGTCAAATTTATTGATTACAACCTGGGGGACAGTAAGACGTACCCTCACTTCAAGCCATATGCATATCTTGTGCTTGAGAAGAATCCAAGGACAGGTAGAGAAGAATTCGTCCCCATGCCACATGTCCAGATTCTTGAGCGTTCAGGTCTGCTCAATGTGTTGAGACTACCCCATTTTGGACGTAGCGCAGAGGTCAATGCTGTGGTGTGTGTCCTCCTATCGTGTGTACATGGAGGATATCTCTGGCTAGGTCACAAAATCGACCTCAATGTCGACTTGATACACTGTGTTACCGTCCTGTGTAAGACTGGTAAAGATCCCGAGATACAGATAACAGGAAAGACCAATGATTCCAAACTGCCAGAAGCCTTAGTTAAAAAGTACCAGTTACAACAAGGAGGTAGGGCTTATGATACCACGAGTTTATAGAATGAGACACTCAGATTTATAGCCAGTATGCTTGCAGGTAGACTGCTAACCAAGGTTCGAATGAAGGAAGTCAAAGGATCGGTGATCAATCTAGCCATACAAGTTACAGAAGGAGAGCAGTTCAATTGGTCGTTATTTTTATTAAATATGTTTCAGGAAGATTGTTTGGCAGCACAAGATCAAGCCAACCACCCTTTCCACTTCTCGTGGCTTCTTATACTATGTGCATTCGTCGCATGGAAGGAACTGCCCAACAGCCAGTTTCCACAGATCGCAGGAGGAGCGCCCAGGGGTGTGCGCTATGCCAGTTTATGAGACACCAACAGTCAAGCAAGGAAATAGGGTAATACGATAGTATTTTATGAATACTATTTGATGTTGAAGAACCTTATCCAACAATCACCAAGGATCAGTACAGATACTGTGAATGCATATGATAACCGACTTAATTTTATGGTAGACAGCCATAGAATATACCTAAGGCCTAAAAGGACTAAAAGGGACGATTGGGCTCCTGGCTGGTTCAGAATGACAATGCAGGACGTTGAGAATGTCATCAAAGGCTTTGATGACCAATGGCGACAAGAATACGAAGATACCACGCCACTGCCAATGGAGACCGCCCAGACAGACCCACCAGAAAAGGGCAAAGAAAAATTGGACACCCAGGCACAAGGTACAACAGAAGTGCCACCGCCACGCGAAAAGAGAAAAGACCTACCAGAAGAATCAGCAGAGACACCTATGACAAAGAATGGAAGCTAAGGGACCACAGAGACACAGAAGAGAAAGAAGCAGAAAACTTCAAAACCAATTCCACAGACTGCGCTAACAGATGATGACTATGAACTCATTGCAACAAGGACGTGCGACACATTAAAGGACTCATTTGACGCGGTGAAGTCATCGCAGGAAAAGATGTAGAGCACAGTAGAAAAACAGCTTCTTGACTTCAAAACATTCACAGAAAATACTGCCATGCTATACACTCCATCAGTAAAGGCGACCGTCGGAGAAACGTCGACACAGTCACTATCCTGCGAAGAGAGCTTAGCAATGGATCGCCTCAACACCATGTTGGTTCCCCCAGGGAGTATCCGATTCCCTGCGACAATGAAGGACCCACCAGTTCAAATGGGGCAATCCATTCAGGTTAACCTTGTGGAATTCCACATTGACCAATTATACATGATCTAGCAGTAGCTAACCGTAGAGCTCAAGGGAAGAGAGCTTGTGACTTACAAGCAGAACACGCAGCTGAAGAAGCAGAATGCAGCACTCGCTACCAGCTATCAGAAAAAGGTAGATGAGTTAAAAACATGTCAGGACACGGATCAAGAACTCTCTCAGGCACTGCAGAGTATTTCCTTAGAGCTACCCAAATGTAACATTGATTTCGCATTACCTACCCCCCAGAAGCTAAGGAGAGTAACAGACAGAGCAAAGGCTCTGAAAGAAACTGTGGTTAGAATGGATGAAGAGGTGGCCAGGTTGAAGGCAGACCACGAAGTACAAATCGCTGAGCTTGAAGCTCGTATCCGAGACACCTCTGAGGCAGACCAGAAAGAGCGAGTAGAAGCCTTCCGAATCACTTCTGTGCAAGTGAAATCTCACATTGAAGAAGTAGTGTCGGTACTCAAGGAAGCAACAGACACATGGGCTGAGTTAGATGAGATGCCGGAGAGAGAAGAAATCCAACAGAATATTCAGCAGGTAGAGGCTACTGCAACGGCCATGAAAGAAGAAATTAAGAGCTTAGCTGCTCTCCAGAAGATGAGGAAGACAAAGGAGATGAACCAACTGCAGCAGGAAGTGCAACGGCTAAGAACACAGGAGGTCCACATTAACGACCTGCTTCAACCCTATCAGGAGCAGATCACTGAGCTGGTCAATGCAACTAAGCAGAAAATGAAGGAGTTCACCACTGTAAGAGAAGAAATTGATCAGACAGACGACTCCAAAATTGATCAATCCCTGCTTGACTCAGCAAGAGAACGTGTCGAGGTAATGAAGAACGAAGTCACAGGACTTCGGGACAAGCTATAGTGCACTTCACAGGAGGCGAAGGAGAAGCTACGGCAGGAGAATCCTGCTGAGTTGTGGCTCGAGGGTGAGCCACAAGTAAGTGTTAGGGGACTGTTGGAGTAGGGTCCCACAGCTACAGAAGAAGCTGCTAAGTTTAGCGGAAAGATAATTTTTGGTGGAAAGAAGATAATACGGAGCTACGACGCCGTAGCACGTTTCTAGCTACAGAGCAGAGCCGGAAACCATGACTTTTTGAGATAGAAAAGTCAAAGAAAGGCAACGGTACTTGAGCGGCTGAGAAGGGAGAGCTAACCCACTGCATTAAAGGCAACAGCAGAAGACAGGAGGGCTCAACAACCCTCATAAATAAGAAGGAGCAACGAGGCTCAAGCATTGAAGACGAAGGACAGAAAAGAGAAGCAGCGCGTAGTACCCATGGTCAGTGCCGGGAAGCATGGAAGACTGCAGAGAGCTGTGGTGTGATGGGAAGCGGCTACCTCAAGGACAAAGAGGACCAACTGTCACTAATTAGGGTTTGGGTTACTATTGGGATAGGCCCACAGTGTTGTAAAAGCAAGACCTTCGGGCTGCTTATAAAAGGAGGTAATTTTGCATTGTAAAGGGTTGGTTAGATAGTTAGATAGTCGTGATTGAAATAGGCAATAAGGATAAGTAGACTGTTGTAAAAGCCGAGCTCTGGTTCTGGTATTAGCTGTAGCAATCTTACTGAAACCAGTAGCTGGCTTATAGAGCATGCATGTAACGATCCGCAGGGATCGACTGAGAGGGAAGAGTATGTTCTAAGAGCGACAACATAAAGGTAGAGAAGAAAGATTTAAGAGAGAAGATCTTGAGCTGCATGTGAGATGCAGCAGAGCTGTGTTTGCATTCCCTTAAGCTATAATAGAGAAGCACAGTTCTATGGACGTAACTCCCATCCTGGGGGAGAACCACGTTAAAATCCCGTGTTCTGTGATTGATTTGTGTATTTTGTTTATTTTATGCATCCTTCAGTTATGTTATGCAACTTGTTTACAGTTAATGTATGAATGAGTTATTTAGTTACAGCACAACAGGAAGATAAATATAAGTTGAAATCCTCAGCACGTCGTATAAGGAATTATTTATGCTTGCCCTAGATAGTTAGTTAATCACAGTAAGACAGTCTGGGTATCAGGTCTTGCGCGTTGACACGAACAACGCTAAGTGCGCTAAGCCGTGGGAGGAGGGTATCGCAAGAAGGCAATACCGCACTAGCAGAGGAGCTGCGGTGTACAATACCGTAGGTTGAGGACTTAGTGTTGAGCAGGAGTTGCGTGTCGCATGGGGCGTGGCGATGCGGTAAGATTGGGACTATTGTGGAAAGGAGGAATTTGTGCGACGGGAGAAGAATCCGCACGATGTGCGCAAGGGTAGAGACGTCGTGGCTAGAAGGGCCACGAGTGGGGAATAGATCGCGCATCACTAGCGGAAGATCGCGCAACACGTAGGAAAGAGATCTCACAGCTAGGGGAGCTGTGAGCCACCAGTAGGATTTCCACAGAACATTGTCCAAGACGCTTGAGTCCTTGGCTAACCCATTAGAATCACTTCGGGTGAGACTTCAGGCCGCTGTGCGATCTGTTGCCGAAAGGGCCAGTGAGCTAGGGGTGTTGTTGGTTGATTATAGTAAACCCAGGTCTGCCCATGCAATCAACACTCCATGTTCCTACAAATCCACATTGTTAAATATTATACTCAAAGTTTTTATGAGAGTCCACTCCTAAATCTTGTAGTCGTGTTCTCTCTTTGCGCAAGTACCGATACATCCTCCACCTACGGTCATTTTTATTGTGTGTTTTGGTATTTAAACTATCCTAGAGGGTTGTGAGCCATCCCTTCTTACATCTATGTAGTGTCCCTGACCCTTAAGACAAAGGAAACGACTCTAAAATTCGGTTTAAGCACAACGACATTGGATGAAAATAAGGTTAGGACAAATAACCATTCAATGATTAATTAAAGGTCTAACTTAAGAAACATTACTAAGGTTGTGACACTTAATTAAATAATTCGTCACCCTTAGTTAAATAATTTGAACACTTAATAAATTTTATCAACATTAAATTAAAGGTTGGAATTGCATCCAGGGCATGAATAATGCATCTATAATCATCATACATAGTGTGATTATGGCCCTACATTAAATACTTATACTTAATAAACATTATTGAAAACATAGTTTATAATTGTCAAGTATTGTGTTTTTTATTGTTTGCAGATTTGATTAGTTTACTTGTTTAGTGTGTTCTTTCAGTGAGGATAAATACTAAGGAAAATAAATATAAAGAAACACCCATGGGATGCATCCTACAACCACACCAAAACATAGAAACATAAAACACCGGTTGCAATCGAAACCTTCAAAATCAGCTCCCAATTGTTATCCCATACAACAATCTCTCACTAAACAAAACAATTGGATGGATTACAACCTCTAGCCATAAATAAAATTTAAAATATGAATACATTACTACAAAATAAGATCTGCAACTAATAACATATATGTACATAAAAACATATACATTCAAACAATACATGCGCTCATCTTGGGTCTGGAAACTGCTGGACCAAAACAGGCATATCTTGATCATTTGAAAATAGTTTTCAGTGAATAAAAAGGTGATCCTTTATGGAAAAATTGTTCTGGATGCAATGGGATAGGTTTCACCAATAAAAAATGAGCATATATGGGATAAACAGAGCATATGGCTTCACCCCTCTCAATATAGTGGAGACACATTCATAGTTTCTAATGAAGAGAAAATGAATAAAAGAGAAATATATATCACAACAAATATGATCAGTAATATATAATACTCATCCATCATACATACTGATATTGAAATACAAGCATAAACAATTGGACAACCAAATCAACCACTATTGTACATATAAAATAAAATGTTATAATAAACATGAAAAGATGAGAGAAATACTTATCTCTGATATGAGCATATGGATGCAATAGGATAACTTTCCTCCCGTACATAGACATAGTAAATCCTTCCTTGCTTGAATAAGTCACCCCCAAGATGATACCATGGATCCATAGGTAGAGACACACTTAATCTAGAAAATCTCAGAACTACGTCTTTTGAGAATCACAATGCTTCCCACTGCTACTTTCTTGTCTATCTCCACTACCTATGGGACCTAGCTCACCATTCCCATTGCCTGACTTCTTGTGCGAGAACCTACACTAGGAGAGTGATATAATGGAAGAAAAATGGAAACAACTATACTAACTCTAAGTCTCAATAGACATTGAATACTACCAACATTCCCAATATGTTTAGATATCACAAGTCACATGGTCCAAAGCTCAAGATCCACTTCAACAAGGATACTCTATTACTGTAAATATAGTGGCATCCTCTATGAGGACATCCCCCATGGGGAATAGAGTGGCATACTATATGAGGCTCTCCCCCCACCGCCCTCTCATGTGAGTGTTAAAACTTCTTTTTTTCAATCTTTATTATTTGTATTTTTTAACATTTTATATTTTACATATTTTAATTTTTTAAACATGTTTTACTTTTTAATGTTCTCTTTTTTAATAATAATTATTATTATTTTTATATTCGTGTGGTTTAGATCCTCTGGAATTGTGGTCGCGACTCACTAAATCCATAATAATAATTATAAGGGACCCACCTAAAGGGGCCTCATTTTATCGACTCCAGTTTTGGGAGCCTAACCTCGAAGGACCTAGAGAATTGGATTTGTGAGAATTGAACCTCCGACCTCAGTATGTACGGTCTTTGGACTCAAATCTCCAACCAACTGAGCTACCCCTTGGGGTTTTTTTTTAACTTTTAGTATTTTAATTTATGCTTAAATTTTATGTAAATAGATTAAGTTTTTTTATTTTTTATTTTTATCTCTTGTTTTTTTAATATTGTTTAAATTTAGTTTATTTTTAATCTTTAGTTATATCTTTTTTAAATCTATTTTATTTGTGGATTTTTTAATTTTTTCTCATTAAAAAAGTTTAGTTTTTTTTTAGCTTAATTTGTTTTTTTATTGTTTTTAAACGATTTTTTTTAATAAAAATTTCAATATAGAGTTTTAGGTCATGATGTCAAAATACTTATAATTTTAACTTCGTAGAAGAAAATGTTGTTATTGGTAGCACCTTTTTTAGATTCAGGGCCGATTTTGGTATTTCCACTTTAATGCCAATGGTTAAGGGCATTGTTAGCTGGAATATTTCACCTTTTGTGGATAGTAAGGTGTTCCACTGGTTTGAATGGTTCAGATCCAAAACAAATGAAGGACAGAGGTTGAAGACTCTCCCTGGACGCCACAGATACCTAGAATGTGATGCTTCGATAGTAACCCTGTGTACCTACAATAAGATTAAACACGCAAGCACATCGAAACTACCAGAATATAATCTACTGATCCATGTTAGTGACTAATAAATCTAACAACATACATGCGAAATCAAACAACAATAATATATGTGGGACAAAAATCAACTTGCATTAATATAGAAATATGAAGAAGTTTACAACCAAGCCTTAGTGTTGACATGCATCTCCATGAAACCAAACATTCTCATCCCCATAAGCTCTGAATCTAGATCTCTATGCTCTCCAATGGTCTTGGGCCAAGTGATCAATCCAACAGTATAACAATACCTTAAGAGTTCTCCCCCTCAGCCATGGATATGAGCTTGTATTTATAAGGATCAATGGATAGGGATGGTTGAGAGATTAGTGGATGAGGTGGCCTCTAATATCCTAGAATGAGGGATCTTGAGCTCAACTGACCCATAATGATAGGGATAAGGGAGGACATGAGGCTCATGATCTAGAAGCCTCGAGAAACTTCTCTTTTTCCCTTTTTACCCAGGGTACCGCGTTTCGCCTTCAATGATAGAGTGGTTCTGGTAAGAAATGCTTATGGACTAAGGGCCATAAGTGGTGGAACTACTTGTGGACAACAAGGGATAGGCAATGTGAACAAGGTACCACTCTTGGGCAAAGGGGCAAGCACGGTGCTGGGAATTTTCATGGAAGATTAACAATTAGCATGAGTTTCCACTCCAAGAGCTAGGATTCAGGATAAGTAGGTATGTCAAAAGTCTTATCACATGATGGTGATAGGATTTTGGTATAATAGGATGCCCCCCAAAGCATGAGTCTTAGAGGGATGCGATAAACGAGAGCTTTGAGAGAACAAGACATCGCTATGAGATGAAAATGTCGGCTCGATCGGAGCATGTTGTCAAGTAGGCATCTGTAGTACATCAGTATATTGACTCATAGACACAAGTAACCAAAATCATGGATGCAGACCAATACAAGGAAAATCCATGAGAGGAATAAATAAGGATGGCTACTAGAAAACGGTGTAGATCCATGTGATAGAGGACTCAAACTTGGACATAGCTACCAGACATACAAAGTAGATCTATGTCATATAGATGCAAATTTGAGCATAGCCACGACCATACAAATGTGGATCCATGCTAGATATGCCAAAATCCACCACAACCCGGGGAAAAGCAATGAGCGATTTAAACAAATACCCAGGGTCTTCGTCTCGTCTTCCACAAAGTAAGATTCTATCCATGTGATTACAATGATATGAAGTCGAACATGGTAGAAACCACTTGATTACCGACCAATTACGTGAACCATTAACAAGTGCGAGGGAGATCACCATTAATGTCAATGATTCCCAAGGTACTCTAATACAATCTACTGAGCATTAATAGATGTCCTGATGTCGAAAACCCAGTCGATTCTATCTATCAAAGGTCAATGATTTGAACCTATGTCGAGAGGGAGAGAATCTATCATTAAGGCATATAGATCTCAAGGTACTAAATATTGTTTCTAAGACTATTTCTTGGATGATGAGCTGATGTTGATGGGAAAAGTATCATCGAAGGAGGGCCATGATGAGTCCCACATCGATGACACAAAAATTAGAACATAGTTTTGGAATGATGTGAATATAGTAACCATAGGACCGACTCAAAGATACTGACACAAAGACTGTGTGGACTGCAGAGGTAAAAGTTCTTCAAATCCCCTTTGAACATTGGATGACATGACGAAAAGACTTTGAATCCTGACTAAACAGGATAGACACACAATGTGACAGTGGACAATGCATTCTTTTGAAATACTCAAAGGAGTGCAAGACTCATGAAAGTGGATCATCACAGAGATCAACTGAATACCCAATTGAATGACATGATGTGCAGACAAGTGCCATGTTCAAAGGTAACGACAAAAAACTGCCATTATTTACAAAATGATTCCCTTCCCATTTCCCCCATCATGATTGATGATTTCCTCTTTTTGGTTTTACGAGTTCAAAGAGGGTAACAAACACTTGATATATATTATCGGAAGACAAGTCCAAACTCATATATTTTACGAACCTGAGAGAGGAGGGGTTCATTCCCAAAATGGGTTTCTCAATGTTTAATTTAACGAGTCCAATGAAAGAAAAATCAGTATCGTTCATGTTTAGAGAGTCTGAATGATTATAGAAGAAGACTCCAGAGGGGTCCTTTTTCGTATGATTTAGTCCCTAAGGCCCGAAAAAGTATAAAATCATACCTTAGGGAACTCTTCCAGTCATGACTAGCTGGAGTGTTCCTTTTTTGTAAATAGTCCTATCCAAACCAAAAAAGATATAACCTACCATCGGACGAACAAATATTCAACTACTTTAACGAGCGTGAAGAAGACAAGATCGCTCGACAATCTTTTCTTATTTAAGGATCCTAAAAAGAATTTAAAGAGGACTCCATTATCCTTTTTCATGTTTGAATCTAGAGCACGAAAAAGTAATAAACTAAGCTCAAACCAAATTTCATGTTTTAACCAGAGCACGAAAAATGAAAAGTAAGCTCAACACCATCTTACTGTTTTTCACGAGCTCGAAGATCAGTTGAAAGAATGCTTGAAGATTGGTTTCATTTTTACGCAAGCTCGAAACCAATGGGTAAACTATGCTGGAAAAATCCCATTAACATGATATACAGAGGTTGGAGTCTTGCCTCAGTATGATTGCTAGTGAAGCTTACCCCTAGCATGGTTGCTAGCGGCTCGACATGCCCCCAAGATTCATTTCATTTAACATCGATTCTTTTGCCATCCCAACCTAAAAATATGGTTACTAATGTGAAAATGTTCACCAGGGGGGTAGGAAGAACGAGAATCGGGAAGGTGAAAAGAAGGTTCGAGTTCTAACACTAAAGTGAAGGCTTGACTCAAGGGAAGGGGATCTGTTTCATTTTTACACAAGCTTGAAACGTAAGGTAACTATGCTTGGAACATGGTTTCATTTTTATGCAAGCTTGAAACCAAAAGGTAAACTATGCTTAAGGAAACCTAATTCATTTTTTAACGATCTTGAAATAGAAAATGAACTATGCTCAGGAATGATTTCATTTTTATGCAAGCTTGAAACCAAAAGGTAAACTATGCTTGAGGAAATCCATTTCATTTTTTAACGAGCTTGACATAGAATGGGAGCTTTGCTTAGGAATGATTTCATTTATATGCAAGCATGAAACCAAAAGGTAAACTATGCTTGAGGAGATCCATTTCATTTTTTAACGAGCTTGACATAGAATGGGAACTTTGCTTAGAACATGGTTTCATTTTTATGCAAGCTTGAAACCAAAAGCGTAAACTATGCTTAAGGAGTGGTTTTATTTTTTAACAAGCTTGACATAGAATGGGAACTTTGCTTAGAACATGGTTTCATTTTTATGCAAGCTTGAAACCAAAAGCGTAAACTATGCTTAAGGAGTGGTTTTATTTTTTAACAAGCTTGAAACCAAAAGTAAACTATGCTCTAGACATGGTTTTATTTTTATGCAAGCTTGAAACCAAAAGGGTAAACTATGTTTAAGGAGTGGTTTTATTTTTTAACGAGCTTGAAACCAAAAGTAAACTATACTCTAGAACCTGCTCCTACCGAAGATGATATCTAGAGGTTGGTAGGTTGCCACCATTACATAGAAGCTAGCGACTCAGCTCTATTATGATGTCCATAGATTAGAGCCATGCCCCCCATTTTACCTACGATGGGAAGAAGCTAACTAGAAGAAGGAGAAGGAACCACAAGAACATGCGGCACATTCAGGGCAGTCTGATTACTAGGAGTAATGTGATGGTTAGGTGTAACAAACAAAAGCTGATCAATGGTCACCATCTTCCCATCATGGGGAAAATGCATAACTCTAAAGAGTGTGGACACAATAGCCTTCATGGCGTACACATAATCACGTCCAAGGAGAAGATTGAAATCTAAAGGACCTTAGACCACCATAACATCAATACAGACACTTTTCCCTCCTAATGTAATAGGAAAGTAAGGAAGGGTCCCTAAAGGTGCAGTAGGTCTTCGATTAAAAGCCAGTATTTTATCCATGGCTGGCACAAGCTGAGGAGAACCTAAAGCTTGCCAAAAAGTTGAGGATAGAATAATAACAGAAGCCCCTTCGTCAACAATAGTGCGAAGTATCCACCTAGTAGTAACATTCACAACTATCTGGAAAGGAATACTCGAATGAAGACGAGACTCTGTTAGGTTACCCCAGTCAAAGGAAATAACCTCACTACTCGCAGAGGGTTCTGCCGAAATAGACAAAATTTCCTCTTGTCTAGAACAATTAGAACGAATCATAAAAACTTCAGCAGGTTTCAGTACATTCTCTATTGAAAGAGAAGAACAAGACAAAGATTTGGTCAAAGAGACTACTTCAGTCTTAACACTTTCTGATGAAAGAGTGGGATCAGGTGGAAAAGACACCGACTCGACCACTTTAACTTCACTCTCCAAAGGAAGAGTGGGATCAACCAAATATAAATTCAAATTGGCCACTTGGTCAACTAGTGGGGGATCGAGGGATAACTTACTATCACTTGCTGGAATCACCTGTTGATGATCAATAATATTTTCCAACCAATGTGAATCTTCATCCATGCTTGGACAAATAAAATTATGATGCATAGGCTTGCATATCAAACAAGGATACAAGACTTTACCCTTATGACCTTTTACCAATGGGTCACTGGTTGAGGGAGTATCGTCAACATGATGGTCATAGGTTGATGACACAGACGGTTTGTACCTTTTAGACCACTCTTCTTGTACACGGGAGAGACCGGGACACTCCTTAAGAAGGTGGCCCCCCTTGCAAAGCTTACAAGGGAACTTGGGTTTTTCGGGCTTTCTCTTAGAATGAACACCATCAAGGGCTGATAGTTGCTTCTTTTTCTCTTTCTTATCCTTCTTCTTCTTACTCTTCCCTTTCTTCTTCTTCTTCTTATCCACATGACTACTAACCATAGAGCTTTGGTCAAGCGAAGAAGAATAAAGGGGTGGAAAAACAACCGATGAAGAAGGAGAGGGATTAGGTTGAGGTCGATCCTCTCCTAGAGGAGAGGTGACATTTGAGACATTAGGTGTAACAGGAATTGCCAGATTAAAAATCCAGACTGGTAATCCTATAGTTAATCCAGGAAGATTTAGAGTGGCAATAAAGGGAGGACCAATACCTTCACTTGGAGGGAATACAAAAGGTACACCTTGGAAAGGGACCTCTTGAGTGGTAGTACCAGATAAGGATGCCATCTCTAAACTCTCTAATAACCCCCTAACTACCACACAGAAGCAAGTACTACTCAAACTAAAAGCAACAAGCAAACATGTGAAAGGGGTGGATAAGATTTAGGAACCTCACAGGATAGGCCAAAAGGATAACTTAGATGGTTTGAGGATTCCTAAAAGGGTCTCTCGATATACGCAAGGTACATGGGAGCTAAAATTGGTAGTAGTGCCATCTAATGCATAACCATTCACAAGGGGCCTTCCTATATACAATTGAGTACATGAAGTATTTTTCTATATACCTCAAGGGTACGTGAAAGGCAGTTCGATATACCGATGGTACATGGAAGAACTACGCGAGTCCCAGGATGTAATGCAGACAAATAACAATAGCTACTATGCTTAACGATGCCCAAACACGTCTCTAACTTGTCACTCAAATTACTAAAAGTTTTAACCTAGTAATACCATTAATTTTATCTTGTGCGTTTAGGTGGAACCATGGAGTGAAAGCTTGAATTAAAAGAAGATGCACACTGATCTATATGATAGTGCAAGTTTTCCTCTTCAATTAAATTCCACCTAAGAGAGGGAGAGAGATTTACTTTTCTTCCCAAAAATGCACACCCAAATGCAAATGCAATTCTATCTTTTCAAAGGAAAAGTGAAATATCAATGCACCCCAAACAATCTTCAAAGCAAATAAAAAGAGATCTAGAGAACATCAAACATAAATAAACGAAAAAAGTTTCCTATCTTTTCATACTTGAAAAATATGCATAAAAACTTAATGGAAAGATGATTTCACTAACGTTTCCAAACAAAACTAACTCTAATGCATGCAAATCTGAAAATAGATATTTATTCTTAATGAAAGTAAGATCTATAATTTCAAACAATCATGCACAAAACAAGAAGAAAATTGTCCAACAAACTTGTGAATAAAGCAAAAGAGATAGAAAACTAAAACTTCTCTTTGAAACAAACAAGGAAACAAAGAACCAATCTTTCCTACCAAGCACTGAAAAAATCAACATGCAAAAAGGAAACAAGAATCACCCCAAGCAAAGAAAGAATTGAAACAACATGGATCATTCATGCATTCGAAGTCCAAAACAAACCAAAGCCTACACATGAAAATGAAATGTATATTTCCAATTTCAATGCATAATATCTACATAAAAGAGAAAGAGGTTTCAAGCAAAGAAAAGATCTCAAAGGATAATCTATCTCTCAGCATGGATCTCAAGAAACATAAACTCTCTTTGAATGTAGATGGAATATAACACTTAAAGCAACTGCAGAATACACAATTCATGGCCCCTCCCAGCCGCGAGGGAGCATTTTTTTTCAAAAATACACTTCATTTTCATCAAAAAGTAAGCCAAAAACACACAAAAATCAAAATACAAAGTCTGGAACAGAGCCTACCTGGCATCGCGTAGATGAAGCTACTGATAGGTGGTTTTTAGGTAGAACCGCTTCTTGCTCACTGGATTTAGGCGATGGCACAGTGTATGGATAACTTGAATTAGGTGGTGGCACCGATCCTTGCCAAAGGAACATGTGCGGTTCCCTGTATAAATCCAAAACATCAAGGAGAATGACAGATCAAGTTAGAAAAAGACCAGATCAAGGTAAAAACTATAGATTGAGTATAAAAACAGAGCATAAAAGGTTGAAATGATTTAGATCTGAACAGATCTGGAAGTTTCAAATCCAAATAGATTAAGTCAGAAAGTAGATATGATTGAAGGGAGTTGGAGAAGGAGCCTGGATTCGGACAAGAATTACTGAACTGAGGAAGATCAGAACAACTGATACGTATATCTATTCCCTAGTGGAGTCACCAGATTTGTTAGCTGGAATATTTCACCTTCTGCGGAAAGTAAGGTGTTCCACTGGTCTGAATGGTTCAGATCCATAACAAATGAAGGATAGGGGTTGAAGACTCTCCCTGGACACTGTAGATACCTGGAATGTGATGCTTCGATAGTAACCCTGTGTACCTGCAATAAACTTAAACACAGAAAAACATTGAAACTACCAGAATATAATCTATTGATCCATGTTAGCGACTAAGGAATCTAACAACATACATGCAAAATCAAACAACAACAATATATGTGGGACAAAAATCAACTTCCATTAATATAAAAATATGAAGAAGTTTACAACCAAGCCTTAGTGTTGACATGCATCTCCATGAAACCAAACATTCTCATCCCCATAAGCTACAACTCTATCTCTCTATGCTCTCCAATGGTCTTGGGCCAAGTGATCAATCCAACATCATAACAACACCTTAAGAGTTCTCCCCCTCAACCATGGATATGAGCTTGTATTTATAAGGCTCAACAGATAGGGATGGTTGAGAGATTAGTGGATGAGGTGGCCTCTAAGATCCTAGAATGAGCGATCTTGAGCTCAACTGACCCACAATGATAGGGATAAGGGAGGAAATGAGGCTCATGATCTAGAAGCCTTGAGAAACTTCTCTTTTTCCCTTTTTACCTAGGGTACCATGTTTCTCCTTCAATGACCGAGCGGTTATGGTAAGAAACACTTATGGACTAAGGGCCATAAGTAGTGGCACCGCTTGTGGACAACAAGGGATAGGCGGTGTGAACAAGGTACCACTCCTGGACAAAGGGGCAAGCGCGGTGCTAGGAATTTTCATGGAAGATTGACAACTAGCATGAGTTTCCACTCCAAGAGGTGGGATTCCGTACAAGTAGGTATGTCAAAAGTCTTATCACATGATGGTGAAAGGATTTTGGTATAAAAGGCATAGTTTCAAAATATTTTTAATTGAAGTATCAACAAAAATGAGTGTGCCATGGTAACACCACTTTTTGATTGGGGGTTTATTTAGAGATTGTGACTATAACAACGCCATTCGTTAAGGTTAGGGTTTCAAACAAAACATAATTTTATCACTAGACAAAAATGGGTGCTACCGACAACACCCATTTTTTTATTTAGGGGTCAATTTATGGTTTTGATCGCAATGTTACTACTCGAACACAGACCAATATTTTAAAAAACTTGTAATTTTATCCTTGGAAAAAAGGGTTTCTGCCGATAGAAACTATTTTCAATTTGGGGTAAAAATAACCACTAATTGCAACATATAAAAAAATGAGAATTTTGGATACTTCTTGCCAAGTTGTATAATGTGTTGGTTGAGCAAAATAACAACACATGGCTACTTGATGTTCTTCAGAAGACTTTTTGTTTGCTTTCACAAGTTCAGATCTTTGTTTAAAGCAAATCTTTTTCAAAGTGCTTGGTTTTTTTACAATATTTACAAGGATTATATACTTTCTTTCTATTAGAAACCATGTTAGAAGAGTCATCATTAGAAGAGGTTGATTCTTGATTATGTGGTTTAGAAGGTTTATTAAATTCTATTAGGATTCTTTTTACTATGTTCCATTAAATATTTACTATTAGACAATTGACCAGAAGCAATTAATCTATCTTGCTCATCTATGAAACCTTTACAAATATATTCAAAAGCTGGTTTCATGTTCCTTTAGACATTTCAATAGCCATATTCCTAGTTTGGATGAACATATAACAACAAAAGGTAACTTTTTCTCTACAAGAATAGTAAGATCATTAAAATTATTCTTTTAATATTTACCACAATTATTTAACTTTACTTATAGGTTTTAATTTCAACAAGAAATGACTCTATTCTATCAAATATTTAGGGTCTAACTCATGGATTTTATTTTCAATATAGTAAGTAGAAACACCATCACTTTTATAAAATAAAGAAGCTAGGGGTTTCCATATCTTAATGAGGTTATCCTCATCCTAAATATGTACCTATAGAATATTTTAATTTGTTTGTCCAATGAGCCCTCTTGCTTGATCACATGGATCTTCCCACATTTCCAAGTCTTTTGTATTGATTGGTTTTGTTGATCACCTTTAATTAATCTCCTTAAGTTCTTACTCTTGAGAACATCAATCATCTTTCTCTTCCAAGAGAGATAGTTATATCCAACTAATGTAGGAATAAAAACAATTACTGAAGTAAAAGTGTGACAAAAGAATGAAACCCTAAATGCAAGAATTTGACTTCTCACAAAAAGAAAAGAAATGACTAAAAAATAGAAATTTCTCACTGATATCGAAGCCTAACAACAACTAACATATGGATCCACAACTCTACAATAGAAAGATATACCACATAATTGAAATCAATGAAATTAGGGCTAAAACAGACACATATTCTTTTTTTTTTTACATAGAAGAGGCACAATTGATTTGCACTTTTACTGAAGGAAATACATGAATCATGCTTACACACACCAAAAGGTTTAAATCTACCGCAAACTACCCGAAATCAGTTAAAATTTCAGAAAATTGTGAAACACAAAAAAAACATTATCTCATACGAAAACCTGCAAGAAAACACAACCATAGTTGAAAACAAACCAAATCTTACGCAAAACAAATACATCCATTATAGCATGTTAGTATTCAATGGATTTTAACCCATATCTATAGAAAAAATCAAGAGAAACTTAAAAATTTTCTAAAAAATAATGGTGAGAGTTGGGGTTTGAAAAAAAATTCTCAAACATGTAGCAAATGTCCAAATATAGAGAATAACCCCAAGGGTTTGGTAGGTCAGATGAAAAATGTACAAAATATGAAAAACCCAACACAAAATTTGAAGAATTTGTTGCTTGTAAAAAATGCAAAGAATTTATCGAAGAAGGTAGAGCATAGTAACTATATTTTATACCATGTTAGAATATTGAGAATATGCATAAAAATACAACAATATATTTTTTAACATGCAAAATAATAATCTATTAGTCTATCCTTCTATCTACACAAACAACAAATAATCATGTACGGAATAAGAGACAAGATAACAATAGAACAATACACTAGATATACGTGGTAAAACCCCAAATGGGAAAACATCCATGAGAAGGTTTGGTATTCTTTATTCTTCATAAATATCGAATCTTACAAGTGAGCTCCCCTCCACATATTCTTTACAATTTTACATCAACATAAGAATATAATTTTCAACATATATCCAAAAGATCTCCTTCAACTCGATTATATACCAAGAGGTATGGAATGACTACATGCGAAAAATACACGTGGGATAAATGATCTTCCACCTCTTTATATAATGAATGGAAATAGGAGAATATTTGTTCATCATGCATATGGGAATATTTATTTTACATAAAATTAGAGTTATTTATTCCTTCCAATGCTAGATAAGACATCTTACGATATCATACTAGACATCATTTTGTTCCAAAGAAAAAATAAATATATTCATAAGAGATGAATATACATGTCACTAGTCCAAAAAACATAGAACATCTAGTGCAACTAAAACCACTACAACCTTCCCTTCTTTTGCTTTCATACAAAACGGATAGTACATATCCTTATACTAATTCCCACCAAACTATCACAACTATTTTGAACCTGAAATATGATAGCTTTGATCTTTGAAATTTAGTAGACACATGTTTGTTATTCAACAACAACACTTTTTTTTGGTGTCTGTGGGAATTTTTCAGTTTTTCAACACCATTTCAAACTCCGTCGATATTTCGACAACATATCAATGTAAATTGGAAAATTTTTACTTGAATTAGCCGTCGAAATTCCGACGACGAGATGTTGAATAATCGACGGATATCACTTCAGTCAGACACGTAGACGATGTCGTTTCTATTAAATATTCATCGGATGTCATGAACTAGGAGTCAAACTTCGGACGAACTGTATATGGACTATGTGTTGGAAGTCCGACGACTTGAGGATGTTTAAAAAATAATAATTTATTTTTTTGTAGCATGCCAAGAGTTTTCTGTTTGTGACCACGCAAAAAGAAACATAAAACAACTAGAAGCATATCCACATCCATTGCAGTTAATTTGATCCAAAACTCTATAGTATTAGATTTCTATCTATTCTATCAGAAATGGATTTATAGGGACATTCTAAATCATTTGTAAAGTATCAATCAAAAATCATAATTGCATGTTTCTTTAATATTTTCCAGCCATTACTCTATGGCGAAGCTACAGTAGTACAAAATATCAACTTGAGAGATGGTAAAACCTTCTCAAATTTATGTTGTAATTCATGATCTTCTATAAGAGAATTCTTGAATGCATGGAAGTTTTTGTTTCTATTAACTCTTTGTCGGATGTTATTTTTCAACTCAAAGGTGAATGCCTGAACGTTAGTAGCAACACAAAAACCATTGCAAAAGAAGCAATAAAAAAATGGAATCAATAAACTAAAAGCTACATCTACTTGTAAAAGAAAAACAAAACCCTATATTTTGAAGACCAAGGTGACCAAATTGACATGCTAGAGACCACAGATAAGCTTATCTGACCAGAGTATAACCAAAGGCATTTATCCATCAAGTTTGGATAGTTTTCTTCTAATGAATGTACTGCTATGTTCACATTGCCCTCTTACCACACTGACTGTTTAAGTGGTCTCGAAGGGTTTCAGGATTTATGAAACTACTCTTAACTTTGTGGATATATCTGTGTTGTAGAGTACACCCTCTCTAGAAGTCTGATTTCTTCCTTGTTCATTGTAGATATCGAGTATATGTTTTTACAAACACATATAAAACCAGAAATGACATAGAAAAGAGCACAGATTGAAGAAAGGTGAACAAATTAAAATCAATATTACCATCATAGGCACACGCCTCCTAGATATCACACACGACAGCTTGCTCGACTATGTTATGAACAAGAAATCTCATCACAGCCTTATCTTGCATTCATTTTCATGCAATTATTCCTATGTTATTGGGTATATTGCACAATAAATAGAGTAGAAAAAAGGAAATTGAATGCAGTACCTTAGGAGTGCATCTTCCGCAATTGGAGCAGTGAATGAACATAACATGGCCACGCCCATGCTTGTTTCATCCTCCATTCCTTCTCTTGAACGTCTACAATAAATTAATATCATATATCTTAATTTTTTCAGCAAGCCCTTTGACTTTACTCCTTTTTAAATGAAAGAAGAAAAAAAGGAAAAACAATTAGATTAGAGTGGTTGTGGCTCATAGTGAAGTACCATGGTCAGGTCTGTGCACAGTGAAACCTGCGACCAAGGCTTCCCAATAGGGAAAAAAAGAGCTCATAAACCATGGCTATGAACACGTCACACTTCATGACCTATTTGCTCATTGAACCGCCTCACCTCACCTCAACTAAGTTGGGCTATGGGTTTACAAGTAGAAGGAAAGTACTTAGCACACACTGCTGATGAACATAAATGTTGGTAAGATATCGGTTATATTATAGAAACTCTTTGAAAAGGAGCGAAGCCACTTGTCCTTTATAGTGCAAGGTCTGTTTATATTTGAAAAAACCAGTTTGATGCCTCGATGATATATTTTTTTGTCTTCCTTGGACACTTTGAAGTATCATTTTGATTAAAAAGCAGCAATGAATGAGTGGGGGGTTAGGTACAAACCCACTCACCTATAGGGAGATTTTTTTTCGTAGTATGTTGTAAGCAAACACGTTGGCTATTTTGATCCAGGTAAGTCACATGCGTATAATCTATGTAGCATTATTGATCTAACCAAGAAACCTAATGAGATGCACGGGATCCATTCACCACTAAGGAGGAAAGAACCTGGAAAGCATCCCACCTTTGCAACACCTTTGGTCACTTCAACTGACCAAAACATGAAATATCCCTTTTCTCGTTCCACCTTTGTATACAATACCTTTGTGGAGTGATACATTAGTATCTCCTCCTCCTCTCTCCTCCTCGGTTGCATCGAACAATGAAACAAAGGTTTAAGGAAAACTATCTGATGGGTTTTAACTTTTGAGTTAGGCTAGAGTTAGGGTTTGTAAAAACTAGACATCCTCTAATGGGTTATAATTTGGAGAAACCAAGGTTAGGGTTTATTGAGCCATTTGAGTTTAGTCGAGTGGGATTGTAATAATCATGCTAAAGCAATATTGAAATCGGTTTGCATAATCTAGATTCCATGTCATTTTTTCCTGAAAAAAAAATTAAAATAAAATAAAAAATTTGAATTTTATTTGTGAGATAGTACTAATAAAATTAAATTATGCATATATGAATTTTGAGGTCAAAAATCCGATGAATATTGAAGTTTGGGGTTGAAAATTCGATGAATTCAAAGGTAAAAAATACGACGAAGTTTGGAGTTTTGTGTCAAAAATCCAACGAAGTCAAAGTTCTAAAATTGGATGAAGTTTTATGTCGGAATATGATGAAATTCATAATTTTAAAGTTAAATACGACAAAATAGTAGACTAAATATCCAAAAATAGTCATCGAATTTTGGGTTCAAATCTTGTTGTGTATAAGACTAAATATCCAAAAATCATAGGACATATGGTGTAACCAAAACCACTACAACCTACTGACCTTTTGTTGTCATACAAAACTGGCTGTACATATCCTAAACCTAATTCTCGTCAAACTATAACATTAAATATTACATCTTATGATGCAAGAAAAACAAAATTCATATAGGAATATAGAATCGAAAATCCTAGGATTCAGTTTCCTCATTCTTGAGAAATTCATAGCAATTCAAGGCACCACCTAACAAGGACAACGCCTCCTTAGACACATATAATATTTTAATTTTAGTTCTATGAAGAAGTGGCAGAAAAAGAGCCAATCAAAATCCTGATTGGCATATGTGATATCCTGTAGAAAAGGCTCAATTCTTACATCCATGAAAACTACCTTATGTTTATCCCAATCAATCGCCAAGTTGGAATCCCAAATGATTTGAAGCTTTGTGAATGCAGCTTTAGTGGCTACCTCCAATAATGTACGGACATAAATAAATTCAAGTTTATTGTTTGTGGCTCTCCCTAGAGCATAACGGACTTGGATGAAGTGATTATGATTGAAGTAAAGAAAAAACCAACCCACCACAAACTCGGATGGCCCTAGAAATATCCATCAAAATATCCTCAAGGGATAACAAAGTCTAGCTCTGACATAGAAGGAAATATGGGATTCTTTATTTTTAGACTGAACATAAATTCTTTTGAAAGTTTCATAATGATACCAGTAGTTTCTTCTGAAGGAATATCTTTATTTTTAAATGTGCTATATTTTCGGGCCCACCATTCGCAAGAAACCAAAAAACTAGGTAGTCCTTGAAAACTATTATTGCCTTCTCTTCTAGCTAATTATTTAGGCATTCTTATAAACAAGATCAAAACCACAAATAGGTAGGATTTATCTCCCATTGAATGGTCCCTGAAACTTTAATTACCTACACCCAATGGATGAGCACGTGAGAAGATGTTTGATCATTACATTCACAAAAAACACACAAGCCATGACCCACCCACCATCACTTTCAACCCACTTCCTAGGTTTAGAGTTTATTGTTTAAAGTGAGCGAAAAAGGTGATCCTATTTTTTAGAGGGGGTTGAATTTTCCACAAAGGACTCCACCACTATTTTTTATCCCATGAGTGACAATTATCCATCCATTCTTTATAACCCAATTTATCCACGAATTCACCCAAATTTTCATTCTTAGACCAACAAATATATCTGGATCCTCATCCTGTAAAATAATAAAATTGGAGATCAAAATCCTAATATAAATATCTTATTCAACATACTTAGATGCATTCAAACCTAAAGAGACAACTAAAATATATCCCTCACTGCCTCTTCGCTAAGGGACATGTTCTATGGTACTTTATAATGAGAATATGGTTTGTGAATGGAGACCTTGAAGGAGATAATTGGATAAATGAAAATCCTACCCAAATCCTAGCCACTGGTCTACTCCTATCCTTACTACATGAGCATTACAAATTTTACAAACTATCCATTGACTAATTAAGGGGAATTTCGATGCTAATTCCTTCTACACAATAGAATATTTAGAATAAATAGAGTGCCATCATAACCATTCTTCAACATAATTAGCACTAAAGTACTTGTATTTAACCAGTCTGACCCATAATGAACTGTTCTTGACAATATACCACAAGATTCTTGCGGCAAGGAATTGAGCAAAGATGGAAATTTTTTTGAGGCCCCTTCAATTGAGTTCCTTATGGAGTGCCACCTTTTCCCATTTAACCAATGGAATATTCCCTATAGGCCACGAACCCAACCATAAGAACTGGAAACTAGCCTTTCTGGTTTTGGTTAGAATACCTTTGGGGATTGAAGCGATAGAATACCAAAAAACTGGAATGCTAACGATGAAGGATTTTAATAGAAACTATCACCCCCCTCTAGAGAGTGTTCAATTGACCCACACCAAAATTCTATTCTTCAAATTCAACAAACCATAACCAATCACTATATCTATATCTATCAGGATTTAATTGGAATCCCAAATATTTGAACTCATTCTCCAAATCCTTCACCTGAAAGGGAAAATTGCTTTTACAAAAACTAAGGACGATACGCGATATAGAGCTATGGAAAATACAAGACTTTTCAAATTTTATCTTCATACCTGTAGCTTTGTAATAAAGATAAAGTAAAAAACACATGACATCATTTGCAAACAAGAGATGAGAATAAACTTTTAAGCCTCTAAGGGTTCCATTCCTCATTTCCCTCTTTAAAATATTATTGAGAGCTTTTGGCATAATGAGGAAAAGGAAAGGGAAGAGAGGGAATCCTTGGCACAGTCCATGGGATGCTTAGAATAACCTAGAGGGGGATCTATTTATGTTAAAAACAAAGGAAATTGATTGAATGCAACACATAATACAATTTACCATGGGGATATACATTCCCATATTGAGAGACCCAAGTAGAGGAAATTCAAGATTACATAGTTGTATGCCGTGGATAGGTCAAGCTTAGGATGGCCACTGGCTACTTCAATTTTTTAACCGAGTGCAAGAATTATTGGGATACCCCAATGACATCATGAATTTGTAGATGACTGAGGAATCCAAACTAATCATTTGAGATAATGGAATAGAGCATTTGTTTTAATTTCATAGAAATCACTTTCACAATTAGATCATAAATCACATTACAACAAGAAACAAGTCGATAGTCTCCAAAGTATCTTCTATCTTGATTTTTGGGAATTAGAGATATAATCATAAACTTGAACACCACAAACAATTTCCTAAATGATTGAGACTCTTTTACCACATTCAGAAGGTCCTCCTTAATGAGATCATAGAAACCCAATAGGAATTCTACCGAGAGACTGTTCAAGCCCAGGATTTTCCCTTTCTACATCGAGGAGATAATTGCTTGGATTTTCACTTTATAGACGTCCTCACAAAGAGCTTGGTTCATCTCATTAGAGAAGGAATAATGAAACTTGGAAACCACTTTGCATAATTTCCTACATGGGAAAACCTCTAGGTCTGTGAAACAGTGACTGAAAATTCTAGATACCTACCTCTTCCTTATCCTGAAAATATCTAACCAACTGGACCATATCATCTTGGATATCCTAGGTCGTGTTTATATTTTGTAAAAAATGGAAAATTGATAATAAAAATTTGTATTGATTTCTCTAACACTTAGCAATAGTGCTATGTTCTTTAACCTCCAAGACTATTCCTCCTTGGCTAGAATCTCAAGCTTTACTGCTTCAGATTCTTTGATATGAGAGAGATGATAATTTGAAAGAGGGAACCGAGTCTATAAAAGAAAATATATGGTAAAGAGTTTCCTTAGCCTCACTGAGCTTAAGCTGAGTTACCTCCAAAAAGGATTTGATCCAATTCTTCATAGACTTTTTCACACTGCAAAGGTTTTGCACTAATTGCTTCATAGAAGAGGAGTCCAAGGAGGTCGATATATGCACTCGATTCTTAGCCACTATGATGCAATAATATTTATCTTCCAACCAAATGGGGTTGTAATTAAACTATTCCAACTTTCACTCATCCTAACAAACATGGATACAAGAATAGGGTGATGATCATAGAATTCTCCTTCATAGACCCATGGATTCTACAAAAAAATTAAATTTCTAGGTTAACTAGTTGAACTAGTACCTCTTTAGGATTGTTAATCCTACCTTGTCCAATTTGGTCATATGTCTAAATCAGGAGTCATGTCTAAATCGGGAGTCCATACAGTATATTTTTAGTCACTAGCACCATTGGGTCCACTTGGCCTAATTGGGGCACATGTTTTAGTTACTAAAGTGTGGGGAACACTAATTGAGGCCTAATGCCACTAATTGCACTTGCATGCATCAGTTTAGGAGCCACCTAGATCAATCCCTACAAAGTTAGGAGCCACTGAGAGTTTCGATACCAACCAAGGTCAGTTGAGTTGAGTTGGTGACTAGTCAAGCTCAGTTAGGAGTCAGTTACATTAAGTTCTAGTCCTCTACATTCAGTTAGCGCTAGGTTTGCATTGTTGCATGCAGGAGAGGTGCATTCATCACCTACCATAGTTAGTTAGCCTTAGTTAACAATGAATTAGACACTTGAGTTGTGTTTTAGAACTCTGATGAACTCCGATAACGATTTAGATAAGGTCAGTTAACTACTGAGTCCTTTGGTAATGATTTAGACAAGGTCTTAGTTACCTACAGTCAAGTAGAGTCTAATCAGTTCAAATTTCCTCATGTGGATTCAAATTTCTTGTGGATATTTAGCCATTGTAATTCATTGTAATTATTATCTAATTACTTTTTTGAAGAATGAAATAGTGCAAAAATGGCTTGCAGCTGTGAATACAAGGAGCCGAGGAAAAAACCACATGGGAAAAAAGCTGCCCCTCTATCTTAGCAAATAGAATCTAGATTCAAGTTTGAAAAATTTGGAAATATGTTACTACAACCTTCATCTCTATGATGTACTGAATCAGTATGAACGGTGTTTTGTGCACATGTATTATGGGGCCTGGCATGTAGACTTCTCCTTCTTCTCCCAAAATGTTGATGGAAGGAAGGAGGAATGTAACCTTTGTTAGATTTTTATCTTTCAAGCTAGCATTATCTTAGGATATTTAACTGAGAGAATAACATCCACAACAATAAACACAAGAGACAATAGACACAAAGAATTTTCCTCGGGGAAACCATAAAGGAGAAAATTCTGCAACTTTCTCAGAGATAGAATGAGCATCAATGGCAGCAGTAAAACCAAAAAATAGAAAAGATGATCTCCATATATTTTTTTCTCTCTCTCTCACTTGAGAGAGCTTATCCTCTCTCACTCATGTGCCCCAATGAGTGAGTGTGTGTTTGATAAATAAAGAGGCTCACTCTCTATTTATATTCTTTCGTTCACTTGATGTCCACTTTAACATGTCGGCCCCACTTAACAATTACTTACTAGAGCTGCCATCTCTAGGAGATTCTAATAACCCTAGTGCCATAGAACTGTGGAACTTTGCCCTTTAATCAATAAGGAGGGTTAACCTTGACACAAATGTGGGGACTATTTCCCTAGCTTACAATGGAGGATTAACCTCAATGAATTTACATGACTTGTTTACATTATTGAATCTCCCGATCGGAACATCAGGGCATGACATGAATCAATTACATTATAAATACTTCCCGGAATAAACATCATGGTACAATACATAAGATATACAAATGAATACATTCCAAAGTTACAAATACATCAACACTCCCTCTTAACTAGGAAGGTATTCTCTCGACACAATTTATCAGCACAAGTCTTCTTCACTGTATCATCTAGATCATCACCAAGTCATCTTCGTCTTCAAGTCATCTTCATCTTCAAGTCATCTTCATTGTCAAGTCATATTCATCGTCAAGTCATCTTCATTGTCAAGTCATCAAGTCTGAATCAACACTAGATTTGGATCATCACTGGATCATCATCGAGTCTGGATCTTCACTTGATCCGGATCGTCATTGTTGGATCATCATTAAGTTTGGATCATCACTTGATCTGGATCGTCACTACTGGATCATCACTGAATCATCGTCATCATTACTGCTACTGCTATCTCAATCAAATGGTGCTATCTCTTCATTCTTCTCGTCACAGGAAGTTCTACAGAGCCATATGATGGTTGTAGGCCTAGCCTTCATGTAGGTATTCATCGTCTTCAACACTTATATTTGACCATGGAGTGAACCATGTCAGAAAGGCCCACCTAGCACTTACATCTGACCATGGGAGGAACACATCCAAGAACCATGTTAGAAAGGCACACCCAACACTTACATTTTCCCATGGGAGGAACACATTTAAAATCCATGTCAAAAAGGTCCAGTAGTCACATCCAACCTCATCTTGTCAGAAAGGCTCTGCACTTACATTTGACCTCATCTTGTTAAAAAGGCTCTGCACTTACATCTGACCTCATCTTGTTAGAAAGGCTCTGCACTTACATCCGACCTCATCTTGTCAAAAAGGTGCTGCACTTACATCTGATCACGTGGGAACCAATCCCTCAATCACATTAGAATGGCTCTGCACTCACATCTGATCATGTAAGACTACATCCCACAATCATATCAGAATGGCCCTCAGTCCCAGACTGAGTATTCCTAGTAACTGACCAGGTGCATCCATTCCAAGAATGGAATTCAACACTTATATCTGATCATCTAGGAACCAATCCTACAATCACATCAGAATGGCTCAGCACTCACATCTGACATGGAAGGAACCAAATCCTCTCACCATGACATAATGGATCAGCCCTTACATCTAATCATGGAAGGAACCTAATCCTTTCAGCAGTTCAGAATGGCTCTAGGTCTCATCATTTTCCCTTGGAGGGAACCTCGATCTAGAGAACACCAAGATTCTCCCTAAAGTACTCAAACTTCACTTTGGCCATTTCTAGCATAGAATCACATCAGGGCTGATTATGTCCAAGGATAACCTGTGAGATTTTCCAGGATTGATTACATCCGAGGACAACCTACAGGACCATTTACATCTGAGCAACCTACGAGCTTTCCCAGCATTTATGCTCAAACAACCTGTCCCATTAGTTATGCTAGAAATCCCTCTTTCGAGAGATCTCGATCTGGATCACTGCTCTTCTCTGCATCATACAAAAAATGCAAGTTAGATCAACCAAATCAAATAGTAGTTTTCAAAAGAAACATACTACCTCCCAAATAGAAAGTGGCAACATATTTTTCCTTAGCTGTACTCAGCACCATGTAGGACTCCGTCCTTCCAAACCAAGAGATCACACTTGATCCCATACTGAAGTAGCACCTCGAAGTGTTCTTCCTATCAATAACACTACCTACCCAATACGAATCCTCATAACCCTCTAGGTTAATCTTCTGATTCACCTCATACTTGAGCCCATAATCAACTGTACCCTTCAGGTACCTCACTGCATGCTTTGCAACCATCATGTGAACATGTCTCAATGTGTTCACAGCAAAGAAAATATCTGGTCTTTTATTTGTCAGGTAAATCATATGACAATACATTGTGGCATTAACTGACTCTGATGAAGCATTACTCAATAGCTTCAGGTTCGATGCCATAGGTGTGGTCATGGCCTTACAGTCCGTCATCTTGAACCTCTTCAGGATATCTACTGCATAATTCCCTTTTCCACACCTCCATGAATAGAACATAGTGCATCATCCCCAAGTCCTTCATCTAGAACTTGGAAACAAGTATCCTTTTTGAAACTATAATGAGTTCCTCTTTTCTGTTAGGAACAAGTCATCGACATATAACAGGAGCATCACTAGTATTTCCCCTTCAACCTTGAAGCAAAGGTTGGAATCCGCTTTACTCTCAGTAAATCCTAGAGTCACCAGTAAGCTATCCATCCTATCATTTCATGTTGAACCTCGAGATCTTCTGTAGTCACTACCTCTGAAGTGAAGCATCACACTCCCTCTGTCTTTTGTGCTCTATGCACCCTTTTCATGAGAAGCCTTGTGCTATGAATCTTTCCTTGTATCCCATGATATTTCCATCTATTGCATGATGGAACTATGAACTTCCCTTCATGTATTGATACTGAATCCTAGACATAATTCTTCTTGAACTGGTCTTCCCTTTCTTCTTGGTTACTTCTTCATAGCTAGAAGGTTTTGCATCAATGACATCGCTGCATTCGTCATATTATTCTTCATCTTGAACTGTCATCACTTGTTCTTCGGAACAAGTCTCATCCTTTTTTGGTTGTAGGTGATTATACACGATCTTTCCTACAAGTCAAACGCGTTTGTATGGTTAGTAACATTTTGTAAGGAATATTCATAATGACAAATTCTCATGCATAAATATATGATCATGCAACTATTTTAGCCAGTACAACATCCATCCATATCTCATGGAAACTTTCTAGATGCCTTCCATCTCTACCAGGACAACATTGAGATTGTGCACTAATCCAATATGTTAGCAAAGAGGTTTCATTCTAGATAAGTAGCAATGGAGAGTTGTATAGCACCATGAGCTACTTACCTATCACATGCATATTAGTAGTGTACTGTCATTAATGCAAACATTCTATCATGCATAATACATCAACTGAATATTAACAAATGCATAACAAAACAATATCATGAAATGACAATTGAATACTTATCAGTATTTGTTTCGTGGGTAGATTCTTTCTTGAGCCTTCAGCTTCATCATCTTCTTCATTCATAATAGCATCATTTCTTATCCAAATGCTAAGATGGATAAGATGTTCTTCAAGAGTTGTGTTCTTTGTATTCCTCATCGCTTGAGGGATCTTATTTAGATGGTGAGAGCTTGATCTTCAATTGCTCCCATCTTCTCTTCTCTTATTATGAGTCAAGCTTATTCTTCTTCCAAGAGTATGCTGAAAGTAATCACTTCCTTCTAGCACACATTCCTTGAATGAATGAATCCCATAATCCTGGGAGGCCATTCAAGGTGGCTATCACCACTTCTGCATTATTCACTTCTTCTTTTACTGCTTCAATTTAGTCTTTGATTTGAGAGACCCTTGTAAAGTATGACTGTATGGTCTCTGCATTCTGGATCTTCACATTTTTATATTTTTAACATTAAGATAGCATTATATTAGGATCTTTAACTGAGAGAATAACAAGCACAACAATCAAACACAAGAGACAATGAACACAGTGTTTTTCCTCGGGGAAACCATAAATGGAGAAAATCCTGCAAATTCCTTAGAGATAGAATAAACACCAAATAGAAAAGCCCAAAATAGTAAGATGATATCTCAACAACAATAACCTCTTTCTTCCTAGCCCCAGTGTCTTCTTCTTCCTCAGCTATGCGCTACAACTGAGTGTGTGATAAATAGAGACACTAGCTCTCTATTTATACTAATTCCCTAATAGACAAAACCCTACTAGGGCTGAATTCACTAGGTGATTCTAACAACCCTAGTGCCCCGGAACTGCGGGGACTTTAACCCTTGAACAATAGGAGGGTTACCCACAATGACTTGACATGACTTGTTTACATTATAGAAACTCTCAATTGGAACATCGGGGCATGACATGACTCAATTACATTACAGACACATCCTGGAATAAACATCAGGGGTACAAGACATAATATATATATAAGTGAATACATTGCGAAGTTACAAATACAACAACACTCCCTCTTAACTAGGAAGGTATTATTTGGACACAATTTTCAGCACTGGTCTTCTTCTTTGTATCGACTGGATCATCTCGTCATCGTCATCTTCAAGTTGTCTTCATCTTCAAGTATTCTTCATATTTAAGTCTTCTTCATCTTCAAGTCATCTTCTAAGTCATCATCTTCTTCAAGTCTTCTTTATCTTCAAGTCATCTTCTAAGTCATCTTTTTCTTCAAGTCTTCTTCATTAGGGGATCTGGATCATCACGACTGCTAGAACATCATTGCTGAATCATGATCACTATATCATCATCAAATCTAGATCATCACTTGATCTAGATCATCATCAAATCTATATCATCATCACATCTGGATCATCATCATCGGTGCTATCTCAGAATGGTGCTATCTCTCGTTTCTTCTCATCACAGGAAGTTCTACAGAGCTAGCCCCTTTCCATGCTGGTTGTAGGCCTACCCTTCATGTAGGTCTTCAACACTTATATCTGACCCTAAGTTAGAATGGACCACCCAGCTCTTACATCTGACCTCATCTTGTCAGAAAGGCATGCCCAACACTCACATCTGACCATGTGTAAACACATTATGCTAGAATGGCTCAGCACCTATATCGGACCATGTGCAAACACACCGCATTGGAAGGTATTAGTACTTACATCTGACCATGTTTGAAAACACCACATCAGAAGGGCTCTGCACTTACATCCGACCATGTTCGAAAACACTGCATTGAAAAGGATCAACACTTACATTTTACCATGTTTGAAAACACCGCATTGAAAGGGCTCTCCACTTACATTCGACCATGTTCAAAAACACTGCATCAAAAGGGCTCTCAGTCCTAGACTGAGGATTCCTGGTAACTGACCAGGTGCCTCCATTCTCCTAGAGAATGGCATTAGCCTTTATATCTGATCAAGTGGGAACACATCCCTCAATCACATCAGAATGGCCATGCACTCACATCTAATCCTATAAGACTACATCCCATAGTCATATCAAAATGGACCTCAGTCCTAGATTGAGTATTCCTAGTAACTGACCAGGTGCCTCCATTCTCCCAAAAGAATGGCAACTCAACACCAAGCTGAGTATTCCTAGTAACTGACCAGGTGCCTCCATTACAAGAATGCCATTCATCCCTTACATCTGATCATGTAGGAACCAATCCTACAGTCACATCATAATGGCTCAACACTCATTTCTAACATGGAAGGAAGCAAATCCTCTCACCATGATAGAATGGATCAGCCCTTACATTTGAACATGGAAGGAACCTAATCCTCTCACCATGTCAGAATGGATCTAGGTCTCATCATTTCCCTTTGGAGGGAACCTCTTTCTGGAGAACATCAAGCTTCTCCCTAAAGTACTCAAACTTCACTCTAGCCAATGGCTTCGTCAACACATCAACTATTTGTTCGTCCATCGCAACATACTGGAGCTTTAGTACTCCTCTCTACACCATATCCTTGATATAGTGATACTTGATCTTGATATGCTTTGAATTGTCATGGAACACAGGGTTCTCTGACAACTTCACACAACTCTGGTTGTCGAAATATATACAATTAGCATCCAATTGGAGATCAAATAAATTAGATAGTAGCTTTCTTAGCCACATTGCCTCACAACTAGCTGAACAAGCTGTGACATACTCCACTTTAGCTATACTCAGTGCCACACTAGATTTCTTCCTGCTAAACCAAGAGATCATACCTAATCCCATACTAAAGCAACACCGGGAAGTGCTCTTCCTATCGATGGCACTGCCTACCCAATCTGAATCAACATAACCCTCCAGGTTAATCTTCTGATTTGCCTCGTACTTGAGCCCCTAATCAACTATAACCTTCAGGTACCTAAGAATATTCTTTGCAGCAATCAAGTGAACGTGTCTCGGATCTGTCATAAACTGGCTCAAGGTGTTCACAGCAAAGCAAATATCTAGTCTCGTGTTCGTTAGGTATATCAAGGACCCAATCATCTGATGATACATCGTAGCATAAACCGCTTCTGATGAAGCATCACTCAATAGCTTCAGGTTCGATGCAATAGGTGTGGTTATGGCCTTGCATTCTATCATCCCAAATCTCTTCAGAATATCTACTGCATAATTCCCTTGTCCAAGGAAGATTCCATCCGCATTCTGCCACACCTCCATGCCTAATAAATAGTGCATCATACCCAAATATTTCATTTCAAACTCAGCAGCAAGTTTCCTCTTCGTATTAGCAATCAACCCATACATACCTGTTACAGACATATCATCCAAATACAGTAGGAGTATCACTGGATTGCGATCTTCAACCTTGTAGTAAATATTGGAATCTACCTTTCTCTTGGTAAAGCCCAAATTGCGTAGGAAACCATCAATTCTACCATACCATCTTCTGGGTGCCTGTTTCAAATAGTACAAGGATTTCTTCAATCTACACACATGAAAATCCCTGTCATGTTTCTCAAAACCGAGTGGCTACTCCACCTACACTTCCTCTTCTACTACACCATTCAAGAAAGAAGTCTTGACATCCATTTGCTGTATCTTCCATTTCATTACTGTAGCTAGAGAAAGTACTGATATGATGGAAGTGTATCTAGCTACAGGTGCAAAGGTTTCTTCATAATCTATTCCTTCTTTCCGGGAGAAACCACGAGCCATGAATCTTGCTTTATATTTCTCAATGCTACCATCTGCAGCATGCTTCATCTTGTAGATCCATTTGGAAGTTACAATGGACTTCCCTTCTGGTCTTGGTACAACATCCCAAACATCATTATTCATGATCAATTGATATTCTTCGATCATAGACTCCTTCCATTATTTACTTTTTTCCACTTCTTCATAGTTGGAAGGTTCTTTATCAATAATGGCGCATAGAAAGGCTACATAACTGGAGCAAGACCTAGTTCTCTTTCTTCCTCTAGGTGTTTCTTCTGAAGCTCCATATCTTTCTGCACCTTGGATAATTTCACGTAACCAAGCAGGTTTCCTCTTATGAGTATTCTTCTCTTGAGGTGGATCTACAGGTTCTTGAGGTTCTTCAAATTCTCAATCTTCTTCTTGAATTTCTTTGTTCATGGTTGTGTCATGAATTCTGGGTGCTCTTTTTTCTTCAGGTTCTTTAGCTAGTCTCTTCTTGGATTTGATGTAGGATAAATCTTCGTAAAATGTTACATCTATGCTAATGTCAATCTTCTTAAACCTTGGGAAGTACATTCTGTAAGCTTCCAAGCTTTCAGAGTATCCCACAAATATACCCTTCTTTCCTAAAGGATATAAGTTTGTCCTCTTCTCTTTTGGAATGTGTATGTATACAGGATAGCCGAATAATCTGAGATGGCTGAGTTATGGTTTTTTTTCCAGAGAAGAATTCTTGAGGAGTCTTGTTCTTGAGTACTCTATGTGGAGTATGGTTCTGTACATACATCGCTATTATGGAAGCTTCTGCCCATAAATGCATGGGAATATATTGGTCATGAAGCATGGCTCTTGCTGCTTCCATGATTGTTCTATTCTTTCTTTTTGCAATCCCATTTTGTTGTGGATTATATGGAGTGTATAACTCCCTCTTAATCCCTGAGTCTTTGCATATCTCTTTGAATTCATTTGATGTGAATTTTCTGCCATTATCTTCTCAAAAAAGATTGATCTTCTTTTCAGTGTGATTCTCGATCAAGGCTTTGAATTCCTTGAACTTCTTGAATACTTCATCTTTGTTCTTCATGAAGTAAATCCATGTATTCCTAGAAAAATCATCAATAAAAGAAACATAGTATACATACCCGCTTAGTGAACTAAATGACATTGGACCGCATACATCGGAGTGGAGGATTTCCAAGATTCCTTTTGCCTTTCCCTCGCTACTTAGAAATGAATTCTTTGTGTTCTTCCCTTTCACACATCCTTTGCATACACCTTCATGTTTTGTCTGCATTTCTGGGAGACCTTCAATAGCTTTTCTTGTAAGTGGTAGTGCTCTGCAATGCACATGTGCAAGCCTTCTATGCCAAAGCTCATTTGGTTCTACCGAGTCATGAACCAAATCTTGTTCTAGTCCTCCTTCTTGTTCCCCAATCACTACTGCATCATTGAAAGACTTTCCCGTTAGCCACATGAGGACTTGGCCATCTAGAAATGCAACCCTTATTCCTTTTGCATCTAATGAAAATATGGAGAGGAGGTTCTTCTTTAGTCTAGGTACAAACAATACATCTTTCATCTTGATATACTTTCCAGAGTCTAGCTTGTATGAGGATTCACCACTACCTTTTATTGGATATTGGTAGTCATCTCTGAGTTTCACCATGTGAGGTGATTCATGTTCAGATAATTTCACAAAGGATTCCTTGAATCCCATCATATGTTTTGAAGCACCACTGTATATAAGCCAATCATTGTTGCCATGTGTGATAGTTTCCATGAGAGAAGAAATCAGAACATATTCTTCATCACTTGAAGAATCATCACTAACTTGTCTGCTTCTCTTTGTGGAAGGTTCATCATCCTCTGCAACATGTGCATGATGTCTTCTCTTGTTTCCCTTCTTCTTATGAGAGCTACTTTTGTTTCTAGGACAATCTCTAGCAAGGTGTCCTTTTTCATCACATGTGTAGAAAATATACTTAGACATATCTCTAGGCTTTCTAAAGTTATTCCTTTGATGAGAGTACTTACTTTTATGGTGGCTAGATCTAGTTTTCTTGGATTGTACTATGAGAGCTTGATCTTCACTTCCCATCTTTACTTCTCGAGCTGATATCCGAGCTTCTTCTTGAGAGCATTCTTCCCATAGTTTGCTGAACTTAACTAACTTCTTTCTGGCATAGATCCCTTGAATGAAAGAGTTTCATGTCTTAGAGAGACCATTCAAGGTAGTCATTACAATCTTTGCATTCTCCACTTCTTCATCTACTACTTCAAGTTGTTCTTTGATCTGGGAGACCCTTGTAAAGTAAGATTGGATGGTCTCCGCATTCTGGATCTTCACATTCTTCAACTAGTTCCTCAAGGTCATCTTCCGTTTTATGTTCTTTCCTTCAGTTAGGGCATCAAACATAGCTTTAGGTGTCTTTAGGGAGGACACCTGTGGTATGAGGTGATCCTTGATTAAATCAGCAATAATCCTCTTTTCCATAACCAACTTCTTCTTATGTAAGGCCTTAGCCTCATCTCCCTCTGGAATTGGAACCTCCTCATTGATATAGGAGTCCAACTCATTTTCTTCCACGACCAGGGAGATCCTATACTTCCAGGCTCGGAAGTTATCAGCTCCCTCAAGATTTTCATCAAGCTTGGTATGATGAGACATCTTAACTGAGAACCTCAAATGGAAATACAAAATATTTAGATCTTACCAGGTCAAGATGTCAGATCTAAATCTGGAGCTGAATTCCTGCAGTGCTTGTTTAGGAGCAGATTAGGGTTTGTATTTTCTGGAGTTTTGTCTAACCAAATGATTTGAGCTTAATCTCTAACTTCAATTTTGAGGAGGATCAATCCAATCTTGGGTTCACTGAAAATTCCACTTCTTTGGAAAGCCCTAATTTTCGGTAGCAGTGTCAGGTCCAAAACTGAAAAACCTCATAATTGGATTCTGCTTCGATAGAAATATGTGCCCTAGGGAGGAGAGTTAATCCAAACTTATTTTACTGAAATTATGTGGAGAGAGATCCAAAAAATAGGAATCCCTAGTTCCCACAGCTGCACAGTGTCTTCTTCTCAGGTTAGCTCTGATACCATGTTAGATTTTTAACATTAAGCTAGCATTATATTAAGATCTTTAACTGAGAGAATAACAATCACAACAATCAAACACAAGAGACAATGAACATAGTGTTTTTCCTTGGGAAAACCATAAATGGAGAAAACCCCGCAACTTCCTCAGAGATATAATCAACACCAAATAGAAAAACCCAAAACAGTAAGATGATCTCCCGACATCAGTAACCTCTTTCTTCTTAGCCCTAGTGTCTTCTTCGTCCTTCGATATGCACTACAACTAAGTGTGAGTGTGTGTGTGATAAATAGAGAGGCTGTCTATGTATTTATACTAATTCCCAATTTGACAAAACCCTTCTAGGGCTGACTTCACTAGGTGAGTCTAACAACCCTAGTGCCCCGGAACTGCGGGGACTTTAACCCTTGAACAATAAGAGGATTACCCACAATGACTTGACATGACTTGTTTACATTATAGAAACTCCCGATTGGAAAATCAAGGCATGACATGACTCAATTAAATTATAGGCACATCCCGGAATAAACATCGAGGTACAAGACATAAGATATATAATTGAATACATTCCGAAGTTACAAATACAACAACACACATTCTTCAATTGGTTTTTTAAAGTGGTATTCTGATTTATGTTCTTCCCTTCAAATATCCTCGTCAAGGAATCAAAAATATCTTTAGGTATCCTTAGGGAAGACACTTGTGGTATAAGGTGATCCGTGATTGAATCAACAATAATCTTCTTGGCCTTGATCAAGTTCTTCTTGTGTAAGGATTTTAGCCTCATCTCCCTCTGGAACTAAAACCTCTCTACTTATGTAGGTGTCCAATTCATTTTATTTAGAGAGATCATATAATTCCATGCTTGGAATTTTTCAACTTCACCAAGCTTATCATCAAGCTCATGTGATAGATCACTTTGAAATGAGAACCTCAAATGAAAATAGTAAAATATTAGATCTTACCGATTTGAGGTGTTCGTCCTGGTTCTGGAGCTGGCTGATCTAGGGTTTGTTAGAGAAACCCTAATTTTAAAAACTTGGAATATTTAAGATCTGATTGGATAGAAAGATATATCTCTTCAAGTTGAGCTGTCCAATGCACTCCTTTTCTGAAAACAGTGGAGGGAAACTCCCGGAACAGGAAGCCCTAGTTTTCCAATTTCTTCTATAGAAATTCCTGATACTATTTCTGCGATATCTCTAAAATTAATGCTCCACTATGTATGAAACTTCATAATAAGGTATCCTCACCTATCACTGTTCCAAAAACATAGGTTTAATTAGAATGGGTTTCACCAATTGGGACTTATGATCGTTTTCCCAAGGTTACCTGTTTTAGGACTGTTCAGCATAGCGAAGTTGTATGGACTTTCACATGTCACTGTTTCATCATCTGGGTTGGAAAATCGGACCAAAGAAATTATATTCCATACAATTTCTGGAACAGCTTCAGAGATTTCATTTGGACCTTTGTATTTGGAGATATAGCAATTCTCCGCATGTGTCCGGTTTGGGAATGAATCTTGGGAGAAGCTGGAACCCTAACTTGGAGGAATCATATCTTGTATAATATAGAGAATCAAAGGCTGGATGTTGGACACAGTGTAAATAAGTATTTTTTTGTTGGCCTGTGAAAGTTTCAGCTCTTCAGCCTTCTCCAATCCCATGATATAGAGAATGTACCAAAACGTATCAGTTTTAGTATTTTAGGGTTGTTTCGGCTCGGGGTCAAACTAGGGTTTGAATTTCCCGGAGTTATACCCAACCAAAAATATCGACCCAGGTATTGAAATTTTGATTTTGATGAGGAGAGAAATCCTATGCCGAGCTCACTCAAAAATTCCTCTTTGTAGGAAGCCCTAATTTTCTACACCAAAAACTGAAAATGCTCGGAATCGAATTCTGGTTCGATAGAAAGATGCGCCCTTTAATGGAGAGTCATCCTAGCATACTTTTGCTGATGGATTGTGGAGACATACCCAAAAAGTAAGAAGACCTAGCTTTTGCAGCTACACAATGTCTTCTTCTCAGGTTAGCTCTAATACCATGTTAGATTTTTATCATTCAAGCTAGCATTATCTTAGGATCTTTAACTGAGAGAATAATATGCACATCAATAAACACAAGAGACAAGAGACACAAATAATTTTCCTCGGGGAAACCATAAAGGAGAAAACCTTGAAACTTCCTCAGAGATAGAATGAGCACTAATGGCAGTAGTAAAACCCAAAAACAGAAAATATGATCTCCACAACTTGTTCTCTCTCTCTCTCTCTCACTTGAGAGAGATTCTCCTCTCTCACTCATCCGCCCCAATGAGTGAGTGTGTGTGTGATAAATAGAGAAGCTCACTCTCTATTTATATTCTTTCATTCACTTGATGCCCACTTTAACATGTCGGCCCCACTTAACAATTACTTACTAGAGCTGACATCTCTAGGAGAGTCTAATAACCCTAGTGCCCCACAACTGTAGGGACTTTCCCCTCCGATCAACAAGGAGGGTTAACCTTGACACAAATGTGGGGACTATTTCCCTAACTTAAAATGGAGGGTTCACCTCAATGCCTTTACATGACTTGTTTACATTATTAAATCTCCCGATCGAAACATCGGGGCATGACATGAATCAATTACATTATAGATACTTCCCAGAATAAACATCAGGGTACAATACATAAGATATACAAGTGAATACATTTTGAAGTTACAAATATATCAACAAACTTTGCCTCTTTCTGGATGAAGAGGTGTATGATCCACTCTATTATTCTGAAGGCAGTGAGACTGATTAGACCTTGCCATGTAGCATCTTACAGGAAATTTGTTGCCTCTCTCTGAATGAGGTAAGATGGTAATAACTTAGCGCAATATTTTTTGTCTTCTGAATGCCAGATGGTTTTTCAGTCATCTTCATAGCTTCCTACTTGGAAGTAGGGACTAAATCTGAATCTGAATCATCCTAAATCTGAATCTCATAAAATGATACAGTTAGATCTGCAATACTAGTGGAAACTACAAGAGAAGGAGATGGAATGTTTTTACCTTCCCTTTGAGAGTGCACCGGTACTAAATATGACATGAAGTGTGAGAACTCATATGCCTTGGAGGCATTATTTGTAACACCCTTCGCTATGATGTTTCGAGTAGTGATATCTGTGATCTCCACTGAGTCAGGACCAAATATCACTTGCTTTGGAGAGCCAATATGAGTCATCTGGTGTACAGATAATAGGTTACAAGCTAGCGAGGGAACATAGAGAACATATTTGAACCTTCCATGTTCAAGCTTGATAGATCCCTTCCCTTTGGTTTGAACTCTACTGTTATTTCCTAGTTGAATACTAGGACCATCAAAAGACTGCAAAGAGGAGAATGATTCTTTGGATGCAACCATATTATTGGAAGCTCCAGAATCAATGAAGAAGGCATGTGCTGTTAAGAAGTTGGCCTTCAGTGCATGGCCTCCTTCGAAGCAATCTTCTGTGTCTTCTGTGTGGTCAACCTTCCTTATGCTAGCATGCACACTAATGTTATGTTTCTTTGGAAGAAGAGTCATTTCATAAATTTGTCTTCTCATGCAGGATCTATCTGGATGAAAGCCCCTTCCACAGTAGGAACAAAGGTTATTTCCTTTGTCATTCTTCTTTCTTCTCTTCGAACCTGAAGGCTCATTTGACTGCTCTTTCTTCACAGGAGACTCATATCATTTATTTCATTTATCATTTTCTACCTTACCTCCTTTTGCAACCAGTGCTTGATCTTTGGAAGATCAAATGATCCCCATTTGGATCAACTTGTCATGCTCATGAGTAAGAGATTCAATGAAGCTGTTAAGAGTGGGCATATTCATAGTTTGGAGTAGTGAGCATCACTAAATGAAAGGTTGACACAAATATTGAATAGTCTATACCAAGTTTTGAGAGGGTGGCAAGAATAAGTTGATCATCCTCCTTTTCAACCTTGCACAGCTTCAATTCGAACACCAAGCTCCTAAATTTTGTAAAGAAGTCATTTAGTGTTTTGAAATCAAATGGATGAAGGGAGATCAACTCATTCTTGAGATGATAGACCCTCAGATCATCCTGCTTATCAAACAAGGAAGCAAGCCTATCCCATACCTCCTTGGGAGTCTTCAATCCTTTGATGTGGAAAATAGTATCTTGAGAGATTGAGAGGCACACGCATCCATATGCTGCATCAAGACTATTGAAATATTTTTCTTTGTCATGATTAAGAACTGGATTTTCCTCGGTATTCATTGTGAGCTTGAAAAGCTATTTAGAGTGAAGTTGCATCTCCATGTCCTCCTTCCACTGGTGGTAATTGAAAGGAATGCGAGGATCTATTGGAGAGGCCATTTTGAATGCAGTGAAGAGGATTTAGCTGCTATAGTGAATGCAGTGAGGAGAAAGAGCTACTTGTAGTGAATGTAGAGAGAAGAAATGATAACCTGTAAATCACACAATCAAATAGACAAAATAAGGTCGACTACCTGCACATTTCTAGTTTTCATCACACCCAGCATAATTGATCAAGCAAGCTTGATCAACAATTCCTTAACTTGGGGTATTAAGTGGTAAACCTTCTACTTTTGGTGGGGAGTAGGAATGGAGAAAATTGCTAAAAAAAAATGATCTAGCTGGATATCTGAGGAGGAGAATTTCCTTGTGCACCAAGGCTCTGATACCATATTAAATTGAGCACATAGATCTGTGGACAAACACACAACTCACAAGATAGATCACACAATTTACTCAGCAATTGAAGAATGAAACAATGCAAAAATAACTTGCAGCTATGAATGCCTTCATTAATTAAAAAAGTAATTATATAATAATTACAGTGAAGTACAATGGATAAATATCCATAAGCAATTCGAATCCACATGAGGAAATTCGAATTGATTAGACTCTACTTGACTGTAGGTATCTAAGACCTTGTATAAATCATTATCGGAGGACTCAATAGTTAACTAACCTTGTCTAAATCATTATCGGAGTTCATCGGAGTTCTAAAAAACACAACTCAAGTGTCTAATTCAGTGTTAAATAAGGCTAACTGACTGTGGTAGGTGAGGAATGCACCTCTCCTGTATGCAGCCATGCAAACCTAGTTCTAACTGAATGTAGAGGACTAGAACTAAATGTAACTGACTCCTAACTAAGCTTGACTAGTCACCAACTCAACTCAACTGACCTTGGTTGGTATCGCCACTCCCAATGGCTCCTAAATTGTAGGGATCGATCTAGGAGGCTCCTAAACTGATGAATGCAAGTGCAATCAGTGGCGGTAGGCCTCAATTAGTGTTCCCCACACTTCAGTAACTGAAACATGTGCCCCAATTAGGCCAAGTGGACCCAAGGGTGCTAGTGACTAAAAATAGATAGGATGGAAACCCGATTTAGACATGACTTCTGATTTAGACATATGACCAAATTGGACAAGGGAGGATTAATAATCCTAATAAAATTATCACCTAGTTTCATTATATAGTTCCATAATCTACTATAATATTCAAAACTAACGCATGACCCAATATGGGGATTCCATGTATATCCACATGATATTTCATATCAGTCCTAAAATATATGATACGAATTAATAAAAACATGGTACTAAAGATATAAATTCGATCAAGAATATTTCCATTAAAATCTAGCTCATAAACAAGATAGTTTTTTTTTGTTGCAAACCTAATCCTCGGATTATGGTTCCACATATTATGTAAATAATATAAACAAATTATGAATATGAATAGTCACATAGGAAGTTGAAAAGGACGGTTGGTAGATGAAACTCAACCGCCATATGTAATGTATAAATAAATGCATTTGCAATGGAATAGATGAATTTAAGAGTTATCTATTTGAAAGTGGTACTAGAGACACCTTCCATAACTCTTGGATGTGTTTCAGTCCTGACATTCTTCCTGCCAGACCATCCATTTTTCCCATGGCCAAATTTGTTTCAGGTTTCCTGTAATTCGCCTATCTGCCTCCGACTGTTTCTCTTGCCAACATGCGTGGCATCAATACATGCATTATTATTGAATGTTTTAATTTGAGGTATGAGAAATTATTTGGATCGTGAGTTTTATTAACTACTCCCTCAATTCATTGTATGCTCTCTACTTCTCTTTACCATAAAAATTTAAATACTACTCAAATAGTTAGTTTTTGTGAGTGCCCACTCCTAAATATTGTAGCTGCGTTCTCTCTTTGCACAAGTACCATGACCTCCTATACCTACGATCATTTTTGTGTGTGTTTTGTGGTATGTAAATTGTCGTGGACGACCGTGAGCCATCGCTTCTTACATCTATGTAGTGTACCCGACCCTTAAGAAAAGGGAAAATGCTCTAAAATTCGGTTTAAGCACAACGAAATTGGATGAAAATAAGGTTAGGACAACTAACCATTCAATGATTAATTAAATGTCTAACTTAAGAAACATTACTATGGTTGCGACACTTAATTAAATTGCTTAAATAAATAATTTGTCACCCTTAGTTAAATAATCTAAACACTTAATAAATTTTATCAAAATAAACTTAAATGTTGGAATCGAATCTAATGGATGAATAATGCATCTATAATCATCATACATAGTGTGATTAAGGTCCTACATTAAAGCCTTATACTTCATAAACATTATTGAAAACATAGTTTATAATTGTCAATTATTGTGTTGTTAATTGTTTGCAGATTTAGTTAGTTTACAGTGTTGTTTAGTGTGTGCTTTTAGTGAGGATAAATACTAAGGAAAACACACATAAAGAAACATCCATTGGATGCATCCTAAAACCACACTGAAACATAGCAACATAAAACACCGGATGCAATCACAACCTTCAAAATCAGCTCCTGATGGCTATCCCATATAACAATCTCTTACTCTAAAAAATGATTGGATGGATTCCACCCTCTAGCCATAAATCACATTTAAAATATGAATACATTATTACAAAATAAAATATGCAACTAATAACATATCTGTACATAAAAACATATACATTCAAACAATACGTGCACTCATCTTGGCTCCAGAAACCGCTGGACCCAAGATGCATATCTTGCTCATTCAGAAAGATTTTTCAGTGAATCAAAAGGTCATCCTTCATGGAAAAATTGTTCTCGATGCAGTGGGATATGTTTCACCAATAAAAAATGAGCATATATGGGATAACCAGAGCATATGGTTTCTCCCTTCTCAATATAGTGGAGCCACATTCATAGTTTCTAAAGAAGAGAAAATGACTAAAAGAGAAATATAGATCACAACAAATCTAATCAATAATATATAGCACTCATCCATCCTACATACAGATACTAAAATACAAGCATAAACAATTGGATAACCAAATCAACCACTATTTCATTTATTAAATAAAATGTTATAATAAACATGAAAAGATGAGAGAAATACTTATCTCCGATATGAGCAACTGGATGTAGTAGGACAACTTTCCTCCAATCCATAGAGACGGTCAAGCCTTACTCACTTGAAAAGGTTTCCCTCGATATGAGACCATGGATCCATAGGTAGAGACACACTTAGTCTAGAAAATCTTGGAACTACGTCTTCTGAGAACCACAATGCTTCCCACTACTACTTTCTTTTCTGTCTCCACTACCTATGGGATATGACCTAGCTTGCCATTCTCATTTCCTGACTTCTTTTGTGAGAACTTAGACTAGTAGATTGATATAATGGAATAAAAATTGAAACAACTATACTAACTCTAAGTCTCAATAGACCTTGAAAACTACCAACATTCCCAACATGTTTACATATCACAAGTCAAATGGTCCAAAGTTCAATATTCACTTCAACAATGATACTGTATTACCCTGAATATAATGGTCTCCTCTATGAGGCCCTCCCCCACGGGGGATAGAGTGGCATCTTCTATGAGGCTCTTCCCCCATCCCTCTCTCATGTGAGTGTTAAAACGTCTTATTTTTAATATTTATTATTTCTATTTTTTTGACATTTTATATTTTACATATTTTAATTTTTTAAACATGTTTTAATTTTTATTATTCTCTTTTTAATTATTATTATTTATATTTGCGTGGTTCACAGCCTCTGCAATTGTGTTCGGGGCTCACTAAATCCATAATAATAATTATAAGGGGCCCAACCGAAGGGCCGTCTTTCAATCGGCTCTAGTTTTGGGAGCCTAACCCCGAAGACCTAGAGAATCAGATTTGNTTTTTTTTTTTTTTTTTTTTTTTTTTTTTTTTTTTTTTTTTTTTTTTTTTTTTTAACTTTTAGAATTTTAATTTATGCTTAAGTTTTATGTAAATGGATTAAGTTTTTATTTTTTATTTTTATCTCTTGTGTTTTTAATATTTTTTTAAATTTATTTTATTTTTAATATTTAGTTAAATTTTTTTAAAATCTATTTTATTTGTGGATTTTGTAATTGTTTCTCATTAAAAAATTTAGTTTCTTTTAGCTTAATTTGTTATTTTTATTGTTTTTAAACTATTTTTTTTATAAAAATTTCAATATAGAGTTTTAGCTCATGATGTCAAAATACTTATAATTTTAATTCCATAGAAGAAACTGTTGTTATCGGTAACACCTTTTTTAGATTCAGGGCCAATTTTGGTATTTTCACTTCAATGCCAATGGTTAAGGGCATATTTTCAAAATATTTGTAATTGAAGTATCAACAAAAAAAGAGTGTGGCATGGTAACACCACTTTTTGATTGGGGGTTTATTTAGAGATTATGACTATAATGGCGCTATTCGTTAAGGTTAAGGTTTCAAACAATACATACTTTTATCCCCCCCCAAAAAAGTGTGCTACTGACAACACCCATTTTTTTATTCAGGGGTCGATTTATGATTTTGATTGCAATGCCACTACCGAAACACCGACTAGTCTTTAAACAAACTTGTAATTTTAGCCTTGAAAAAAAGGGTTTCTACCGGTAGTAACTATTTTCAATTCGGGGTAAGAATACCACTAATTATAGCATATAAAAAATGAGAAGTTTGGAGACTTCTCGCCAAGTTGTATAATGTGTCGGTTGAACAAAATAACAGCACATGGCTACCTGATGTTCTTTAGAAGTCTTCTTCGTTGCTTTCACAAGTTCACATCTTTTTTTAAAGAAAGTATTTTTCGAAGTGCTTGTTTTTTTTACAATACTTACAAGGATTTTATACTTTCTTTCTATTAGAAACCATGTTAGAATAATCATCATTAGAAGAGGTTGATTCTTGATTATGTGGTTTAGAAGGTTTATTAAATTCTATTAGGATTCCTTTTACTATGTTCCATTAGAGATTTACCATTAGAAAATTGACCAGAAGTAATTAATCTATCTTGCTCTCTATCAAACCTTTACAAATACATTCAAAATTTGGTTTCATTCTCCTTTAGACATTTCAATAGCCATCTTCCTAGTTTGGATGAACATATCAAAACAAAAAGGTAGCTTTTTATCTACAAGAATAGTAAGAGCATTAAAATTCTTCTTGTAATATTGACCAAAATTATTTAACTTTACTTATAGGGTTTAATTTCAACAAAAAATGACTCTATTATATCAAATCTTTTGGGTCTAACTCATGGATTTTATTTTCAATATAGTAAGTAGAAACATCATCACTTTTATCAAATAAAGAAGCTAGGGTTTTCCATATCTTAATGAGGTTATCCTCATCCTAAATATGCACTTTTAGACTATTTTAATTTGTTTTTCCAATGATCCTCTTTCTTGATCACATTGATCTTCCCATATTTCCAAATCTTTTGCATCGATTAGTTTTGTTGATCACCTTTAACTAATCTCCATAAGTTATTACTTTTGAGAACATCAATCATATTTCTCTTCCAAGAGTGATAGTTATATCCAACTAATGTAGGAATGAAAGAACTTCTGAAGTCAAAGTGTGACAAAATAATGAAACCCTAAATGCAGGAAGAAATTTAATTCTCACAATAATAAAAGAAATGACTAAAAACTAGAAATTTCTCATCGATATCGAAGCCTAACAACAACTAACATATGGATCCACAACTCTACAATAGAAACATATACCACATAATTGAAATAAATGGAATTAGGGATGAAACAGACACATTTTATCTTTCTATATAGAAGAGGCACAATTGATTTGCACTTTCACTAAAGGAAATATATGAATCATGCTTACACATACCAAAAGGTTCAAATCTACCCCAAACTACCTGAAACCTGTCAAAATTTCAGAAAAAATGTGAAACAATCATTACCTCATACGAAAAACTGCAACAAAACACAACTATAGCAAAAAAAAAACCAAATACTACGTAAAACAAATAGATTCTTGATAGCAAGTTAGTATTCAATTGATTTTAACCCATATCTATGGAAAAAATGAAGAGAAACTTGAAAATTTTCTAAAAAATAATGGTGAGAGTTGGGGTTTGAAATACAATTCTCAAACATATAGCAAATGTCAAGATATAGCGAATAACCCCATGGGTTTGGTAGATCAAATGAAAAATGTACAAAATATGAAAAACCCAACACAAAATTTGAAGAATTTGTTGCTTGTAAAAAATAGAAAGAATTTATCAAAGAAGGTAGAGCATAGTAACTATATTTGATACCAAGTTAGAATATTGAGATATGCATAAACATACAACAATACATTTTCTAACATGCAAAATAAGAATCTATTAGTATATCCTTCTATCTACTAAAGAAACAAGGAATCATGTAAGAAATAAGAGACAAGGTAATGATAGAACAATACACTAGATATACGTGGTAAAACCCCAAATGGGGAAACATCCATGAGAAGGTTTGGCATTATTTATTCTGCATAAATATCCAATATTACAAGTGAGCTCACCTCCACATATCCTTTACAATTTTACATAAACATAAGAATATAATTTTCAACATATATCCAAAATATCTCCTTCAACTCTATTATATACCAAGAGGTATGGAATAATTGCATCCCAAAAATACATGTGGGAGAAATGATCTTCCACCTCTTTATATAATGAATGGTAATAGGAGAATATTTTTTCATGATGCATATGGGATAAATAATTTTACATAAATTTAGAGTTATTTATTCCTTTAAATGCTAGATAAGACTTCTTATGATATCATAGTAGACATCATTTTTTTCCAAAGGGAAAAAAAGATATATATTGATAAGGGAAGAATATACATGTTACTAGTATAGAAAAAATAGAACATCTAGTGCAACCAAAACCCTACAACCTTCCATTATTTTTCTTTCATACAAAATTGATTGTACACATCCTTATACTAATTCCAACCAAACTATAAGATTAAATATCCAAAAATCATAGGACATATGGTGCAATGAAAACCACTACAATGTGCTGGCCTTTTGTTGTCATACAAAACTGGCTATACATATCCTAAACCTAATTACCATCAAACTATAGGACCAAATTTTACATCTTATGCAAGAAAAACAAAGTTCATATAGGAACATAGAAGCGAAAATCCAAGGATTCAGTCTCCTCATTATTGAGAAATTCGTAGCAATCGAAGGAACCAACTGGTAAGGACAATGCCTCCATAGACAACATATAATATTTTAAGTTTAGTTCTATGAAGAAGTGGAAGAAAAAGAGCCACTAAAAATCCTGAATGGCATCTATGATATCCTATAGAAAAGGCTCAAGTATTACATCCATTAAAACTACCTTATGTTTCTCCCAATCAATTGCCTGTTGGAATCCACCATGATTTGAAGCTTTGTGAATCCAGTTTTAGTGGCTACCTCCAATAATGTACGAAAATAAATAAATTCATATTTATTATTTGTGACTCTCCCTATAGAATAATAGACTTGGATGAAGTGATTATGATTTAAGTAAATAAAACCCCAACCCCACACACACTGGGATGGACCTAGAAATATCCATCAAAATATCCCCAAGGGATACCAAATTCCAACTTTGACATAGAAGGAAATATGGGATTCTTTACTTTTAGATTGAACATAAATTCTTTTGAAAGGTTCATATTGATACCAGTAGCTACTTATGAAGGAATTTCTTTATTTTTAAATGTGCTATATTTTCTGGCCCACCATCTGTCAAAAACCAAAAAACTAGGCATTCCTTGAAAACTATTATTGCCTTCTCTTCTAGCTAATTATTTAAGAATTATTCTAAACAAGATTAGAAGCACAAAGAGGTAGGATTTATCTCTTGTTCAATGATCCTTGAACCCTTAATTGAATACACCCAATGGATGAGTACATCAGAGGATGTTTCATCATTACATTTACCAAAAACGAACAAGCCATGACCTACCCACCATCGCTTGTAGACCACTTCCTAGCTTTAGATTTTATTGCTTAAAGCGAGCCAAAGGGTGATCCTATTTTTTAATGGGATTGAATTTTCCACAAAGGACTCCACCACTATATTTCTCCCATGAGTGACAATTATCCATCCATTCTTTATAACCCAATTTAGCCACAAAGTAACCCAACTTTGTATTCTTTGACCAACAAATATTATCTGGATTCTCATCTTGTAAAATAATTGTTGATGTATTTGTAACTTCAGAATGTAGAGAGAGAGAGAGAGACAAGAGAGAGAGAGAGTATTTCTGTCGAGAGATCATCTTACTATTTTTAGGGCTTTAATTTTGGTGCTGATTCTATCTCTGAGGAAGTTGTGGGGTTTTCTCCTTTATGGTTTCCCCGAGGAAAATATTTGTGTTCATTGTCTCATGTGTTTGATTGCTGTGCTTGTTATTCTCTCAGATAAGATCCTAAGTTAATGCTAGCTTAAATGATAAAAATCTAACATGGTATTCGAGCTAACCTGAGAAGAAGACACTGTGCAGCTGTGGAAACTAGGGCTTCCTACTTTTTGGATCTCTCTCCATATATTTTCAGCAAAATAAGGTTGGGATGACTCCCCTCCCTAGGGTGCATCTTTCTGTTGAAGCAGAATCTGATTCTGAGCATTTTCAGTTTTTGACTTGACACTACTGCCGGATATTAGGGATTTCCATAGAGGTGGAATTTTTGAGTGAGCCCAGGCCTGGATTGATCTCCTCCTCAAAATAGAAGTTTATAGATCAAGATCAAATATTTTGGTTGGACAGAACTCTGGGAAAGTCAAACCCTAATTTGATCCTGAACCAACTCTACAGAAATTCAACTCCAGATCCAGATCCGACATCTTAACCTGGTAAGATCTAAATATTTTGTATTTCCATTTAAGGTTCTCAGTTAAGATGTCTCATCATACCAATATTGATGAAAATATTGAGGGAGCTGATAAATTCCAAGCCTGGAAGTATAGGATCTCCCTGGTCCTGGAAGAAAATGAGTTGGAATCCTACATCAATGAGGAGGTTCTGGTTCTAGAGGGAGATGAGGCTAAGGCGTTACACAAGAATAAGTTGGTTATGGCTAAGAGGATTATTGCTGATTAAATCAAGGATCACCTCATACCATACGTGTCCTCTCTAAAGACACCTAAATCTATGTTTGATGCCCTAACCAAACTGTTTGAAGGAAAGAACATAAACCAGAAGATGAATTTGAGGAACCAATTGAAGAATGTGAAGATCCAGAATGCAAAGAACATACAATCATACTTCACAAGGGTCTTCTAGATCAAAGAACAACTTGAAGCAGTGGATGATGAAGTGGAGAACGCAGAAATTGTAATGACCACCTTGAATGGTCTCCCTAGGACATGGGACTCTTTCATTCAAGGGATCTGTGCCAGAAAGAAGCTAGTCAAGTTCAGCAAACTATGGGAAGAATTCTCTCAAGAAGAAGCTTAGATAGCAGCTCGAGAAGAAAATATGGGAAGTGAAGATCAAGCTCTCACAGTACAATCCAAGAAAACTAGAACTAGCCACCAAAGAGGTAAGAATTCTCACAAGAAGAGTAACTTTAGAAAGCCTAGAGATATGTCTAAGTACATTTTCTATACATGTGATGAAAGAGGACACATTTCTAGAGATTTTCCTAGAAAAAAAAGTAGCTCTCACAAGAAGAAGCGAAATAAGAGAAGACATCATGCTCATGCTGCAGAGTATGATGAACCTTCCACAAAGAGAACCAGACAAGACAGTGATGATTCTTCAAGTGATGAAGAATATGTTCTGATTTTTGCTCTCATGGGAACTATCACACATGGTAGAAATGATTGGATTATAGACAGTGGTGCTTCCAAACATATGATAGGATTCAACGGATCCTTTGTGAAACTATCTGAACATGAATCACCTTACAAGGTGAAACTTGGAGATGACTACAAATATCCAATAAAAGGTAGTGGTGAATCCTCATATAAGCTAGAATCTGGAAAGTCTATCAAGATGAAAGATGTATTGTTTGTACTTGGACTAAAGGAGAACCTCCTCTCCATATCTGCATTAGATGCAAAAGGAATGGGGGTTGCATTTGTAGATGGCCAAGTCCTCTTGTGGCCAAAGGGAAATTATTTTGATGATGTAGTAGTGATTGGGGAACAAGAAGGAGGACTATACAAATTGAAGGGCCAACCAGAACAAGCTTTGGTTCATGACTTGGAAAAACCAAATTATCTTTGGCATAGAAGGCTTGCACATGTGCATTGCAAAGCACTACCACTTGCAAGAAAAGCTGTTGAAGGTCTCCCAAAAATGTAGACAAAACATGAAGGTGTATGCAAAGGATGTGCAAAAGGGAAGAACACAAAGAAGACATTTCCAAGTAGCGAGAGAAAGGCAAAAGGAATCTTGGAAATTATCCACTCCGATGTATGCGGTCCAATGTCATCCAGTTCATTAAGCGGGTATGTATACTATGTTTCTTTTATCGATTATTTTTCTAGAAAGACATGGATATACTTTATGAAGAACAAAGATGAATTATTCAGCAAGTTCAAGGAATTCAAAGCCTTGATCAAGAACCACACATAAAAGAAGATCAAGACCTTTTGATCAGACAATGGCGGAGAATTCACATCAAATGAATTCAAAGAGCTATGCAAAGACTAAAGGATTAAGAGGGAGTTATCCACTCCATATAATCCACAACAGAATGGGATTGCAGAAAGAAAGAATAGAACGATCATGGAAGTAGCAAGGGCCATGCTTTATGATCAAGATCTTCCCATGCATCTATGGGCATAAGCTACCAGAACAGTGGTATATGTACATAACTATACTCCACATAGAGTAATTGAGAATAAGACACCTGAATAAGTGTTCTCTGGCAAGAAACCAGAATTCATCCATCTCAGAATATTCGGCTGTCTTGTATACATACACATTCCAAAAGAAAAGAGGACGAAGTTAGATCCTTCAGGAAAGAAGGGTATATTTGTGGGATACTCTAAAAGCTCGAAGGCTTATAGAATATACCTCCTAGGATTCAAGAATATCGACATCAACAGAGATGTAACATTTGACGAAGATTCAACCTACATCAAATATAGGAAGATACCGGCTGAAGAACTTGAAGAAATAGAAGCACCTAAAATTCATGATACAACCATGAACGAAGAAATTCAAGAAGAAGATAGAGAACTAGAACCTTAAGAACCTGTGGATCCACCTCAGGAGAATAATCCTCACAAGAGGAAAACTACTTGGGTACATGAAATTATCCAAGGTGCAGAAAGATATGGAGCGTCAGAAGAAACACACAGAGGAAGGAAGAGAACTAGGTCCTGCTCCAGTTATGTAGCCATGCTATGTGACATTATTGATAAAGAACCTTCCAACTATGAAGAAGAAGTGGCAGAAATAAAAGAATGGAAGGATGCTATGATCGAAGGGTATCAATCAATCACGAAGAATGATGTTTGGGATGTTGTCCCAAGACTAGAAGGGAAGTCCATTGTAACTTCGAAATGGATCTACAAGATCAACCATGCTACAGATGGCAGCATAGAGAAATATAAAGAAATATTTGTGGCTCGTGGCTCTCTCAGAAAGAAGGAATAGACTATGAATAAAATTTTGCACCTATAGCTAGATGCACTTCCATCGGATCAGTACTTGCTTTGGCTGTAGTGATGAAGTGGAAGATACACCAGATCGATGTCAAGACTGCTTTCTTGAATGGTGTAGTAGAAGAGGAAGTGTATGTGGAGCAACCACTCAGCTTTGAGACACATGACATGGAGTCTCATGTGTGTAGATTAGAAAGCCTTATATGGTTTGAAATAGGCACCCAGGACATGGTATGGCAGAATTGATGGCTTTCTATCTAGTTTGGTCTTTACCAAAAGTAAAGCAGATTCCAACCTTTACTACAAGGTAGAAAAAGGTAACCCAGTGATACTCCTACTGTATGTGGATGATCTGTTTGTAATAGGTATGGATGGGTTGATTGCTGATAGGAATAAGAAGCTTGCTGCCGAGTTTGAAATGAAAGACTTGGGTATGATGCACTATTTTATAGGCATGGAGGTGTGGTAGAATGGGGATGGAATCTTCCTCGGACAAGGGAAGTATGTAGTAGAGATCCTGAAGAGGTTTGGGATGATGGACTACAAGGCCATAACCACACCTATGGCATCGAACCTAAAGCTATTGAGTGATGCTTCATCAAAAGTGGTTGATGCGACGATGTATCGTCAGATGATTGGGTCCTTGATGTACTTGACGAACATGAGACCAGATATTTGCTTTGCTGTGAACACCTTGAGCCAGTTCCTGACAAATCCGAGACATGTTCACTTAATTGCTACAAAGCATATTTTGAGGTACCTGAAGGGTACAATTGATTATGGGATCAAGTACAAGGTGAATCAAAAGATTAAACTGGAGGGTTATGTTGATTCAGATTGGGAAGGTAGTGCGATCAATAGGAAGAGCACTTTAGGATGCTGCTTAAGTATGGGATCAGGAGTGATCTCTTGGTTTAGCAGGAAGCAGTCCTGTGTGGCACTGAGTATAGCTGAAGTAGAGTATGTCACAGCTTGTTCAGCTAGTTGTGAGGTAGTGTGGCTGAGAAATATAATGTTTGAATTATTTGATCTCCAGTTGGATGCTACTTTTATATATTGTGACAACCAGAGTTGTGTGAAGTTGTCGAAGAACCTAGTGTTCCATGACAAGTCGAAGCATATCAAGATCAAGTATCACTATATTAGGGATATGGTGCATAGAGGAGAAGTGAAGCTCTAGTATGTTGCGACGGATGAAAACATAGCTGATGTGTTGATGAATCCATTAGCTAGAGTGAAGTTTGAGTACTTCAGGAAGAAGCTTGGTGTTCTCCAGATCGAGGTTTCCTCCAATGGGAAATGATGAGTTCTAAAGCCATTCTTACATGGTGAGAGGATTAGGTTACTTCCATGGTCAGATGTAAGGGCTGAGCCATTCTGTCATGGTGAGAGGATTTGGTTCCTTCCCTGTCAGATGTGAGTGTTGAGCCATTTTGATGTGACTGTAGGATTTGTTTCTACATGATCAGATATAAGTGTTGAATGCTATTCTTGGAATGGAGGCACCTGGTCAGTTACCAGGAATACTCAACTTGGTGCCGAGATGCCATTCTGTGGGAGAATGGAGGCACCTGGTCAGTTACCAGGAATCCTTAGTCTGGGACTGAGAGCCATTATAGCATGATGTGTTTACACATAGTCAGATGTAAGTGTAGTGCCCTTTCGATGCAGTGTGTTCGCACATGGTTAGATGTAAGTGCAGATCCCTTCCGATGCGGTGTGTTCGCACATGGTCAGATGTAAGTGCAGATCCCTTCCAATGCGATGTGTTCTCACTTGGTTGGATGTAAGTGCAGATCCCTTCTGATGCGGTGTGTTCACACATGGTCGGATATAAGTGCTGATCCATTCTCATGCGATGTGTTTACACATGGTCATATGTGAGTGCTGGGCCTTTCTGACAAGATGAGGTCAGATGTGAGTGCTAGGCATGCCTTTCTGACAAGATGAGGTTAGATGTAAGAGCTGGGTAGGCCATTCTAACTTAGGGTTAGATATATGTGGTGAATAAGACCTACATGGAGGCTAGGCCTACAACCAGCATGAAAAAGGGCTAGCTCTGTAGAAATTCCAGTGATGAGAAGAATCGAGAGATAACACCATTTTGAGATAGCATCGATTATGATGATCCAGATCAAGTGATGATCCATGCTTGATGAAGATCAAGATCAAGTGATGATCTAGACTTGATGAAGATCCATATCAAGTGATGATCTAGATTTGATGATGATATAGTGATGATGATCCAGCAGTGATGATCCAGATCTAGTGATGATCCAGATTCTGTGATGAAGAATACTTGAAGATGAAGATGACTTGAATATTAAGAATACTTGAAGATGAATAAGACTTGAAGATGAAGATGACGAGATGATCTAGTCGATATAGAGAAGAAGACCAGTGCTGAAAATTGTGTCGAAAGAATACCTTCATAGTTAAGAGGGAGTGTTGATGTATTTGTAACTACAGAATGTATTCACTTGCATATTTCATGTATTGTAACCCAATGTTTATTCCAATAAGTATCTGTAATGTAATTGAGTCATGTCATGCCCTGATGTTCCTATCAGGAGGTTCTATAATGTAAACAAGTCATGTCAAGTCATTGTGGGTAACCCTCCTATTGTTCAAGGGTTAAATTCCCTGCAGTTGTGGGGCCGTAGGGTTATTAGCCTCTCCTAGAGAAGTTGTCCCTAGTCAGTCATTGTTAAGTCGGGAATTAGTATAAATAGAGAGTGATCCTCTCTATTTATCACACACTCACTCACACTCAGTTGTATCACATAACTAAGAGAGACGAAGTTGCTGGGACAAGAGAGAGAGAGACTACTACTGCTAGGAGATCATCTTAATGTTTTTTGAGGATTTTCTTTTGGTGTTGATCCTATCTCTGAGGAAGTTGTGGGGTTTTCTCCTTTATGGTTTCCTCGAGGAAAATATTTGTGTTCATTGTCTCATGTGTTTGATTGCTATGCTTGTTATTCTCTCAGACAAGATCCTAAGTTAATGCTAGATTAAATGATAAAAATCTAACAATAATAAAATTGGAGATCAAAATCCTAATATACCTATCTTATTCAACATACTCAGATGCTTTCAAACCTAAAGAGACAACTAAAATCTATCCCTCACTACCTCTTCACCAAGGGACATGTTATATGACACTTGCTAATGATAATATGGTTTGTGAATGGAGAGCTTGAAGGGTATAATTGGATAAATGAAAAATACTCTCCAAATCCTAGCCATGGGTTGTCTCCTATCCTTAATGCATGACCATTACCAATTTTACAAACTATCCATTGACTAACTAACGGGAATTTTGATGTTAATTCCTTCCACACAATAGAATTGTTAGAATAATTTGAGGTCCATTGGAACCATTCTTCAACATATATGCCATTGAAGTACTTGGATTTAAGCAGTTTGCCCCATAATGAACTACTCTTGACAATATACCACAAGCTTCTTGCGGCAAGGAACTGAGCAAAGATGGAATTTTTTCAGGCCCCTTCAATTGAGTTCCTTATGGAGTGCTACCTTTTCCCATTTAACCAATGGAACATTCCCTATATGTCGCGACCCCAACCATAAGAACTGAAAACTGTACTTTTTGGTTTTGCTTAGAATACCTTTGGGGATTGAAGCGATAGAATACCAAAAAACTGGAATGCTAACGATGAAGGATTTTAATAGAAACTATCACCCCCCTCTAGAGAGTGTTCAATTGACCCACACCAAAATTCTATTCTTCAAATTCAACAAACCATAACCAATCACTATATCTATATCTATCAGGATTTAATTGGAATCCCAAATATTTGAACTCATTCTCCAAATCCTTCACTTGAAAGGGAAAATTACTTTTACAAAACCTGAGGACGATACCCAATATAGAGCTATGGAAAATATAGGGCTTTTCAAAGTTTATCTTCATACTTGTATCTTTGCAATAAAGCTAAAGTACACTTTTCAGAGTCAATAAATTAGATTTCAGCCCCCATACAAAACACATGACATCATTTTCAAATAATAGATGAGAATAAACTTTTAAGCCTCTAAGGGTTCCATTCCTCATTGGCCCCTTTAAAATATTATCAATATCTTCTACCATAATGAGGAAAAGGAAAGGATAGAGAGGGAATCCTTGGTGCAGTCCATGAGATGCTTAGAAGAACCTAGAGGGGGATATATTTATGAGAACAACAAAGGAAATTGATTGAATTCAACAAAAAATAAAATTTACCATGGGGATGGACATTCCCATATTAAGAGACCCAATTGCAGGAAATTCCATCTTATAGAGTCGTATGCTATGGATAGGTCAAGCTTAAGGATGGCCATTGGCTACTTCAGTTTTTTAACCGAGTGTAAGACTTCTTGGGATACCATAATGACATCATGAATTTGTAAATGTTTGAGGAATCCAAACTACTCATTTGAGATAATTTCGTTGAGCATTGGTTTTAATCTCATAGAAATCACTTTCACAATTAGATCATAAATAACACTATGATAAGAAACAAGTCTACAGTATCCAAATGATCTTCTGTCTTTATTTTTGGGAATAAGAGCTATAAACATAAACTTGAACCATCCTAACACTTTCCCAAATGCTTGAGACTCTTATACCACCTTCAAAAGGTCATCCTTAATGAGATCATAGAAACCCATTAAGAATTCTACTAAGAGACCGTTCATGCCCAGGATTTTCCCTTTCTACATCGAGGAGAGAACTGCTTGAATTTTCACTTTATAGAACTCCTCACAAAGAGCTCAGTTCATCTTGTCAGAGAAGGCATAATGAAACTTGGAAACCACTTTGCATAATTTCCTGTATGGGAAAACCTCTATGTTCCTGAAACAATGCTTGAAAATGCTAGACACCTACCTCCTCCTTATGCTGAAAATATATAACCAACTGGACCATCTCATCTTGGATATCCCAGGTTGTGTTTATGCTTTTGAAAAAAATAAAAAATTGATAATAAAAAATTGTATTGTTATCTCCAACACTTAGCGACAGTGCTGTGCTCTTTAATCTCCAAGACTATTCCTCCTTGGCTAGAATCTGAAGCTTTAATGCTTCAGATTATTTGAGATGAGAGAGATGATAATTTGAAAGATGGCATTATCTATAGAAGGAAATAGATGGAAAATAGTTTCTGTAGCCTCCCTGATATTAAGAAAAGTTACCTCCAAAAAGGATTTTATCCACTTCTCCGTAGCATTTTTCACCTGCAAAGGTTTTGCACTAATTTCTCCATAAAATAGGAGTCTAAGGAGGTCGATATATGCACACAATTCTTAGCCACCATGATGCAATAATATTTCTCTTCCAACCAAATGGTGTGAGGACCCTGCAGCAAATAATTAATCAAAATACACGATATAGCAGCAGAACTCAAAATCACTTTTATATTAATCGCATGCCACTTTGAGGGGGCAACCTCCTTTGAGCAAGCTCAATACAAAATAACTTCATGGTGCCTTTCTTGGCCTCAACACACACTTATATACTAAAAATAGGCGCCAATACTATGGGTCAAAACCATGGGCCAATATAAACTATGGATCAACAAATACTACAGGCTGCTTACAAAGCATATGCACCCAACAACAATAACACAAAATATGGATCAACAATTACTATGGGACGACTTACAAAGCATATGCGTCCAACAACAATATACTAACATGGTAAAGAGAAGGATTGACATGGGTTCCTAACATCCCCTCCCCCTTAGAAAAAGATTTGTCCTCAAAGATTTAGATGTGGAAATTGTCGTTGAATCTGAAGGAGTGGTTCCCATGTAGCATCCTCAGGCTGCATTCCGTGCCATTGAATTAAGACCTCTGTGATAGAGCGAGAGCGAAGCTGACGAGTGTGCTTATTGAGGACAGCCTCCGGCTCCAAAAAGATGGATCCTTCATTATCCATTTTTGGTAAAATAGTTTGGCCTTTGATGTTGGTGCCAAGAACTTTCTTTAGACAAGAGACATGAAATACTGGATGAATGCGGGAAGAAGGCGGAAGTTCCAAGTTATAAGCAACAGATCCAATCTTCTGAAGAATCCTATATGGCCCATAGAACTTTGGAGCGAGCTTATGACGCCCTGTGAGTTTTAGTGAGGATTGCTTGTAAGGCTGGAGATGAAGAAAAACCATATCACCGGCTTCAAAAGTGCGCTCAGAACGGTGCTGATCAGCTTGTTGCTTCATGCGATTTCTTGCCATGTGAATATTTTCGTGCAAAATGCGAAGAACCTCATCACGGTTTCGAAGGACCGTGTCAACTGCCTGAATTGGAGAACTGTTGGGGGTGTAAGGAAGAAGAACTGGTGGTGCCTGACCATAAACTACTTCATATGGAGTCATTTTAGAGGCAGTGTGGTAAGAGGTATTGTACCACCATTCAGTGAGAGGGAGCCACTTTTGTACTGCATGCAAAATAGCCATCATTTCCTTCTCATATGTAGAGGTAGCTAAATTCTTACCGGAAAGGTATTTGCTGGTGAACGCAATGGGGTGTTCATCTTGAAGGAGAACAGCACCAAGTCCATTGCCGCAAGCATCACTCTCAATAGTGAAGGGCTTGGAAAAATCGGGCATAGCTAGAACAAGTGTAGTACACATAGCTTGTTTTAGCTTGTCAAATGCACACTTAGTAACATGTGTCCATGTAAAAGCATCCTTTTTCAACAGAGCAGTTAATGGAGCTGTAATCTTCCCATAATCCTTAACAAGCTTGCGGTAGTAGCCAGTCAACCCCAAAAAACCATGAAGGCTCTTGAGTGTCTTAGGAGGCGACCAATTGTTCATGGCAGCAATTTTGGCAGGATCCACATGAACCCCTTGTGCTGAGATAATGTACCCGAGATACTCAAATTCATT